>WEIU01003617.1:74160-85083 GCA_013389925.1 Aegithalos caudatus | reverse complement strand
TGGAATTCCAGTTGGAAGCTCCTCCAAGGAGATTTTTGGGGAATTTTCCATTAGTTTGAGGTGTTTTTTTTAATGGAATTCCAGTTGGAAGCTCCTCCAAGGAGATTTTTGGGGAATTTTCAGTTGGTTTGAGGGGTTTTTTATGGCTTTTAAGTGCCGTCCCACAAGGGGTGTTCTCTCATCCTGCTGCAAAGCCAAGCTCAGCTCCCAAATCCCTCGGGATCCTGGGAATCTCTGGAGCTGGGAAGGGGCTCCTGGCCCCGGCAGAGTCACTCCATCCCTTGGGAATTCTGCTCCTGCTCCGCCGCTCGCCGGCGGCTGCCGCTCTTGAAGAACCCGAGCTGTAGGGAGGGAAGAGAAACAAAATCCTGGGATATCAGCTGGAAGTTGGATGTAATTTATATGGAAAAGGAGATTTTGAGGGTTCTCAGTGGTGTTGAGGAGCTTTTGGGGCGCTGGATCCAGAGGATCCGTCCAGAAATTCCCCAAAACTTGGCCTGAGGGCTGCTCACCTTCCAGAGCGCCAGGACGAGCAGGGCCAGGAGCAGGAGACCCCCGAAGGTGCTCCCAAGGATGATCCAGATGGGAATCTGCGACTCCTCGGGCTTGGAGATCTCAAAGGTGATCTGGAGGAGAGAAAATGCTGTGGATTCCAGGTGGGAGAAGGGGATGGCGGGAATGCTGAGCACCCCTTCCTCAGGGAATGCCGCACCAAGGATTTGGCTCCGTTTTCCCTGCGGAATCTGGAGATTCCGGGATCGGAGCTCAACCCCGGCCACAGCTGCACCGAGTTTTTCCAGCCCTTCTGCCATCCATAGGGGATTTTCCCAGTGGGATCAGGGCAGGGATCCCAAAACTCCGGGCTCACCTGGCGGCTGGGATCCTCCTCCCGGAACACGAAGGGGCTCCGGAAGCGCCGCTGGAGCGCGGCGATGGTGCTGAGCTTCAGTGCCTTGAACTTCAGCTGCACGGAGAGGGCTGGGATGAGCATCCCACGTGGAAAAGGAGCCCCCATTCCCAACGGGATCCATCCCATTCCATCCCATCCCATCCCATCCCATCCCATCCCATCCCATCCCATCCCATCCCATCCCATCCCATCGGTTTTGCACCCGCGGGAGAGGAGGATGCGGGGCAGGCAAGGAATGGGGCGGAACGGCAGCAAAAAGGTTTTAAATTAATTAAATTTGCATTAATTAATTAATTATGGAATTAAATAATCCATAATGAGGTGCTGCGGGTGCACAATCCAATGGGATTAAGTGGCTTTGGGAACAAAAATCGCCCTGGGGAAGGGAAAAACCCCACATTTTTGGGGTGCGAGGGTTCCTTTGGGGGATTTTTCCCCAAAATCCACGTTTTCCGTGGAGCACTCACTGCTTTCAGAGACTTCATCCAGAGATTCCCACTCAAGTGCAAGTTCAGCTCCTGGTTGGGGGCCAACTTCACCTCGCAGTCGATGGAAACCACGTCGGAATTGCTGTGGTTCTGCAAAGGGAAATGTGGGATTCTGGCTGGAAAAGGAGGGAAAATCCCACCGGGATTCATCCGAATCCCACGTGTCCGTCCTCCTGCATGGCCAAATCCCCACATCCTTTACATTTTCTCCCCCTTTTTCACCCCAGACTTCCCAGTTTTTTCGTGGTGTTCTTTCCCTCCAGATTTTCCCTTGGGGAAAAGAAATGATCCCGATCTTTGTGAGAATTCCCTCACTCCCCGTAAATCCCGAGCATTAACGGGGTTTTTTTGGCAGTGGCCGAGAGGAAAAACAAAAATAAAAAATAAAAATAAAAATAAAATTACTGAAGGGCTTAAAAGCCTCCTAAAAATTCCTGCTTCCACGTGCCCCTCCCACGTCCACGGGCCACCCCAATTCCATGTTTTTCCCTGCTTTTTGGTGTCCTGGAGGCAGGATCAGCCCCGGAGGTGGGTACCAGGTGTGGGGTGCGGGTCAGGTCCTCCTCCGCCGGGGCTCTCCGGTACTCGGTGCTGTTCCCTGTGATGGTGCAGGCGGTGTTCTCCTGCGGGAGAATGGTGGAATTCCAGCATGGACACAGGGAGGTGGTGGTCACATCCATGGAATTTCTGTCCTGATGGAATTGGGGGTCCCTGGCACACCCCAGGGTTTTTTGGAGCTGTTTGGTTGGCAGTGGGATGTGGCTGGAGGGGCTGGAATCCCATCCTAAACTGGGCTGGAATCCCGTCCTAAATTCTGCTGGAATCCCATCCTAAACTGGGCTNACTGGGCTGGAATCCCGTCCTAAACTCTGCTGGAATCCCATCCTAAACGGGGCTGGAATCCCATCCTAAACTGGGCTGGAATCCCGTCCTAAACTCTGCTGGAATCCCATCCTAAACGGGGCTGGAATCCCATCCTAAAGGGGGCTGGAATCCCATCCTAAACTCTGCTGGAATCCCATCATAAACCGTGCTGGAATCCCATCGTAAAATGGGACAGAAGCCCATCCTAAATCAGGGTGGAATCCCATCCCAAATAGGGCTGGAATTCTATCCTAAACGTCTGGAATCCTATCCTAAATGGGGCTGGAATCCCATCCCAAACTGGAATCCCATCCCAAGCTGGAGTCCCATCCCAAGCTGGACTCCCATCCCACCTGATCCACCCGGAATTCCGTGGGCAGCAGGAGCCGGTTCCCCGCCCGCGTGGCCACGGGCACGGTGATCTTCAGGGTCACCCCTTGCACCGGGAAGAATCCCAGGTTCTGCAGCTGCCAGGGAAGAGCACAGGGATCGTGGGATGGCTCCCGGGGCTGATCCCAAATCCAGGGAAACCTCAGGGATCCAATTCCTGCTCACCGTGAAGGTGCAGTGGAAGGGGGGCCCGATGGGGTTGGAGCCATCCAGGGAATTGTTGGATCTGATCTCGAAATAGTCCAGGCTCGACGTCCTGTGGGACAAAGGGACACAAAGGGTTTGTAGGATTTTCCATTTCTTTCTAGGATTTTCCCTTTCTGTGCTGTATTTTCCAATTTCTTTGCAGGATTTTCCCTATTCTTTGCAAATATTTTCCCATTTCTTTGCAAGATTTCCCCCTTTGCAGGATTTTCCCTTTTTTTGCAGAATTTTCCCTTTCTTTGCAGGATATTCCCTTTTTTTTTTTGCAGGTTTTTCCCTTTCTTTGCAGGATTTTCCCTATTCTTTGCAAATATTTTCCCATTTCTTTGCAAGATTTCCCCCTTTGCAGGATTTTCCCTTTTTTTGCAGAATTTTCCCTTTCTTTGCAGGATATTCCCTTTTTTTTTTTGCAGGTTTTTCCCTTTCTTTGCAGGATTTTCCCTATTCTTTGCAGGATTTTCCTGCCCCTTTAATACCTCAGAGCCATCCCAGGCCCTGGCTGAGGTCTGGATGTCACAGGAGGTAAATCAATCCCTGCTTTGCAGCTGGAGAGGCGGGAAAAGAGCCAGGAATATCCCGTGGGAACCCATTCGGGAGCACCTGTGATGGCCCCAAATTCTTTCAAATCCTCTCCCTCCTTTTTCACTCCGAAAATTCCCAAATTTGATCATTTTTTGTGCTCTTCTTTCCCTTGACTCCAAACCAGAGAATCCCCTCGCTCCCCATAAATCCTAAATATTAAAGGAATTCCATTTCACGGCGTCTGAGTAAAAAAATATAAAAATGACCAAAGGGCTGAAAAATCCCCTAAAAATTCCAGCATGCAGCGCCAGGGAATGTGCTTTGGGATCCCTGATTTTCCCATCAGCAGCTTCCTAAACGATCTCTGCCTTCATCCCAGGCTTTAATTCCCAGTGATTCCACGCTCATCCCACAGCTGAGCTTCCCTCTGATGGTTTTGTGGGATGGCCACCGGCCCAGACTCTGGGAACACCTGTTATGGCCATTATTCCCTCCAAGAATTCCCTTTTTTTCCCCCCATAAAAGCTCCCCCTCACACCTCTTTAATAAAATTTATTCCTTCAAACATCGGCAGCGTCCAGCTCCCTGTGGCTCGGCAATTTTATAAAAATCCTGATTTTAACAGCTCCTGGTTTTTCAATAAATCCCCAAATCCAACCTCGGTGTGGGGGCTGATCCCAGCTGGTTTTCCCGATTTTTTTTTTAAATTTTTGCCATCCTAAAATATCTCCTCTCACCTGGTGAAGAGCAGGTCAGCCTCGTACTTGAGCTGGAGGTTGAGGTGGGCAACGTTGTCCTCCTTGGTGTTTTCCTTCTCCTCGCTGTCACTGGAATGCCAGCAGGGCCAGGGGGTCAGGCAGGAGCCAAATCCCCTCGGGAATTTTATTTTTTTTGAAAATCCTGATTTTTTTTTTTCTTTTTTTTTTTTTTTTCTTTTTGGTCAAAGCAGGGTTTTATTCTGGGATTTTTTTAGGAATAAAATGATTTGGATGGAGGGAGGTGTTCACGATCCCACAGATGCTTAAAGTGGGAATCCTTACAGGGGAATCCTCCTCTGCTCTAAGAATCGGTGAATTTAAAAACAATTTAATTCATTAATATTAATAATTCTGTCAATTAATTTGTTAATAATTTATGAAGTATTAAACTAATATAATTTTTCCTTTCTTCATAGGATTTTCCCTATTCTTTTTGGGATTTTCCCTTTCTTTGCAGGAATTCCCACATTTCCCTGTGACAAACCTTTACCTGTGCAGAAATGGGGAGCGAGGAGAACTTTGCAATATTATCAGGAGATATTTTTCCCGGGAAATATTTGCAGTGGGAGCGTGGATGAGAAAGCAGCAGAGGCTGGAGACCCAGCAGAGCCCAGCAGATTCCACAGGCATGGAAAAATCATGGATGGAAACACCCGGATAAATAAAAATATCCAGGTTTGGGAGCACAGGGCTGGGATAACCCACAGCAGCTGGGTCTCCGTGGGTTATTCCATGGAAAACCTCTGGCTCTGGAGGAAGGAATCCCAAGGAAAGCTGGGAGCATCCTGGGGTGCCCAGAGAAGCTGTGGCTTCCCCTGGATCCCTGGAATTGTCCAAGGTTGGACAAGCTAGGATCAGGAAACGACTGGGAAGGGGCTGGGATTGGATGGGGGTTTTTTCCCCAGCCCAAACCATTCCATGATCCCAAGATTCCAGAGGGAGGAACACCCCCAGACCTGCTGGCCACCATGTAGACCTCCATGCTCTGCAGGAACACCGACTTGCTGAACTCAAAATCCAGGCGGAAAGAGACCTGGGGAGAAGGGAAAAAAAATCAAGAAAAACATCCAAGGGAATGAAATCCCAAATGCTGAGCAGGGCCAGCGCAGGATCCTGCAGGAGACACAATTCCTGATCCCACCAGCACCCAGCAGAGCCTTTCCAGGATTTGCAGGAATTCTCTCAGCCCCTGCGATGGCAGCAACGAGCGGCTCCCTTTGGAAGCAGATCCCTCCGGAGGCCCGGGATCGGCGGGGAGGGGAGGCAGCTGAGGGAGCCAATCCCAATAAAACGGGATAAATGTGATAAATGTCACATCTGCCGTGACCTCAAACGTCTGGGCCGGCACAGCTGACTGGAATATCCAAGCTCCCGCGGCTCCGGAGCCAACATTCCATTCCCAGCCTGTCTTTGTTTTGGCAGGAGCGGCGCTACCTGACGGCCCAAGGACGCATTCCCAACCCCATAGGTCATGGGGAGCCAGCCACAGGCATCCCACCGGGAATTTCGGGAGCTTTAAAGCCGAGCCCGGTGCCTGAAGCTCATCCATCATAATCAAGGGAAGGTTTCAGACGGATCCGGGAGCCGGGGAGATTTTATCTCCAGATCCTGCTTGTGCTGGTCCCTTCTCCCACGGGTGGGATTCCATGTGGATCCTGGGTGGATCTTCCCACTATTCCTTTCCTAATTTAACCCTGAATTTGATGTTTCCCAAGGGTTTATAGCTTATAAAAGTGATAAAGTGGGTCTGGGCTCATCCCAAATACTGGGAACACCGGTTTGGAGGATGCCACCACCCAGGGGGGCTTGGACTGGCTCCAAACAGGATCCAGAGGCTCCTCAGAGCAAGGAAAACCCCTCAGGCCGTGATATTCCATCATTGGCAAAGGTTTCAGATGGATATGGGCACTGGGGAGATTTTTCTCTCCAGATCCCCCTTTTCCCACAGGAGTATGGGGTGGGTCAGTGGAATTCCTCATGGATCCTGAGAGGCTGCAGCTCCCTGCTTCTCCTTGCCCCACCTTATCCCTGAATTTGATGTTTCCCAAGGGTTTATGGCTTATAAAAATGGTTCTCACTGGATCTGGGCTCATCCCAAATACTGGGAACACTGGTTTGGAGGGTGCCACCACCCAGCCTGGCTCCAAACGGGATCCAGAGGCACCTCAGAGCAAGGAAAACCTCATCTTGCAGGGAAGGAGCCTCATCCTGCAGGGAATGAGCTCAGGAAAGTTCCCATCCGTGGTTTGAAGCCAACATTAAATTTTCCCAAAGGATTGGAGGCAAATTCTGTCCCCTGGAGGAGCTGGGTTGGATTCTGGGGCTCTCGGGAGCACCAGGGCAGGATCCCAACCATCCCAGCTTCCCCAGGATGCCTCTCAAACTCCAAAAGGGAAGAACCCAGAAGTTTATCCTTAAAACCCCGCCCAGCTGTGACAGACGTGGCCCGTGGGGGCGGGAGATCCGTGTGACAATGCAGTTGGAATGCTGGAATGTCCTACCTTGGCCTTGGCTCGGAAGAAGGGGTAGCTGACGTTGCACACCCTCCTGGCGGGGTGCCGGTCGTCGCTGGCGCAGTCGATGTTGATGTCGGTGTCGTCCTGAAACGGGACAGGAGCGTCCGGGATACCGGGAATGAGCCCCGGGAGCCGGGAAACTGGGAACAGCCCAGGGGCTCAAAATGGGCCTTGGCTTGGGGGAGCAACCAACCACCAATGGCCAATCAATGGCCAATCAATGGCCAATCAACCAATGGCCAACCAACCAATGGCCAACCAACCACCAATGGCCAACCAACCAATGGCCAACCAACCAATGGCTAACCAACCACCAATGGCCAATCAATGGCCAATCAATGGCCAATCAACCAATGGCCAATCAATCAATGGCCAATCAATGGCCAATCAATGGCCAATCAACCAATGGCCAATCAACCAATGGCCAACCAACCACCAATGGCCAACCAACCAATGGCCAACCAACCAATGGCCAATCAATGACCAATCAATGACCAACCAACGACCAATCAATGGCCAATCAACCAATGGCCAACCAACCAATGGCCAACCAACCAATGGCCAACCAACCAATGGCCAATCAATGGCTAAGCAATGAATAACCAACCGATGGACAACTAATGGCCAACCAATGGCCAATCAATGAACAATCAACCAATGAACAACCAACCAATGGCCAAACAGTGATCAACCAACCAATGGCCAACTGGGGAAACAACAGCCAACCAATGACCAACCAAAGGCCAACCAATCAAAAACCAACCAATCAATGACCAACCAACCAGTGACCAACCAATTGACAATCAACAACCAACCAACAACAAGAACCAATGACCAGCCAACCAACCAATGACCAACCAAGCAATGGTCAAAACCCAGCCAACAACCAACCAACCAATGGCCAGCAAACGAATGAATGCATGAAGGATACAACCAACAACCAACCAAAAACCAACCACCAAGCGACCAATGACCAATCAAAATCCAACCAGAGGGCCACACATCCAGCCCGCCCTGCTCGCTGCAGCTGGGAATCCTTCCTGTGCATCCATTGATGTTCCTGGAAAGGGGCATCTCTAGGAAGCAACTTCCAGTTTCCTGATTTAAATCCTCTTTATGAATTTCATTATAGCAGTGAATGAATTTAACTGTGGTGAAGGAATGAACCTGATTATTCCTGGCATTCCTGATTTTTCAGCTGTGAGGAGTGGTTGGGAAACACTCAGACAGCTGGAGCTGTTATCCCGCATGGCCACCAGCTAAGCTGGAATTCCCTCATGTCAACACCTACATTCCTGCTGCTGGGACACCTCCCACCTCTCCAGCCAGGCTGGAGAAGCTCCTGCCCATTGCTGGGATGGGATGGGGTGGGATGGGATGGGATGGGATGGGATGGGACACCTACCCTGCTCTGTCTCCTCCACAACCTTTCCAGAGGCTGTAGCCTGCTTGTGAGCAGGTGTCCCTCCTCTCCATGAGCTATTCCAGCTTTTATCCCACAAGGGGTCAGTTTGAGCTGCTGCCACTGGAAAAGTCCTACCCAGGAGCCGGAATATCCCAACACCAGCCACCAGCAACAGCCTGGAGCTTCCTCACTCAGCGGAAATTATGGACTTTTGGGGGCCACAGCCACTTTTTATTTATAAGACACAGATTTCCATCCCCTCTGGATGCTCCTTTATAAGGAGGGACAGCCAGGAGCCCGTTATCCATGACTCCTCCATGACCAGCTGCAGATATTCCCTACAACCGCTGCTGCCCAGTGCTTTCTGTTCCCCACCATCCCAGGGATTTTCCCTGCTCCCCTCACTTGGCTCGGAATAATCTCCAAAAAATGCATTTTTCTCATTCTGTGGGCAGCGAGCCCCACAATTTTCCCTTGGCACGGCTCGGAGAAAAACAAAGGAGATGGGATCTGCGGGCGGGGATGAAGTCATGGGGGGCTGAGGGAAGGCCCAGCAGCATCAGCACATTCCCAAACCTCGCTGGGAACAGGGAGGAGCCGCACCAACATCGAGTGATTGGGGGAGTGAAACTTCTGGGACACTCGGGGACCATCCAGGGAAAGCCATGGAGAGGTGGCATCGCCCGGCTCGGTGCTGAGCTGTGGCCACATTCCCAGGATCGGCTCCGACTTCCAGGAGTTATTTCTCAGCTGCAAAAACTCGTCCCTGACGGGAACTTGGCCACGGGCAGGGAATATTTTTAAACAACTGCAGGAGCAAAATAGAGGGAAATAATTTCCTCTGTGTTTGACCTTTGCTCGGGCTCTTAAAACTCCAAACTTTTTTTTTTTTTTTTTGTGTGTGTTTCCAAAATAAAGAGCTGGAAGCGCTTAGAAACGGAGCCCATAAACAGCTCAGATTTACGAGGGACGGAGACAGGCCTGGGCTCCGCAGCTTTCCCGGGATTAGCAGCGCCTCTGGAGAAGCCTGGCTCTCCAGGAGCTCACCTTGGGGATGAGGCTGGCCAGCTGGAGGTTCCTGGAGAAGGAGATGTTGAGGACGGTGCTGTAGGCGTTTTCCCCGCGGTTTTCCAGCGTGGCTTCCACGGCCACCCTTCTCCTGCCGCTCTCGATGACGAAGACGGAGGCGTCGAAGGAGAGGCTGAAGGCCGAGCAGTCGCCCCTCCGCAGCGCCCTCCGGCAGAATTCCCTGCAGGAAAGGGAATTCCCGGGATTTTAACACAGTGGGTGGCGCTCAGGAATCCCTGCTCTCCCTGCATCCTGCTGGAAGAGGAGTTAGATTCCTCCAATCGTCCATAATTTGGGGATTTTTGGCCAACGGTGTGACGCTGTCTTGAACGTTTTTAGGAATGCTGGGGACAGCTGGGATGTAGGGAGAAAACGGATCCCATGCAAAGGTGGCTCCAAGCCTCAATGGCCAACCTGGCCTTGGGAACTTCCAGGGATCCAGGGGCAGCCACAGCTGCTCTGGGAATTCCAGCCCAGCCCCTCCTCACCCTCACACCCAGGAATTCCTTCCCAAAATCCCATCAATCCTTCCCTTACTAAAGCCATTCCCTGTGTCCTGTCCCTCCATCCCTTGTCCCCAGTCCCTCTCCAGCTCTCCTGGAGCTCCTTTAGGCTCTGAGCTCTCCCTGGATCCTTCTCCTCTCCAGGCTGGACAATTCCAACTTTCCAGAGGTTCTCCAGCCCTCAGATCATCTTTTTCCTCCCCACTGTTGGAGAATGGAGCATCCAGGTTGGAGAACTCCTTTTGGTGGTTTCAGCTCGTGTTGAGGTAGAGGAGCCAAATCCAAATCCAAATCCAAATCCAAATCCAAATCCAAATCCAAATCCAAATCCCACATCCTACAGATTTGCCTCTGATGGGCTCTGAGGATTCCCTGGATCCTTCCCTTCTCCAGGTGAACATTCCCAGCTCTCCCAGCCCGGCTCCAGCGGGGTTCGGGGGCCTCCTGTGGATTCCGGGATAACCTTTCATAGCTCTTTAACCACGGAGCTGCGGCGTGGAATTTTTTTTTTTTCCATGAGTCAATCCCGTAATTGGCAGGTGGGAAATGCCAGCCTTGCAGTTATTCCCTGTTATTTCCTGACTCCTGTCCCTGGGACTCATCACCATGGCACCGAATATCGGCCGGTTTGTGGGTTCCCCAAAAAACCACGGATTCCTTCCAGGCAGGGAGCGGGAAAGGCTCTGGAGCCCGTGGAAAACTGGGATGAGCCAGGCCCAGGGGTGCCCAAAGATGTGAATAAAAACCCCTGAGAAATTAAGGTACATAAATCCANTAAATTAAATTAAATTAAAATTTAAACAAAAAATAAAATAAAATAAAATAAAACAAAACAAAACAAAACAAAACAAAACAAAACAAAACAAAACGTTAGTTTTAAATAAATACAGGATTTTTTAGTGCCTTGAGATAAGAGCCTGTGTTGGTAAATAAGAAGCACCGAGTTCATAGCTCAGTGATGTTGTTTTTTGCAAAGTTGGTTAAATTCTAGCCATAACAAAAATAATGTAACCTTGCTAGAAATTCCTGGATAGGACAGGCAGAGATAAATGTGCAGAATTTGTATAATAATTTACAAAAATTAATGCACATCAATTTTAGCTTAGGATAATGCAGTGGATTTACATTTTTTTTAAATTTAGTTAAATTTAGTGCCGTGGTTTTAGTGCTTACTCTTCTTTTTTTTTTTGTGAGATAGGATCAGGAGAAGTAAAGTAGGTTTAAGTTTAAAGAGAAATAAACAGATTTATTTAACACCCGCTAAAAGAAGGAAAAAAAAGAGAAATGTTTAAGAT
>WEIU01003617.1:56371-69393 GCA_013389925.1 Aegithalos caudatus | reverse complement strand
GCTCTAATTAAATCAGACCAGAATGAGCCTGGGCAAATCCCCACAAACAAGTTCAGAACTTCTGGAGATCTAAGGATGAAACAATGGAAAACCAACTCCAGCATCTTTTTGGGGCCCAAGGGTACTGAGATCCCCCAGCCCTGTTGGGCAGGGGGGTGGGATCAGCGGGAGATCTGCTTTTCCCGGGAAAATGCCCGGGATCGGAGGGATCGGGGAGAGGGAATGGGCTCACCAGAGCAGCACGGCGCTCCCCAGGGAGCCCACGGCCACGTCCACCAGCCCGTCCTGGTTCAGGTCCAGCTGCCCGTGGATGCTGCACCCGAAGTACATCAGCCCCGGGGCGAGGTCGGCGGCCGCGATCCGCTGGAAAAGAACGGGAACGATCCAGGCTGGATTCCGGCAGGAGCGTCCCCGCCTGCACGGGGTTCGCCAGGCTGGCTCTGCTCCTGCCCCGCCGCTGGAAATTCCCCCTTCCAAGAGGTTGTTGCTAGAAAGGGTTTTCCAGGGAATGGAAGCCATAACTCTTTGGAGGCACCATCCAAGATTTCTGCTGGACTTACCCTACGTATTTCATACTTACCAAAAGCATAATAAAGAAATAAAAATAATTTACTTACAATTAATTTATAATCTATAATTAGTTTATAGCAATCCCTTGCAATAAATGCTGAGCATTGCCTCTAATTTCAAGCCTTTCCCCCCGCTATTCCATGGGATAATTTTGGTTGGAAAAGCCATCCA
The DNA here is from genome assembly GCA_013389925.1 of Aegithalos caudatus. NCBI lineage: Eukaryota > Metazoa > Chordata > Aves > Passeriformes > Aegithalidae > Aegithalos > Aegithalos caudatus. The sequence goes on along the minus strand of WEIU01003617.1, from coordinate 68,652 downwards.
AGATTTTGGAGTCCAACCACGCCCTGGCGCTGCCAAGGCCACCACCAATGTCCCCAAATGCCACATCCACACATCTTAAATCCCAGCAGGGATGGGGACGCCACCACTGCTGCTCCAATGCTTGTATTCCAACGTTTTGCCTTGGCTGCCTCAAAAGAGGGAACATCTGGCTGGAATAATTAACAATTAAACCCCGGGTGTGGATTTGCCCTGCTCCATCCATCCTTAATGGGGACAAATGACATTTATTCCCATGGAGGGTGAGGAAAACCAAACGCAGGGAAGCCCCACCTGCTTGTACTTCTTCAGGATGGTCTCCTGGAATCCCAGGAAAACGTAAATGGCTCCCTGGTGCTCGTCCTCCAGAGGGGCCCCGACCACCAGGTCGTTGTAGGAATCCTGGTTGAGGTCGGGGACGGCGGCGATGCAGGAACCGAATCGGGAATTCTGGTAACTCTGGAGGTCCACGAGGGCTCCGTTGGGAACAAAGAGGTCCTGCCAAGGGGAAAAAAGGAAGGGAAACAATTCCCAAAGCGTCAGCAGCAAGGCTGGAAAGAGGAGAGAGCCTCGAGCTAATGGAGCAGGGATGTGGGAGGGATTCTCCAAGGAAGGAGGCAGAGCGTTCCCAGGGATGTGGGATTTTGGAGCACAGCCCTGGGGAATGATGAGCCCCGAGCCCCCAGCAAGCCCCACATCTGCTTTGCACCCGCCATAAATAATTAATTACTACTAATCATCATCATCATCATCCGTATCAATAATAATATTATATATCAATAACAATATTCAAATAACTTATAAATTCTGTAATAAACATAAATCAAATAATAACAAATATTCCCTAATATTCCGCGGTGTCCCCAGATGTCCCCGGGTATCCCCAAGTATCCCTGGGTGTTCCCAGGTGTCCCCACCTGTCCCAGGTATCCCCAGATGTCCCCAGATGTCCCCAGGTGTCCCCGGCAGTCCCCAGGTGTTCCCGGCAGTTCCCAGCTGTCCCTGGGTGTCCCCGGCTGTCCCCAGGTATCCCTGGGTGTTCCCAGGTGTCCCCAGCTGTCCCAGGTATCCCCAGATGTCCCCAGGTGTCCCCGGCAGTCCCCAGGTGTTCCCGGCAGTTCCCAGCTGTCCCTGGGTGTCCCCGGCTGTCCCCAGGTGTCCCCAGGTGTCCCCGGGTGTTCCCGGCTGTCCCCGCGGTGTCCCCAGGTGTTCCCAGGTGTCCCCGGCAGTCCCCAGGTGTTCCCGGCAGTTCCCAGCTGTCCCCAGGTGTCCCCGGCTGTCCCCAGGTATCCCTGGGTGTTCCCAGGTGTCCCCACCTGTCCCAGGTATCCCCAGATGTCCCCAGGTGTCTCCAGGTGTCCCCAGGTGTCCCCAGCAGTNCTGTCCCAGGTTCCCCCGGCTGTCCCCAGGTGTCCCAGCTGTCCCCAGCTGTCCCCAGGTGTCCCCAGGTGTCCCCAGGTGTCCCCAGGTGCCACTCACCCCGCGCAGGGCGTACAGGTGCACCCTGCCCCTCTCCCTGCCCTCGCTGAAGAACATGGGCGCTCCCACCAGCAGCACGTCCGTGACGCCGTCGCCGTTCACATCCAGGGAATTGATCTCGCTGCCGAAGTAGGAGCCGATCTGCGGGAGAAGGGACGGGCTGGGAATGCTGCCACCACCCCCGGGATCAGTCAAGGCCACAAAGGGTTAAGGTCCCACCCAAGGGATGGGAGTAATTTATAATCAATTACTCCGTGTAAATTCATATTTATATTCCGTTTAAATTGATTGAATATAATATTGATTTATTTATAATTAATTAATCTATAGCGATCCAATTGTGATGAAAGCCTGCCCAGAAGAAAGGCGAAAAATTTAGAATTTAAGGTTTTAGAATAGAGTAATATATATGGGGCAGTATGGAGGATTTTGGGTTTTGTCCAGGTCCTTCTTCTCCACCTTCTTCTTCTTCTTCTTGGTTTTGGGTTTTTTTTTTTTCCTAATTGGGTGAAAAACGTCCACATTGCAGACCTCGGGTGGTCATTATTGGGTTAAAATATAAATAATAGAGGTGACACCTCGTTAATTGGTAATTAGCACTTAAATAACCTTGGAAAGAGTTAGAGAGGATCCATCTTCTACCTTGTCAGAGCTCACAAAGTTATAAAACAGACAGGAATTGACAAACACCGAGCCCAAAACTGCGACTCCCGCGCGTCAATCCCCGCTCCGACAGCAAGGACAAACTCATGGGAGAAGGGTTGATTTTTCCACGGGGGGAATTCCCGGCTGGAATTACCTGCTCGCCCTTGAGGGCCTGGTGGATGGTGAGGCTCCTGTTGCTGTGCATGCTGAACAGGATCACCTTCCCGGTGTGGTTGAACCGCGGCGCTCCCGCCACGTAAATCCGCTCGCGCTTGGTGGAGACCACGGAGGAGACCGTGTAACCTGGGAAGGGGTGGGCACGGAGCGGGAATTCCCTGCCTGCTCCCAGGATTTGGCTTTGAATTAGCCTGCTGAGCTGCTGATACGGCTCTGGCTGCTTCCCAAAAAAAGGGAAGCTTAAAAAGGTGGATTTTTCCCGAGGATAAAATCACCCAGATGGACCCCGGCACCAGGAGTTTTGGCACTGCCTGAATCCAATTCCTGCAATTCCTGGAATTCTGAGTGTTTAATTTCATGGCTCACATCAAGCTGGGCAAACACTGGTGAGGTGCTGAGTGTTGGGAAGTTGCTGCTCCTGCTGCTTCAGGAGCACTGGGAACACCGGGCAGGAAAAGCTTCCCTGGTGTGTGATATCAACATTCCCAGTCCAATAAAAGCCATGAATCCATCAAAACCCTTCTTCCTGATGGAAATAACCCTGCCTAAGCTGATGATCCTGAGCAATCCCTCCTTCCTGCTGGGATCACCCTCTGGGCTGAGGCACTTCCATGGCTGCAGGTGGGATTTTGTAGGAATATAAAGCTGGGGCTGCCAAATCCCGGTTTTCAACCCCCAGGCCCAGGTTCCTGAACCTTCAGGCTCAGGTTTAAATTCCACTTAAATCCTTGGAAGTGGAACGGGGTATCCAGAGAAACTGTGGCTGCCCCATCCCTGGAATATTCCAAGTCTAATAGGGCTTGGTCAAACCTGGGATAGAGGAAGGTGGAATGCGATGAGCTTTAAGTTCCTTTCCAACCCAAATCCTTCCAGTTTTCTGGGATTGTGTGGAGCTCTAAGTCTGGCCAATCACAAGACTGAATCACATTCCCTGGAGTCACATCCAGTTAAATTTTTCCAGGGATTTCCAGGCCCCTTTCCCTGCTCACCAGCCTTACCTGGGGTCCCTCTTTCCCCAAAAATGCTCCTCCTGGAGGGATATTCCTAAACCAAGCATCAGCCCTGAGCCCCCCAGGCTGCTCCTCAGCAGGACACACCAGCATTCCTTAATATTCCCAGATATTCCCTTAATATTCTCTTAATATTCCCTTAATATTCCCAGATTTCTCACTCCAAGCAGCTGGAAGGAGAGCCCAGCTGAGCTCCCATGGGATTCCCAGGGGACACCCAGAGCCATCCCAGCTTTCCTGGGGGACACTCCGCTGTCACCCCACTGCCACATTCCCAGGGAAGGGCCCTGAGGTGCTGATCCCATGGGATCCCACCTCTCTCCTGGCCAGGGCCCATCCCCATCTCCACGGATCCAAGGAGAGGCCGCATTTCGCAGCCCAGGCCGATGGTTTTTATCCCAGAGCTCCGGAGGCTGCACATGGAATGGATTAAGCCCAGCAGGTATTTCCTGCCCAGGCATGAAATTCCATCAGGGCTTTGAAACCATTCCAAGGAAAGCTGCGGATGAGCCGGCTGGCTGGGCTGCTTCTGGATTTAAATCCCACTTGTGCCTCGCTCCAAGGTCGGAGCCGGGCTCTTCCCGGGTCAGCACTCTCCTATCCTCCATCCCACAGATCTCCCATGAGGAATATCCCCAGATTCCTATTTTTGAGGATAAAATCCCCAATTCCCCCACGTGGCCTCGTTTGGCTTTCCCACCTAAATAGGCTCCGTGGTTTTTGAGCTCCTCAGGGAATTCCTGCAGGTAGGATTCCCGCAGAGGGATCACCTTCCCGCTGCTGGTTTCCTTCAGGACGGCCCCGTTCCAGTCGTAGGCTCCCACTGCTCCCAGCAGGATCCCGTCCTGTGGGAAAACAGGGATTGGATGGGATTTCTTCCCAAGTGGAGGAGATTCCTCCCCTCTGATCCCACACAGAGCAGGAAACCATTCTTCCAAAAAAACACCCGGAATGCTGGAGGGGTTTGAAAACACTGGAGTGACACTTCCACCCTATTCCAGGTTTTCCAGTGTGTTTTTTCTCCCCCAGGAAATTCCCAAATGGTTTTTCCATGGGTGTCCCAGCACACCCTTCCCAAAATGTCATGGCATTGGGAGGAACTGCTGCAGATCCCAAGGAATGCTCAGGTCTCCCAACACCTCCCCTTCCCATGGGATAATCCAGCAGCATCTCCTTATCCTCATGTTAATGACTGAATTCCATAATTAATGATTTGTCCCAAATCCCAATCTCCCACCTGGAGGGTGACAAACAGGACAAAGCAGGAGCAAAAAATGAAATTCCCTCATTTCCTCTCTTACTTCCACAACGTGGGATGAAAATCCAGTCTGGGACATTTCCAGCCCGAAGGAGATCTCGTTCTTGTTGGTTCCTTGAAACAAAAAAAAAGGGAATTTGTGTCCAATGGAGAGTTCTGCTTCCCTGGAGCCGTGGTGGGTTCCCATCCCATTCCAGCCTTTCCTTGCCAGGGACACCTTTCCCTATCCCAGGCTGCTTCCAATGTCCAACCTTGCCTTGGGAACTTCCAGGGATCCAGGGGCAGCCACAGCTGCTCTGGGAATTCCAGCCCAGCTCTGGGAATTCCCTCCCCACCCTCCCAGCTAGGAATTCCTTCCCAATATCTCACCCCAATCTCCGCTTTTCCCCTCTGAAGCCATTCCCTGTGTCCTGTCCCTGTATCCCTTGTCCCCAGCCCCTCTCCAGCTCTCCTGGAGCCCCTGGAAGAGGCTCTGAGGATTCCCTGGATCCTTCCCTTCTCCAGGGGAACATTCCCAGCTCTCCCAGCCTGGCTCCAGAGGGGCTTCACCCTTGGAGCAGCTCCGGGGTCTCCTCTGGAATTGCTTCAGCAGCTCCAGGTCCCTCTGATGAACCCCATAAATCCCTAAATCCTAAATTTTCTCCCTAAATTCCCCCAACTCCACAACCTCGTGCTGTTGGGAGGTCTGGGAGCTCTGCTGGGGTGCAGCTTCTCCCTTCCCAGAGCTCCAAGATCACCCAAAAATGGGGATTTGGAGGTTCTTGCTCTGTAATTCCAGCTGGGGGAATTCCTCATCCAGGGTGACTTCCACAGGGAAGCGCCAGGCTGGACAGAGAAAACTAGGAAACTCCTGGGGAGTTTGTGAGCAAAAATCCCCCAAATTCGAGATGTTCCATCCCCAGCCCGAGCCCTCCATCCTCTGCTCCAATTGCTCATTCCAGGCTGCATTTTTCCTCGGAGATTCGGATAAATTTATTTTGGGAGAGCGACAAAGTTGTCACAAGAGCTGACATTTAAGGCAGAAATATTTCCTGATGTTTCCTTTCAGCCAGCAGACCCGAAATCCCAGCGTTATTCCCAGAATCTCCCGATGTCTGGCACCCCAGGGAGCTCCTGTGTGTGGGTTTTCCTGTTTTACAAGCCTGGAATTTGATGGATGAGGAAGACAGCCATGCCCAAATTCCCCCCATACCGAATCTCCAAGGTTTTCTATAAAAAGCAAAATCAAAGCCACCAGAATTCCGGTGGCTGGAATGAGGTGTGTCCTTTGGAAAAGGGATCTCTGCTCCTGATAGCTGAGGGATGCAAACACTCCAAATAAAGACATTTCCTTAAATCTGAAGATTTTCCAAGCAGAGCTCAGCTTTTGTGGAAGTCATGTCCAAATTCGAGGAAAACAGGGATCAGTCTCACATTCCCAGGATGGGATGTGCCAGGAATGTGCATCCCTCACCTTCCAGGCTGAAAATCCCTTCTCCCAGAAAAGATAAACACATGTCCTTAAATCTGAGGGTATTCCAAGCAGGATTTTTAGGTTCAGATATTGCAGAAGCCACCTCCAAATTCAGGAATAAAAGGGATCAGCCCCACATTCCCAGACTGGGAAGTGCATCCCTCACCTTCCAAGCTGAAGATCCCTTCTCCCAGAAAGGATAAACAGAGACATCTCCTTAAATATCAAGATATTCCAAGCAGGGCTCAGATATTGCAGAAATCACCTCCAAATTCAGGAATAAAAGGGATCAGCCCCACATTCCCAGACTGGGAAGTGCACCCCTCACCTTCCAGGCTGAAAATCCCTTCTCCCCCAAAGGATAAATAAAGACATCTTAAATCAGAAGATATTCCAAGCAGGGCTCAAATATTGCAGAAACCACCTCCAAATTCAGGAATAAAAGGGATCAGCCCCACATTCCCGGGCTGGGAAGTGCATCCCTCACCTTTCAGGCTGAAAATCCCTTCTCCCAGAGAGGATAAATGTAGACATTTCTTTAAATCTGAAGATATTGCAGAAGCCACCTCCAAATTCAGGAATAAAAGGGATCAGCCCCACATTCCCGGGCTGGGATGTCCATCCCTCACCTTCCAGGCTGAAGATCCTCTCTCCCAGGGCATCCACGATGTCCTTGAGCGCGGCCTCGTCGCTGACGTTGAAGAAGTGTTTGTCGTCGGGATCGCTGGCGATGAACTTGATCTCCCTCAGGAACGCCTCGGGATTGATCCCCCTCCGGTTGTAGTAGCCCAAGACCTGCCCGGGAATCAAGGGCCAGGCTTCCATGGAATTGGAATTCCCGGCTGGGTTCGGGTTGGAAGGGATGGTAAGGCTCGTCCCACGCCGTGGGAAGGGATGTGGAGAATTTGGGGTGTTCCTGCTCGAATCCCAGCCCAAATTCCTGCCTAAGTCAGCCCATGGTTGTTTGGAGCAAGAGCATGGAGAGCTCCTTTCCATGGAGCTTCATCCTCTATCCCAGGCTGCTCCAAGCCCCATCTAGCCTGGCCTTGGACATTCCCAGGATGAGGGGTCAGCAGCTCCTCCTTTTCCCAGCATGGATGGAACCATCCCAAATCCCTTTGGGGTGTCCGTGTGGGAGAAGCCCCATCCTCGGATCTGACAACACTTTGTGGGAACAAACAGAGGAACTGCTGCAATGTTGGATGGATGTTGGATGAACATCCAGGCTGGATGTTCCTCATGGAATTTGGGGTCCTGCCTGTCCCTGCTCCTGACACCTGCTCTGAATCCTGAGCTGAGCATCCCAAAAGCAGCAACAGCCACAAGGAGCTCTTGGAATGCTCCAGGAGCAGTGGGGATGGGCTGTCCTGTTGTTTTGGGATCCCTGGAGCACACAAGGAGCTCTTGGAATATTCCAGGAGTGGTGGGGATGCACAGGACCTCTTGGAATGCTCCAGGAGCAGCAGGGATGGACACAAGGAGACCACAATGAGATCCTGGAATGTTCTGGGAGTAGTGGGGATGCACAGGACTTCTTGGAAAGCTTCAGGAGCAGCAGGGATGGACAGGATCTCTTGGAAAGCTCCGGGAGCAGCAGGGATGGGCTCTCCTGGTGCTTTGGGATTCCCAGAGCACACAAGGACCTCTTGGAAAGCTCCGGGAGCAGCAGGGCTGGGTTCTCCTGGTACTTTGGGATTTCCAGAGAACACAAGGATCTCTTGGAAAACTCCAGGAGAAGAGGGATGGACAGGACCTCTTGGAAAGCTCCGGGGGCAGAGGGATGGACAGGACCTCTTGGAATGCTGTGGGAGCAGCAGGGCTGGGCTCTCCTGGCACTTTGGGATTCCCGCCGAGCTCTGCCAGGACTCCCAGAATCCCAGAATTCCCTCACTCACGGCCACGGCGTATCTGGTGACGTTGTCCCTCTCGCTGTCCTCGATCACCCTCTCCAGGTCCGGGCTGTCGTGGGATTCCCCGTCCGTGATGACAATCATCACCCTCTTGGCCCCTTTCCGGCCTCCCTTCTGGAACGCTTCCGAGCTGCCAGGGAACAGATGCCCCGCGTGGGATTCTGAATTCCCACACCAACCCCTCTCTCCCAGGTGTTGTTTCTGTTCCTTCACCAATGCAGAGAGGTGTCAGTTTTGGTTCTGTGACCAATATCCTGCTTTTTTTATCCCAGCGTGTTATAAAAAAGCTGGAAAAATTATAAACAAAACTTTTCTGATCTTTCTTCTGACTGGAATCCAGCTCCTCATTTTGTGTCCATCCGGACGGACTGGGGAGTTTGTTATTCCTTATCTACTTACAAGGAAAACAAAAGGGAGAGGGAAGGGAGGGGAAAGAGGAAAAAAAAGGGGGGAATAAAAAGGGAAAAAAGGGTGTGGATTGGGATGTTTTCCCGGGAACGGGAGGGGTTTTACCGGGCGAACTCGATGCCGTAGGCGGTCCTGGTCTCGGTGCCGCCGCGCTGCTCGATGTGGCTGGCGGCCGCCACCACGTCCTGCACCGACCTGTAGTCGTTCAGGTGGAACTCATGGACCACGTCCTCCCCGTACTGCACCACTCCCACCTGGAATGACGGGAATGTCGCCACGGATGTCGGCAGGGAGAGGTCCCGCCCGCCGGCCCAGCGCTGACATCCCCAAGGTTTCGCTCGTTCCTGGTTTTCCCTCCGTGGGAGTGTTGGTAATTCCTGGGTTTACGGCTCTGTGGTCACAGGTTTTGGGGGGGATCGGGATGTGCTGTGCCCGCTGTCCTGGTTTGGACCCACGGCATCTCCGGGTGGGAGCAAACCGGTTTATTTGGGAAAATCTGGGGTATTCCTGCTCAAATCCTGGACTAAATTCCTGCCTAAATCAACCCATGATTACTCAGAGAGCTCCTCTCCATGGTGTTTCATCCTCCTTATTCCCACTGGGATGTGGGATTCCCTCCATAGCTCACTTAGGGATGTTAATGGGAGCATTTTTTCCCCACTGGATGAGTTTAAAATCCCAATATTTTGACAAATTCCAGCAGCTTGCCAGAAAAAGGGACATTGGGAATGTCCCTGGGATGACACAAACGGTTCAGGACCTCACCTGGATCTGTCCAGGACCGATGTAAAACTTCTTCAGGATGTTTATCAGGAAGTGCTGGACTTCAACCCATGGATAAATGCTGTTGGATCCATCCAGAACGATGATGATGTCCATGTAGGTCTGGCATCCTGTGGAAAAATCCAGGGATTTATTAAAAACTCCTCTTGCAAAGGGGCAGATTTATGGCTTCACTTCCAGCCAGGTACTTCCTCTTAGGATTTATTGGGGGTAAAAAAAAAAGGGATTTCAATCATTTGGGAAAGAACTCTGGGCACCGGCAAGGTGGGGAGAAGCCACAGGAATCCTCCCCGCTGGGGAAAGATGGGATCACTTCCTAGGAATAACACTCTTTGGCATCATTTTGGATTCAGCTTTGGAATTTGATCCCTTCTAATGTCATTCCACTCTTCAAAGAGGAGCGGGATCCGGCCCCGTTCCTCCCGCAGAGCCGTTCCTGATCCCTGAGTCATTCCCAGCTCTGCCATGGAACACAGGGCAGACATTTCCTCCCTTTTCCCGTGAAATCCTCGGCTCCGAGGCAGCCAAAAACCCCGGAGGGGACCCCAGGGCTCGGCTCTGCAGCCGGAGCAGGAAGGATTTGAGGATCTGAGGATTTTATTTTTTTTTCCAGTGAGGAAAATTGCTCAGGATCATCTCAGCCTTGCTGTTTTACAGTGTTCCTTGGAAAAGTCCTGGATGATCCTGGATTTCAGAGATTTGTCGGCTGCTCTTTTACTCTATATGGTTTATGGATGAAGGAATTTATGGATTGGAGTCACTCATGGATCACTGGGATTCTCCATGTGCCTCCATCTCCATCCCATCCCGGGAATCAGGGAGAGGAGCCGACCCCGCATCCCACTAAATAAAACCTTCCTAAAATTCCCTGAAATCCCAATTATCCTTTGCAGCGAGGGCTGGGACATAACCAGGGAAGTGACACTGGGAATTTGATGATGCCTTTACTGCCTTGATCCCAAAAATCCCATTTTTCCAAGCTCCTCTTTATGCCCTGGGAATTTGGAGGTAGGCTCTGCCTTTCCTGCCTTGATTCCCCCAAATCCTGTTTTTCCCAGCCCTGGGAATTCACCAGCACCAGAGGGGTTCTGGAGCTGGGGAATCACATCCCATGGGATGAGGAGTTCCCAGGAGCAGGACAGGCTTCTGGGAATCCTTCCCAGCACTAGGAAAACCAGGAAGCTTCATTTAAAGCCTCCAAAATAAAATCCCGGCTCCAAATTCCCAAATTCCAACATGTTTAACTCCTGGTCAATGAGGGATTTGTTTTGTGCAGCCAAACTTGGATTGGAGCTGGGATTGGAGCCGGGATTGGAACAGGGATCAGACCTAGGATTGGAACTGGGATCGGAGATGGGATTAGAGATGGGACTGGAGCAGGGATTGGAGCTGGGATTGGAGCCAGGATTGGAGCTGGAATCCAAACAGGGATTGGAGATGGGATTGGAACAGGGACTGGAGATGGGATTGGAGATGGGATTGGAACAGGGATTGGAGCCGGGATCAGGACTGGGATCGGAGCTGGGATCAGGACTGGGATTGGAGCTGGAATCCGAACAGGGATTGGAGCTGGAATCCGAACAGGGATTGGAGCTGGGATCAGGACTGGGATTGGAGCTGGGATCGGGACTGGGATTGGAGCTGGGATTGGAACAGGGATTGGAGCCGGGATCAGGACTGGGATCGGGACTGGGATTGGAGCTGGGATCAGGACTGGGATGGGGACCAGGATCGGGACCGGGATGCCGGCGCTCACTCTGCAGGGCCGGAGCCACGCTCCTGGAGAAGCGGAAGTTGGCGTTGAGGCGGGAGCACATTCCCGTGGTGAAGTAGGAGCTGCCGCACTCGTGTGCCCAGAGCGGGCTGCAGGCCTGGAGCGAGGGAGGGAGGGAAAAACACGGGATTGGCCCCAAGGGATCCCCTTCCCACACGGAATGGGAGGCGGTGCAGGAAACGGGGAATCCTGGAATTTCGGGGTGGGTTGGGATGGAGCTGGAAGGTCTCGTTCCTGCCCTGGCCATGGGATGGGAAACATTCCATAATAATTCCATAATAATTCTATAATTCCATAATTCCATAACTGGACAGGTTATCCAAAATTTGTCCACCCTGGTGTTGGACACTTCCAGGNTGGGATTGGAGCTGGGATTGGAACAGGGATTGGAGCCGGGATCAGGACTGGGATCGGGACTGGGATTGGAGCTGGGATCAGGACTGGGATGGGGACCAGGATCGGGACCGGGATGCCGGCGCTCACTCTGCAGGGCCGGAGCCACGCTCCTGGAGAAGCGGAAGTTGGCGTTGAGGCGGGAGCACATTCCCGTGGTGAAGTAGGAGCTGCCGCACTCGTGTGCCCAGAGCGGGCTGCAGGCCTGGAGCGAGGGAGGGAGGGAAAAACACGGGATTGGCCCCAAGGGATCCCCTTCCCACACGGAATGGGAGGCGGTGCAGGAAACGGGGAATCCTGGAATTTCGGGGTGGGTTGGGATGGAGCTGGAAGGTCTCGTTCCTGCCCTGGCCATGGGATGGGAAACATTCCATAATAATTCCATAATAATTCTATAATTCCATAATTCCATAACTGGACAGGTTATCCAAAATTTGTCCACCCTGGTGTTGGACACTTCCAGGAATGGGGATTCCATAGTAAATAAATGGATGAATGAATAAATGAATCAAAGAATAATAATAAAAAATTCCCACAATGCACTCCCAAATTCCCACTGCGCATTCCCAGATTCCCATCCCACATTCCCGCATTCCCAGACTGTGTTCCCAGATTCCCATCCCACATTCCTATATTCCTGTGGCACATTCCCAGATTCTTGTGGGTGTTCCCAGATTCCCATCCCACATACCCAAATTCCCATCCCGCATTCCCAGATTCCCATCCTGCATTCCCAGATTCCCATGGCTCATTCCCAGATTCCCATATTCCCACATTCCCAGATTCCCAGATTCCCAGATTCCCGCATTCCCAGATTCCCGCATTCCCAGATTTCCATGGCTCATTCCCAGATTCCCAGATTCCTGCATTCCCAGATTCCCATGTTCCCGCCTTCCCAGATTCCCAGATTCCCGCCTTCCCACATTCCCGCATTCCCAGATTCCCATATTCCCGCATTCCCAGATTTCCACATTCCCGCATTCCCAGATTCCCA
>WEIU01003617.1:41386-56291 GCA_013389925.1 Aegithalos caudatus | reverse complement strand
ATTCCCAGATTCCCAGATTCCCGCATTCCCACATTCCCACATTCCCGCATTCCCGCATTCCCACATTCCCGCATTCCCACATTCCCACATTCCCGCATTCCCACATTCCCGCATTCCTGCATTCCCAGATTCCCGCATTCCCGGCGCTCACCAGGACGCTGCTGTCCCGGGGGTTGGCGGCCAGGCTCAGCCCCAGCCTCATGTTGTCCTTGCGCTCCGAGACGTTGGACAGCGTCACCCGCCCTGGGAGAGAGCCCGGCCTCAGCCGCATTCCCGGGAAATCCCGAACGGCCCCGGGACCTCCGGAGAAACCGGGAATTGTGGAGAGGAGAGGAGTTTCTGCCCGCCGAGCTCCGGGTTTAGGGGGTTTTTGGAAGGTGAGGAAAAGCTTGGAAAGGTTGGGATTTTTCCCAGATGAACAAGCAAGGAAGGAATTTTTTGGGGGGAATGAGGCTGGGAGTTGGAGAGGAGGAAATCCCTCGGAGGGCTCAGCTCCTCATCCCAGATTCCCAAGCTGGTGGCTGACCCATGGTGGGACTGGGGACATTCCCAGGAAATCTGGATTGCCCCTGGAATTTCTGGAGCAATCAGGAATTGTGTGCTGGAATGTCTGCCAGCTTCACTCACAGGTTTTGGGAATTTTTGGAAGGTGAGAATTGGTTTTTTTCCTAAATGAACTATCAAGGTTGGAAAATTTTTTTTGGGAATGAGGCTGGGATTTGGAGAGAAGAAAATCTCTCAGAGGGCTCAACTCTTTATCCCAAATTCCTGGGCCAGAGAATCCCTGCTTTTTTCCATGGATTTTTCCATGGCACAGGCCAGAAATTTGCAACAGCCCCCAGAGCAGCCCTGTCAATCCTAAATGTCACCGAGCTGCATCCCAAATCCCGATCCAACCCTTCCTCTGGAAAACGCAGCTCCCCATGAGCCAGAGCTCCCCTTTTGGGAAGCAAACTGGGAATCATGGAATAATCTGGGATGGAAGGAACTTAAAACCCACCCAGCACCACCTTCCACCATCCCAGGCTGCTCCAACCCAGCCTTGGACACTCCCAGGGGCTTCTCTGGGAATTCCGCCTTCCCGGGGAGGATTTCCTTCCCGGTGTCCCGTTTTCTGGGATAATTTGGGATGTCTGGGATGTCGGGAAGGGGCCGTACCCAGGTTGAGCTTGGTGCAGTTCCCGTGGCCCTCACTCGGCACCGGGCACTTGTAGACGTCTCCGGTTTTCTGCTGCCCGTTGGATTCGTAGGGAGCTCCCACCACCAGCCTAAGGAAAACACGGATCCATCGGCGCCGGGAGAATCCCCCGGGAACGAGGATCCCTCAGCCACAATTCCCTGATTTGGGAGTGGCAGGAGAAGGTCCCAGCCTCAGTGGAGGGACAGCTTCTCCTTCTCTTCCCGCTGGAGCAGAGGAAAGCTGGGAATGGGACGCTGCCAGAGGGAATTCTGGAATTCCGTCCCATCAGCTGCAAGGAGAGGATTCCCAGCAGGGAGGGTGGGCTCCAAACCCACCTGGAAGCGCAGGGAAGCAGCTCCAGGATGGCACCAAATCCCTGGGAATCGGCTGAGGTGCCCATGGATTGTCCCTTCCCTCCACTGCCTGGGGAGGAGCCTCTCCAAAGGGTCATGGAATGGTTTGGGATGGAGGGGAGCTCAAGGATCATCGCATCCCAACCCCTTCTGTGGGCAGGGACACCTCCCCCTGCATTCCCAGAACATCTCCAGGATATGGACATGGAGACACCTCCCATCCCATTCCATGAACATCTCCAGGACATGGACATGGAGACACCTCCCACTGCATTCCCAGAACATCTCCAGGACATGGATGTGGATTCCAGCACAACCACAAGGAATAACAAGGAGCTGGTGGAGCACTTCCAGCAAATCTCACTGGGATCCACAAGGAATTTTCCAGGAAAATCCTGGAAAAGGGAATTTGCTCCAACTGGGAGTTGTTATGAATGGCCCTGAGCAGAACACTGGGATCTCCAGGGGTGGGTGAGGAAATTGGGAAAGAATTTTCTCCAGGAAAACCCTGGAAATGGGAATTTGCTCCAAGCTGGAGTTGTTCCAAACATCAGGAGCAGAACTTTGGGATCTCCAGTGGACACCGGGAATTTTCCTGCCCTCCACAACAAGGCAGCTGCTAAATCCCATCCCCCAGCATGGATGCCAACTTCCAGCTGGGATATTTTTGGGCCATCCAAACATTTTTCCCACTTTTTCTTGACCACAACATTCCAACCCAGCAACCCAGAAGCAGGAAGAGCGCAGGACTCAAGGAATCCATCCCCTCTTCCCAGGCCATCCCAAAAATCCTTGGCACCACCAGTTCTTGACCACTCCTGCTCCCAAAATAAACGGGATTTTTTTAGTTTTTTTTTTTTTTTAGCTTCCCAAAAATCCTATGGATGCAACCATCCCAGTCTGGATCTCCAGATAAACAGGAGCTCTTTTGTTCCCAGCAGCTGGAAAAGCCACCGGCACAGATGTTCCCTGTTAGACCAGGAATTGTCATTCCTTAAAAATGCTGCTGCTCCAAAGACAAACATCCCATTCTTTCATCCCGACCCGGAATCGCTCACCCAAGGAAAAGCTCCCGAAATCCAAGGATTCTCATGGAAATGCTTCCTGTCCCTATGGCTTTGTGTGGGAATTCATGATGGGAAAATCATCTCCAGCTGGAGCTGTCCTCGACAGCATCCAGGGAAATCTGGGATTTTTTTGGAATTTGCTCATTTTCTTGAGGCTCTCCCACACTCTCACATCCATGTGGTCATGGAGAGGAGGGAAAAGGTGGAAGAGCAGGAAGGGGAATGGAAAAACCTCGGAGATGAGGAGGGATAAAGGTGGGAAAAATGAGGATCTCCTGGTGTGATTCCCAATTCCCAAAGAATTTAGGATAAATGGAATTTGGTGAACCTCAGGGAGCAGCTCCAGCTCAATGCGTCCCCCATCCCACAGGAAATCCTCTTGGAGGCTTTCCCATTAATTAAAATTCCCATATTAACACGCCACCCATTAATAAACATTCCCAAAAAAACCATTTGGGGTCGGATTTGGGATGCGACCGTTTGGGATTTGGGGTGGGATCATCCCTTTGGGATGACGAGGCAAACCCACCCAATTCCCCAGTTCCTCAAAGGAAACCCCAACATTCCCAGATTTTGCCATGAATGAGGAGCGGCTGTGGAGCTGCTGGAGCTGGAATCCTCCTCTCCCCAAAAAACAATGGAATTGTTTTCCCTTTTTGGTTCAGTGGGAATGATTCATCAGCCGGAGCTGTCAAACCCACATGGAAACTTGGCAGCTCGGGAAAAGGCTTTTCCAGCTGTTTGGAAGGTGGTTTTTAGGGATGCTGCTCCACTCTTCCTTTCCTTGGAAGCTCGGGCTACAAATCTCAGATTTTTCCTTCCAAAAAACATTTAAAAATCAGGGATTTGGGATGGGTTATCCCAAATATCCAAATAATCCAGCTCATCCCAAGAAAACTGGAGCATCCTGCCACAGAAGGGAGACATTGCTGTTTTTTTCCAAGCTTTCCCCTTCCACACAGCCTGGGATCATCCCAAATCTCCCGATTTTTTCCCTGGATTCCTGAGAGGGAAGCGGCTCCTGGCCAAAAAATTGAGGCTTTGAAAGAAAATCAGAACCAAACAATTCCTGCCTGGCCTTCCTCTCCCTTCCCTGCTCCCAGGGAAAACAAAGGGAAAAAGAAAAACAGGGATTAAGTGGGAAAAGCTCCGGCTGGTCTGAGCTGTCTGAGGATGGATTTTTAACTTTTATCCCAAAAAACCCTAAGGAGAGGAAAAGCAGGAACATCCCAGGAGCTCTCCAAGCAAATCCCAGTGCTGGGTGCTGATTCCCAATTTTCTGGCCGGGCTGGGAATGGGATGTGTCCATGCCTGCAGGCTGGGAAAGGCTCCAAATCAGCAAAAATCCAGGAATTATGGAATGGTTTGGGTGGGAAAGCCCTTGCAGCTCATCCCATTCCACCCCTGAGCTCCAGGCCCAGATCCTGAATATTCCCAACCCAAGCTCAGCCGAAAGGGAAAAGCAGGAGGGAAAAAAAAAATCCTCCCAAAAAAGAGGGAAAAATCCTCTGGCTGGATTGAAAGCCAGAATTGTGCTGATCTGGAAAAACACTTCCAGGGGTTTCTGTTTTCCAGCTCCTGCCAGAGGTTTTCTTGGCTGGAATTCTCCCGTGGCTTGGCCGCTGCCCCAGCGCTCGGAATATTTTGGTGGAAGCGCAGAGAATTCCACAATGTCTGCTCCTGGCTCTGCCTCCCAGCCTGGGGTGCAGGATCCCGAGCAGCCCACCCCATTCCTGTTTTTTTGGGGGGGATTTTCCCTCTTTTTTGGCCTCGTTTTCAAGAAAATCATGGAATGGTTTGGGTCATTCCAGCCCCGCTCCGAGCTGGAGTTGGGCGTTCCAGGGTGGCAAAAAATCTGGGAATCAGCAGTGCCTCAGTGGAAGGAGAAGGGTTTGTTTGGGAAGAGGGAATTCCCAGATTTCTTGGGAATCTTCAGAGGGAAACTGGAGATCCCACAGGACCTGATGGATACAGATCCCAGAATGGGATCTCCTGGAAAATCCCAGGAAAATCCTGGCTGAGCCAAGAACCACCTCCTTGACATCCCAAAAAATGGGGAAAAAGAACACCTGGAAAAACAGGAATGTGGCATTCCTGCTACCCATGGTATTCCAGAGTTCCTTGGGATGGATTTGCTCCTGTTATCCGCTCTTTTCTGGGATTTGGTCACGGATTTGGCACCTCTGCCTGTCCCTGGCCATGGGAATGGGCCCCTCTCCAGGATTCCTTGGAAAAGGAGCTCTGGGATGCTCCCAGGGAGGAGTTTCGGGATCAGAACTTCCCTTTGGGATTTGAGCTCCGGAGAGGGAAAGCAGCTCCCCAGGAGCATCCAGCATCCCAGAAATTCCAGGAATTGGGCTCTGGGTGCCCCGCTCCAGGATTCTTTGGAAAAGGAGCTCTGGGGTTGTCCCAGCCACAGCTCCTGGAATGATGGGAAGCAATCCAGACAAACCCTTGGAAAGGGGAGGTGAAAGATGAAGGGAATTTTCCCCCTTTTTTTCCCTGCTCTCGCACCTCCAGGAAGATTCTTCCAAAAAAATTCCATGAGATTCCAGGTTGTGTTTGCCACAAACATTCAGGAGCTCCCATTCCCATGAGAGCTTCCAGATTTTTTTTTTTTTGGTGGGAATTCTGCTCTTTATTCCCAAATAAATCCACCCCCAGCATCCAACCTGTCTGGATTTGGGATTCAAATCCTCCCCAAATCCCCTCCACCCTCCCAGGAATTCCCTCTCCTTATCCCAAAATTCCTCCCAGGTCGTTTTGTCCCATCAGCAGAGAGAGCTCCCATTTTTTTTTTCCCAAAAATCGTCAATTTGGACACTGGGAATGCTCAGACCCCATAATTCCAGGGAATTCCCATAATCCCCTTCCCTGCCATTCCATGGAGCCCCTGGTGGTTTTTTGGGATGAATTCCAGGCACCTGCTGTCATCTTTTCCATCCCACTCGGAGAAGGCACCTCCAGCTCCACAGAAAAGATGGAAAAAGTGTGGAAAGGGAGGTCTGGAAAATCAAATCCCACATGGATGAGCTTTTCCAGCCTTAAATATCCGAGTGGAATTTTCCCCCCCACCCTGGAGTTTTATAACCCAAATTCTTTCCTCACGGATTTTCCGCTCCCTGGGATGCACTTCCACAAGTCTGGGTGGCTCCTTGAAAAGTTTGGAAAAAGGGGGGGAAAATTCCCGACTTTTAAAAATACCTGGGAAATGGAACCTGTTTTGGAGCAGCTCCAATATTCCTTTAGAAATAGATGGGAAAAAAAATAAACCCCCATAAACACGAAATTCTTGGAATCCATTCCCAAACAATTCCCGGTGGCCAAAAGCAGCATTAAAAGGCTCAGACTGGAGGGGAGGTGCCAAAATCCTCGGATTCCGGGCTTGGAATTTGGCAGCTGGATCCCAACACATCCATGGCCAGGATTCTGGGAGACCTGGAATTTTTATTCAGCTCCTGGAATCTTTATCCAGCTCCTGGAATCTTTATCCAGCTCCTGGAATCCTTATCCAGCTCCCTCTGTACCTCTGTGGTTTTGAATCCAGAGGTTTTTGGTTGCTCCCAAATTTCCCCTTTAACGCTTTCTCCCTTTTTTTTTAGATGCATCCACATTTTTCCTTGGAATTTCTTTCCCCACTTAATTGTGGATCCCTGAGTTTTTATGATGGATGGATATTCCCCATGGATCGATGGAGATTCCCCATGGATCGATGGAGATTCCCCATGGATCGCTTCTCCAGGTTCTGGCTTCTCCATGGAAACTAAAAACCAGGATAGCCTGGACCCAAATTCCCAATGGGATTCCAGCAGTTCCAGAGCCCGAGGGGCTCCAAGGAATCCTGATCCAGCCAGGACATGCCCACCCTTCCCAAATTCCCAATATTCCTTAATCCCACCTAAAATTCCTCTTTTTTTACGGAAAACTTTTCCTTCTTTCAGCACCTCCAGGAGCAACCCCAGCCTGGCTCAGCAATTCCCGCCCCATGCTGGGAATTCTGGAGATCTGGGTTGGATTCCTGCAGAAATTCCCACTGAAATTCCCGGTTTTCCAGAGCCCACTCACCATTTCTTCCCGCCGATGTCGTGCTGCTGCACCGTGTATCCAAAGAAAGATTCCCTGGATCCTGTGATGATCTGGGGCCTCCTGGTGTCGATGTTGAAGGAATTCCCGAATCCTGGGGGGAAAAAAAAAGCCGGAAAAGATCAATCCCACAGGGCTGGAGGATGAAGTGGGAATTCCGAAATTCCGGGAGGGCTCCAAGTAATGGAATTATCCCAATCCTAGCCCCGGCTCAAGGATGGATTTGATGATTCCAGAGGCACTTTCAACCTCGCCCATCCCAGGAAAGCAGATCCCAAAGTTTTGAGGGTGCTCCAGGAGTGGGGATGGCTTGATCCCATTCCCATTGGATCCCATTCCCATCGGATCCCATCCCCATCCCAGCCAGGATGGGAATTCCCAAAGCATTCCAGCCCCACCTCATCTCCAGCTTTCCCAAATTTCCCTGGAATTCCCTGGGAATATCCAGCCCCTTGGGATGGAGCTCGGAGCTCATTTTGGACTGGGAATTCCTGGATTTCAGCCCATTCCCAGCTCATCCTGGGAATTCCCTGGAGCCAGGGTGGGAAGGAGAAAGGAGCTCCTTCCTCTGGAATCCATGGATGAGCTGGGCTGGATTTGGTCACTCCCTTGGGAATCACGGGATGGGATCCATGGGAAATGAGCCAGCCTGGCCATTCCCGAGGCTTTTCCCAAGGATCCAGAGCTGGGATTCCCATTCCCTGTGGGAGCAGGAGCTGAGGGGAGGCAGCTCCAGAGGGGGAGATCCTCATGGATGGAATTCCAGCCGATTTTTGGGATTAGTGCTTTCCCTACGGATCCTCTGGAAAATCCCACTTCCCACGGAACAGTGGGAGCGGGATCCCTGCCCACAGCATCCCAAATCCCAGAATTCTGGGACAAATCCCACAGAATTCCCTGTCCCAGGAGCAAAATCTGTGGAATTTTCTGGCAGCTCCTCCCTGTGCCAGGAGCCAGATCGAGGTGGGAAATCAGGAATCCCTCCTGGAGTGGGAATTTTGGGAATGCTGGACATGCTGTGGGAAGCACAGAGGGACACAAATTCCAGGATGGAGCAGCAGGATGGACACGGATAACCAGGACAGCCTGGATTTGATTCCCTGGATCCTGCCACGTGCTGCATTCCAAGAAAAACCCTGGAATTCTCCTCCAGGAGAGGGATGAGAGGCTCAGTTGGGAATTTCCTGGGATGTAAAGGGTAGGAAAACACGGCACTGGGAATGTTTGGATAGACAGGAATGCTGGGAATGTTTGGAATCCTGGGAACAAACCCACTCCTGGAGCAGGGATCCAACCACATATTCCGAGGAGAAGGAGATTCCAAAGGCTCCAGAAAGAAATTCCAGAAACTGGGATTAAAAAAAGGGGGAAAAAAAACCCTGGGATGGGAGCCAAGATTTTCTGCGGAGCGCTGACCTCATTTCACATCCCAGGGAAATGAAATCCTCAGGAGAGAGGGAAGCTGGGATTGGCCATGGAATGATGGGAATGGGAAAGGGAGCAGGGAGTGGGGAGCACCCTGGAATGGCAGGGAATTATTGGGGATTTTGTATTCCCAGCAAGGAATTCTGAGATCTGGAAGCGTCTCGGATGCAAGGAAGTGTTGGGGAGGATGGGATGGATTTTCCTTTTAATTTTCCTGGATTTTGCACTGCAAAGTTTAGGATTTTTGGGAATGGGAACACGAGGGTAAATTGGAGAATCCCATTCCGTGGTTTAGGGTAAGAATCCGGAAAAGGAACAAAAAACCTTCCAATAAACAGAATTATTCCATGAAGTGGGAAATCTCTGGGAAAACAGGGAGGAGGAGCTGGGAATGGCTTCCCAATCCCAGGTAAAGGGACACAAAAGGGAAGCAAAAAATCCGGGAGAGAAAATTCCAAGGAATGGATGGAACCTCAAACCCCCCCCCCAAAAATAAAGGAATTAAATAAATTTTGGGAATTTTTCCACTGGCTCCGGCTGAAATGGGAATTTTAGGGGAGGTTATCCAGGAGATTTGGGAGCTGGAGGGATTTTCCTGATGGAATTTTCCTCAAAAGCTCCAGGTTTTTCCTTAGAATTCCCAGGGGAGGAAGCATCAAATTCCTCCTTTTCTTTGGAGCTTCTGGAGCATCCCAACTTTTGATTTTTGTCAGGAAAAAATATTGGGAGATGAGAAAATCTTTGGGAAAGGAGAGCGGGAATAAAATCCAGCCTTTGTGCCAGGATCAAAATCAGGATTAGAAGTCCTGGAAGGGAAATTCCTGGGATGGGGAAAATTCCAAAGGCCCTGGTGCCAGGTGGGAAAACTGAGGGGAAAAGGGAGAAAAAAATGGGGGAAAATGGGGGGAAAAGGGAAAAAATGGGGAGGGGGGAATGGGGAAAAAGGGGGAAAACTTCCCTGCCTGAATCCTTTGGAATTCCCAGCTGGAAAAGGAACTCTGGGAAGTGCCTGGAAGCTTTCCCGTGGTTCCTAACCCTGGTTCTGCTTCCATGAAAATTCAGGGCTGGATTTTGCTGCCTTTGCTCCAAAGTTTTCTGATTCCCTGGATTTTTCTTGGACTGTCAGGAAAATTCAGATTTTTTTCCCCCTGGCTTCCAGCACTGCCGGAGCTCGGGATGGAATTCCTGGAGAATATTGGGAATATTGAGCTGAGCTTTCTGAAGGATATTTGGGATGAAACTCCGGGAAGCAGCAGGGTGGGTGGGCTGGAATTCCAGAGGATCCAAGGGAATGTTGACAGCTCCCCGAGGCAGAGTTTGGTAGGGGAAAAAAAAAAATCCCGGGATTTGGGTGGGAATGTTGGGGATGAACAGAAGCTCAGTCATCCTGGAACATTCCTGGTTTCCCACAAAATCCTCTGGAGGGGGTTTGGTACAGCAGGAGCTTGTGCTTCCAGAATTCCCAAAAAATCCCTGGATGCAGAAACATCCAGAGACCCCCAAGGATGGGCACAAAACCTCGGGATGGAGAAAATTCCAGAGGGTGGAAATCCCACGGCCAGAAACATCCATGGATGAGAGGGGGGGGAAAAAAATGGGAGAGAGGAGAGAAAACCAGGGAATGTTTGATCCCAGGGAGGAGCAAATCCAGGGACCATTCCCGCACCTCCCGGGGCAGAATTCCCACATTCCCATATCCCTTTTTTTTTTTTCATAATTCCCTTTCACGGAGCAGCACCGTTCATTCCATGCGGGAATTTCCCGGGATTTTTCCAACATCCCATTCCAGAGGCAGCCCCGCATCCCTCCCTCCCTCCATCCCTCCGTCCACACATGGATCCAATTATTCCAGGAAAAGCGGCTCGGCCGCGGCTCCCTTGAAAGGATCCCCCGGCAGAAAAGAGGGAAAAAAAGAAAAAATAAAATAAAGACTCCCAAAAAAAGCTCCCATAAAAACCCCAAGGAGCCTGGCGCGTTTTCCAGCAGGAAGTTTGGGAATGTTTGCAGCTGGAGGAGGCGCGAGCCGGTGGCCGAGCTGCTGGCACTGAGGAAAAGAGGATTTTTTTTTTCCCTCTTTTTTTTCCCTTTTTTTTTCCCCGATTTTTTCCCTTTTTTCCCGTTTTTCCCCTCACTCTGGGGGCTGGATTCCAGATGGGATCCAAGCAGGAGTGAGAGCTGCCGGGGGAGTCGCTTTTTTTCATGGAAAAAATCCTCCAAAAAGCTGGAAAAAAGTCGATCCCAGCCCCCCGGAGCAGAGCGGGAGAAGCCGCAGGATCAGCTCCTGGAATTAAACCGCGCCTAAAGCTTCTCCTAAACTTAACCCCGAGCATTCCCTCTTTTCCAAAGCCCAGGAAAGCTGGATTTAGGGAAAAAGGGAGGTTTTTTTTCCCAAAATTTCGGATCCTTTGGGATTATCCCGATGAACCCCGGCCCAGCAGGGATCGGGAATTCCCGGCAATTCCAAGATCTCCATCCTTTCCCAGCTCCCTCCAGAACTTTTCTGAGAGCCTGGTGAAGGTTTTCCCAGCGTTTTTCCCAAACCAATCCCGGTTTTTTGGGGTTTTTTTTGGGGTTTTTTTTTTTTGGCACTCACCGGGCAGGAGGCAGAGGGAGCAGGCCAGGAGAATCCCGCTGGGAATGGCCATGGAATCGCCGGGCGCCCCAAGCCCCGAGCATCGGCGGGATGGGAGCTCCCAGCTCCGATCCCTGCCCTGATCCCGAACTTTTCCCGGCTCCCTGACAGCGGGAGAGGGAGTGGGAGGGACCGGGGGACGGGGAGGAGGGAAAGGATGGGAATGGGGGCGGCCCCGGCAGCCGCGGCACCCTTTGGGGAGCGGATTCCAGCCGGGAATTCCGACCGGGAATGAGCGGATTCCAGCCGGGAATTCCGGCCGGGAATGAGCGGATTCCAGCCGGGAATTCTGACCGGGAATGAGCTCTGCCAGCCGGCAATTCTGACCGGGAATTCTGACCTGGAATCGGCTCTGCCAGCCGGGAATTCCAGCCTGGAATCAGAGTTGATCCAGCCGGGAATTCTGATCTGGAATCAGCTGTGCCAGGTGGGAATTCCAGCTGGGAATTCCAGCCTGGAATGAGCTCTGCCAGCCAGGAATTCCAGCCTGGAATGAGCGGATTCCAGCTGGGAATTCCAGCCTGGAAATGAGCTCTGCCAGCTGGGAATTCCAGCCTGGAAACAGCTCGGCCAGCCGGGAATTTCAACCTGGAATGAGCCGTGATGAAATCCCTCGGGAGAGGATGGGAATGGGCACAGCCTCCTCCAGGCCGTGCCAGCCTTGAGGGAGCGGATTCCAGCTGGGAATTCTGGCCTGGAATCCTGGGATGAGGTCCTGCAGGAAAGGATGGGAATGGGGACATTTTCCAGCCGTGCCCCACTGTAGGGAGCAGATTCCAGCTGGGAATTCTGACCTGGAATGAGCTGTGCCAGCCGGGAATTCCCACCTGGAATCCCACTGGGATCCCCTCCCTGCCCAGGGGTCACCTCCGCAGGGAAAAGAAGGGGAAGCCTGGGAGGAGGGAAAAAAGGGGAAAAATGGGGAGGAAACTGTGAAGAGAAAAAGGGAAAAAAAAAAAAAAAAAGGGAAGAAAGGGGAGAAAAACCTGGGAGAGAGGGGGAAAAACTGGGGGGAAAAAATGGGAGAGGGCAGGAGAGAGCAGGGAATGTTTCATCCCAGGGAACGAGTTCAGCTGGAGGCAGATCTGGGAATGACATCAACCATTCCCGAAGGGAAGATCCCGTGGTTTTCCCAGATAAAAATCCTTGGATGACTCCTGAAAAACCCTGGAGGAGGAGGAGGCTCTGGCTGGATCCGGGAAAAGCTTTTGTTTGTCTGGAAAAAAACCCCAAACCTTTGGATAACGGGAATTACCCCTGGAATTATGGAATGGGGAACCCATCCCACTCCAATCCCTCCCCGTGGCACTCGCACATCCCTGGAGCCAAATCCCGCAGGATTTTGGTGCTCCCATCTCGCCTCATTCCCGACCTTCCTGCCCCGATTTTTTGGGATCATCCCGGGAGGTTTTCCAGCTTTTTTTTCTCAGTTTTTCCAGGCTCCAGCTGTTCCCGCAGCAGCTCCTTGATCCTGACCTTGGATGCGGCTGCCTCGGGAGTTTGGGAAGAGCCAGGCTGGAAACCAGGAATGTAAACACAGGCCGGGAATGACAACAAAGCCCTAAATTCCCCAAATCCCCAAATTTCAGCGCAGGAGGAGCTGGGGGGGGGAGGGAGGGAGCAGGGATTTTATCCCCCTCCAGAGGCTCTTCCCATTTTCCACGGAAAAAAAAAAAAAAAATCCGTTTCCATTTCCATGGATGCTCAGGAACACCAGAGCTGGATTTGGGATCGGGATTTGTCCCCCTGGATTCCCGGGAGCAGCTCCAGGCCCGAGCACGTGGATCCCTCATTCCCGATCCAGCTGAGCTCAGAGCTCCCGAGGTTTGGACCAAAAAACCCCAAAAAGTTGGAAGCAGAATTCCAGCCTCTCCCAGGGCGTCAGCTCTTCCCAGAGCCAGGGAAAGAGGGAAGAAGAATTCCAGCATTTCCCAGGGCCAGGAAAAGAGGAAAGCAGAATTCCAGCACTTCCCAGGGCCAGGAAAACAGGGATCAGCACCCCCCAAAAACTGGGATGGATCCTGGAATGTGCTCCTCATAATTCTGGGATGGATCCTGGAATGTGCTCCCAAAAATCCTGGGGAGAGTTCTGGGATCTCCTCCCCAAAATTCTGGGAAGGATCCTGATGTGGCTCCCCTAAAATGTTGGGATGGATCTTGAGATTTATCCTCCCCTAAATCCTGGGGTGAATCCAGGGATCTGCCCCAAAATTCTGGGATGGATCCTGGAATCTTCCCCCCAGAATATTGGGATAGGTCCTGGGATTTTCCCAAAAAAATTCTGGGATGGATCCCGGGATCTGCCCTGAAATGCCGGGGTGATCTCTGGGATCAGCCTGGATGAGAAAAGATGGAAAATTATCCATGGTGGGCTCCGGATGCAGCCAGGGGGGAAAAGGGAAATTTCGGGAATGGTTTCGTTCCTTATCCCGGCTCTGATCCCTGATCCTGAATTTCCTGGAATTCAAGGGTGTACCCGGCGAAATTCCCGGGATTTCCGCCGCGATTCCCTCCCGGCAGCGCCAGGAGAGGGAGCCCGAGGCGCTCCCGGATCCCGGGATTCTCCCGGATCCCGCTCTCCCCATTCCCAGGACACGCCGCGGGTCGGGAATTCCAGCCGGGATTGGGAATGATTGGGAATGAGGAGCCTGGATCCAGCCCCGCCGGAGCATTCCCGGGGAAATCCCCCCGGGATGCAGGAAACACATTCCAGAGGGCACCGGCACCAAGCCGGGCCTCTGCTGCTGACGGGAATTCTGGGATGCAGGCGGAAATTCCAGGATTTCTGGTCCTGATGGGAATTTAGGAAACTCAGGGATGCTGCTGGGAATTCAGGGATCTCTGCTCCTGATGGGAATTCCAGGATGCAGGTGGAAATTCCAGGATTTCTTGTCCTGCTGGGAATTCAGGGATGCAGGTGGGAATTCAGGAATTTCTGCTCCTGCTGGGAATTCAAGGATGCTGATGGGAATTCCAGGATCCCTGTTCCCACTGGGATTTCTAGGATGCCGATGGAAAAGCCGGAATCTCTGGTGCCTCTGGAGAAGCAGCAGGAGGAGGATGCCGGGACACAGAACTCGGAACCCTTGGAATTCTTTCCCAGTGCTGAGCATCCCCCATTCCCAGGATCTGCTGCAGGATCCTGGATCCTCTGCAGGAAAACCAATCCCACTGGGATCCCAGCAGATTCCAAACCCCATCCCTGGGAAATGTCCCTGCCCCCTCTGGATCCCACAGGGAATCCAGGCCTCCCTGGAATTCCCAGGTTTGGGATCACTGGAATGTTTTCCTGGAATTCCCTCTGGGAAGGGAATTGTCCCATCCTTGGCAGCAGCAGCAGTGCTGCAAATTCCCAAAGAATTCCCAAAGAATTCCCAGAGAATTCCCAAATAATTCCCACCCCATTCCCCAGCATTCCTGCTCCTCCCAGCTGGGTTGAGAGGCAAATTCCCAAATAATTCCCAAATAATTCCCACTCCTCCCAGATGGGTTGAGAGGCAAATTCCCAAAGAATTCCCAAAGAATTCCCACTCCTCCCAACTGGGTTGAGAGGCAAATTCCCAAAGAATTCCCAAAGAATTCCCATTCCCCAGCATTCCTGCTCCCCCAGCAATTCCCAGGGAATTCCCAACATTCCTGGGCTCCTCCCGAGCTGCATTTGGGATTTGGGAATGCTGGGATTCCCCCCAGGTGGAAAATCGGGATCCATCCATCCCAAATTCCCTGGATTCTCCCCCTTCCCATCTCACCTTTCCCAGCTATCCCAGTGCAGCTCCCAGGGATTTTTTTGGGGGTTTTTTTTTGGATTTTTTTCCCCAGTTTTCCCATTTTCCCAAGCAATTAATCGGGGCTAATGAATTCCAGCGGGATCTTCCCTCCCCCGGGAAGCGCGGGGATGTTGGGAGCGGGGCGGGGCCGGAGGCTGAGCTCATTAATTCCCCGTTAATTGCATTGACCTCTCCCCGCCCACGTGACCCGGCCCTAAAAATAGCGAATTCCAAGGAAAAGCTGGGATTTTCCCTCCCCTCGGCCTCACCGCCGCTGCGGTTTTACAGGGAAAGGCCCCGGGATAAAAACTCATCTTCCATCGGGGCCTGTCAAGAATTATATTTATATTTTTATTTATTTTATTTTTATTTATTTAAAAATTTTTATTTATTTATTT
>WEIU01003617.1:0-33955 GCA_013389925.1 Aegithalos caudatus | reverse complement strand
GAGGGAGGGAGGCGGCTCCGGTGCCCCCCAAATCCCGGGATTCGGCGTTCCCGGCTGCGCTGAGGCCGCTCCCAGAAATCCAGAGCTCCTTTGTTCCTGGCAAAGCGGCTGGAAAAGCTCCGGGAGCGGAATTCCTGGGAAAGGCCGAGCCGGGGAAAGGCTGGAGAGGTCAAGGGGGTGTCGGAGCAGAAAAATCGGGATCAGGAAATCGGGATCGATGAATCGGGGTCAGGAAATTGGGATTGGTAAATCAGGATCAGGAAATTTGGATTGATAAATCGGGATTGATAAATCAGGATCTGAGCTGGGATCGGGGGCAGCCCTGGGAGATCCAGTTTGATGGGAAATGTGGGAATGCTGGGAATGATGGCAGCCACTTCCCTGTAGGATCCAAAGCTTTTCCAAGCTCATCTAAAATCCAAGGAATTTCAGGATGGGGATGGGAGCTGTGCCCGCCCTCCCTATGGATCCATAATTCCCATGGATGAGCCTCTGGCTCAATCCTGCTCATTCCAATTTTTCCCCCTCTCTGATTTCCCTAAAATCCCCTTAAGTCTGGGAAAAGCCTGGAATATTTTTTTCCCATAAAGGAAAGGGAATTCCATGGAGCTCAGCCCCATCCCGAGGGGATTCCAACCAGGAATTTTCCCCTCTGGAAGTGGTGGTTCCTCTCAGCGACTCCTGCTGTGCAAATCCCAAAGAATTATGCAAAACAATTGTGGAAAATTATGGAAAAATGATGGGAAAATGATGCAAAATTTATGGGAAAATCCTCCTACACCAAAAACTTGGGAAGAGCAAAATTCCCAGTGGTGCATCCCTGGAAGCTGCTGGGGATGTTCGGGATGGGGCAGGGCCAGGAGCAGGGATCATTGTCATGGAGATGATTCCAGATTTGGGAATGGGAATGGACTTGGGAATGGGAATGGATTTGGGAATGGGAATGAACTTGGGAATGGATTTGGGAATGGGAATGACCTAAAAGGCTGAGCTGGGAATTCCAGGAATGTCCAAGGAAAGCTTGGATAGAGCTTGGAGCAGCCTGGGGTAGGGGAAGTCCCTTCCCATGGGATGGGATTCCGGGTCCATTCCCACCCAAAGCATCCTGAAATTCCAGGATTCCATGATTTCCAGGGATGCTGCTTGGCCAAGCCTGACCCACCGGTGCTGCCGGATCCAGATCCCTGCAGATCCCAACCCTTGGAATTCCACTGGGGGCTGCAGCTCATCCCCAAATCCTCGGGATCTTTATCCCTGGTTTATCCCCATTCCCCAATTTTGGTGCTTCAGGATGGATCCCGGTTGGAATTTGGGATCCAAAGGACTTTTCCTTCTTTTCCAGGCTCCTGGAGCAGCCCTGATTCCCTGAGCTCCGTGTCCATCCCGGGGATCCGGAGGCGCCCGAGGATCCGAGCAGGGCAGGTGAGGATCCCGAGGGACCCGGGACATTCCCAGGATTCGGAGCTGGAATTTCCCATCCCAAATTTCCCCACTGGAAGCTGGGAATGCTCTTCCATGGGGTTTTTATAGCGGCAGCTTCCCTGGGTTTCCTACCAGAATTTGAGGAAGGTAATTCCCATTATCCCAAAAATTCCCAGTGGATCAAATCCCTGGAATGTTTGGGAATGATGAGGAAGGGAATTAATTAAGGAAATGGATTGGGAAAATTGGCCAGGGATGAGCATTCCCTGCAGGCTCATCCAGAGGGATCCCAGCCTCTGGAAAAGGGAATCTGGTGTGAAGATTCCAGAAAAAAATCCCAGGAAAACCTGGGGGGGAAAAGAGGGATTTGGGGCAGGGGCGGGACATCGTGGGTGCTGCTCCTGACTTTGTGCAGGAATAATGAGGGAAATGAGGAAAACAAATAAGGGAAAACAGGGAATTTAAAGCAGCTTTCCCCCCCCTTTTTTTCCCAATTAAAAAGTTGATTTGGGAAAAGTTTGGATTGCTGGGCTTTTCCTACTGGGAGGCTTTTCCTTGGGATAAATCCAAACTGCTGGAAAATTCCGTCAGATCCAAGGATTCGTGATGGGATGTGAAATAATAAATCCCTGCCTCACACTCATTCCAATGGGAAAAGCGACTTTCCCTCCTCTCTGACTTCCCAAAAAATCAGGAAAAAACCTGGAATATTTTTTTGTTTTCCCTCAAAGGAAGGGAATTCCAAGGAGCTGGAGGAGGGAGAATTCCCGGGGGTGGTGCCCCAGGGCAGCTCCGGGGGCTGGGAATGTTTTGTTCTCCATCCGGAGCTTCCCGGTGTGGGAAGGGCTCGGAAAACAAAGTGGGAAAACAAAAACAACTCCGGGCTCCATTCCGGAATGTTTTTTTTTTCCTGGAGGAGGAATTTTGGGATCGTGGGGCCTGGGAAAGTTTGAGTTTTTCCTCCTCCAGGAGCATTTTTCCCGGATGGAAAACGATCCAAACTCAGAAAGGTTTTTGTGGCTTTCCAAGAATTCCGTGTGGAAATTTGGGAAGCAGCTCCACGATCCAGGAGGGATGAGGATTCCTGGGAAAAGCTCAGCCCTGGCCAGCCTGGAGCTTTTTCCCAGCAAAGAGGAGAGGCCATTCCCAGGATTTGTAGGAAGTCAAAATCCTTGAGAAGTGGAAATCCCAGGTTGGAAAAACCTCGGCAGGGAAATTCCCAGCTGGAATTTTCCCACCCCCCACATTCCATGGATTCTGTCGCTATCCCAGGCTACTCCAAGCCCCATGGACCTCACCTGGAACATTCCAAGGATCCTTGGGAATTCCAGCCCCTCTGCACTTCCCTAGGGGAGAATTCCTTCCCAACATCCCATAATCCCGCTTTTTATAAAAAATACAAATCCATGTTTTTCATGGAATTAACTTCGTCCTCTGGCAGGACTTTGGCAACTTTTGGAATTGTCCAAAACGGGGAGGAGGAAAAGGGATTGGGAACCCCCAGAAATTCCCGGCCGGGAGGGGTTCAGGCGTTTTCCCTGGAATTCCTGGGGAATGAATGGAATTTTTCCTTTCCCTCTCTGCACAGAGCTCCATGAGGGACCTGCACAAGTCTGAGGCGCTGGGGAGCAAGCGCGGCCTGGTGAGTGTCCTGAGCCGGGAATTCCCGCTTGGAATGCCACAAAATCCATGGAAAATTCATCCCCAGCCAGCCCAGAGACCCTGGAGCGAAGGGAATTGTTGGCTTTCCCACCCCACATCCCGCATTTCTTTGGGATTTCCCTCTTGAGTGGAAGTGTCAAGGTTGGATTGGGAATTCCAGCCCTGTGGTGAGGTTGGATCAGGAATTCCAACCCCAAGGTGAGGCTGGATTGGGAATTCCAGGAATTCCAGCCCTGTGGTGAGGTTGGATCAGGAATTCCAACCCCAAGGTGAGGCTGGATTGGGAATTCCAGGAATTCCAGCCCTGTGGTGAGGTTGGATTGGGAATTCCAGGAATTCCAGCCCCAAGGTGAGGCTGGATTGGGAATTCCAGGCAGCTCCTGCTCCCAAGTTTTCCTCTCCCAATGGAAAAACTTCCTGCCTTGGGATGGGGAGGTGGCTTTGGAAGGGCTCTCCTGGAGCATTTTGAGGTTTTCCAGCCTGGATTTCACCTCTGGTATCAATCCCAACAAATTCCAGGATATTGATCCCAAAATATCTCCTGGCTCCAGCTGCGTGGGATCCGGGGTTACCCCAAATCTGTTCCCAAGATGAGAAAATCCTTTGGGATTTCATCCCTGAGGCTTCCAAATGCCTCAGTCCTGATGCTCCCAAGGTGCAGATTCCGTGTGGAATCCTCAGGAAATTTGGGAAATCACGGCTCTATCCTGGGAATCCTCCCCTGGAATGTGAGTCCAAAGGGGATTTTTCCCGGGCAAATTCCAAATTTTAACATTTTTCCGCTGTTTCCCCCAGGAGGGAATTGTGGGACGTCCGTGGGGTGGGATTGGGCAGCTCCAGCTCCTTCCTGGCCATTCCAGATCCTGGATTTCCCTCTGGAAAAGCGGCTCCTGTTTGTGCCTTAATGAGCCATTGATGCTGGAAATGTCAAACTCCAGCATTCCTGACCTTTCCCATGGACAAAAAACTTCCCGGGATGCGCCGGATCCAGAGGCAGGGAGAGAAAACAACCCCGGGGCTGGGATCGGCTCAGATTTGGGATTTCTACAAAATTCCCAAATTCCCACAAAACTCAGCCTCGATTTTATCCAGAAAAATTCCAGGCAGGGAATTTTTATCACAAGGGCAGGAAAATCGGGAATAACGGGATTTGGGAAAGGCTCCATCTCCTGGTTCCCCTTTCCTTTTCCCGATGATTTTCCCAAACAAATCCCTCTTTTTTTCTTTTTTTCCTTGCTACTCAACCAAACCCATTGGAAGAACAGCAAATCCCGAGGAAAGATCCCTTTATTCCCATTAAAAACCCTCGGGACACGCCAAGCGCCGCGGTGACAGCACAAAAAGCTGCTGGAAGGGCACAATTCCAAGGGAAAAAAACCCAAAAAAACCTGGAAGGGAGGAATTTTTCCTCCCCCCAAAAATTCCAGGTGAAGTCAGGAACGAATTTCCCCACGAGCTCAGACGCTCGGGGCGGATTACCGGGAGCTATTTTTAGGATATCCAGGTTTTTTCAGGATTAGGGCTGGGGCTGTGCCGGTTGTTGTGGTCAGAGCTCCTTTCCCGATTTTTCCCTGGCTCCCGCTGTTTCCAAGGCTCCCGAGGGATGAAAGGATCCTTTGAAAAGCCAAACACATGGAGACAAGAGCTGCTCCCGCTGCCGCTCCCGGAGCTGCCAGGAAACTGGGAAAACCTCCAAGCACGGCTGGGGGGCTGCTCCCGGGAGCTTTTCCCGGTTTTCCAGGCATGGAATGAAGGCAGAGCTGCTGGGGGTTCTTTTCCTGGTTTTCCAGGCTTTGCTATTCCCAGGGAATGAGGGCAGAGCTGGGGATTTACTCCCGAATTCTTGTCCTGGTTTTCCAGGTATTGCCCTTCCCAGGGAATGAGGGATTTAGGGCAGAGCCGATGGAATTTTACTCCTGGGTTCTTTTCCCTGTTTTCCAGGCATGGCTATTCTCAGGGAATGAGGGCAGAGCTGATGGAATTTTACTCCTGGGGTTCTTTTCCCGGTTTTCCAGGCACTGCTATTCCCAGGGAATGAGGGCAGAGCTGGGCATTTATTCCTGGTTCCTTTTCCACCAGGATCAGCTCGTGGATCCTTGGGATCCCTGCCGGATCCCACGCTGCTCCGTGTAGGAAAACCTCTGGAAAAGCAGGAATATTCCCGCCCCTCCCCCCACCCCTGAGCGCTCCCATCCCGCCCCAATTCCCGCTCTCCTTCCATCCATCACATTCCAAGGTGGAATTCCTTTGTCGTGTGCGCCCGGCCGTGACCGGGATGAGCATTCCCGCTCCAGAGGGGAGCAGCTGGAATTCTGAGGCAGCACAGAGCCTTTCCCAACCTTTGGGAGCCCTTCCAGCACCAGGGCGGTGCCAAAGGTTTCTTTGGGAATGTTCATGTGGGAATGGGATCATCCCGATGCTTCCGTGTCCCACCAGGTAAAAACAGGAGAGCAACCAGGAATGGGTTTTTTGGGAATGCTGACCTTTCCTGTAGAGCTTTTTGGGAACAAGGATGCCTTTAGGCTTTTTGGAATGTTCATTTTTTTGGGGAATGCTGAGCTTTCTTTTAGAGCCTTTTGGGAGTGAGGACACTTTTGATTTTTCGGGAATGTTCATGTGGGAATGGGGCCATCCCAACCCTTCCATGCCCACGGTAAAAATGCGAGGAGAACAACCAGGACTGTGAGGGTTTTTTTGGGAATGCTGATCCTTGCGTTTTCCCATGTGGGAAAACAGATTGGGAATGGGAGAGCAACCGGGAATGGGATTATTTTTTTGGGAATGCTGAGCCTTCTTTTAGAGCCTTTTGGAAGCTATTCCAGCCCTGGGAGAATGCCTTCCATTTTTTTGGGAACGTTCATTTGGGACCATCCCAACCCTTCCATGCCCACGGTAAAAATGCGAGGAGAGCAACCCAGGGGCTGTGAGGGTTTTTTTTTTTTTTTGGGAATGCCGATCCCTGCGTTTCCCCGCAGATGTCATGGCGGCCGCAGTACCGCAGCTCCAAGTTCCGGAACGTTTACGGGAAGGCGGCGAGCCGGGAGCACTGCTTCGACGGAATTCCCATCACCAAGAACGTGCAGGACAATCACTTCTGCGCCGTCAACGCGCGCTTCCTGGCCATCGTCACCGAGAGCGCCGGGGGCGGCTCCTTCCTCGTCATCCCGCTCGAGCAGGTCAGATTCCCAACGGGAATTCCCAAAGTGTTCAAATTCCTGCTCCTTTTCCTGCGGTTTCCTCGTCATCCCGCTCGAGCAGGTCAGATTCCCAACGGGAATTCCCAAAGTGTTCAAATTCCTGCTCCTTTTCCTGCGGTTTCCTCGTCATCCCGCTCGAGCAGGTCAGATTCCCAACGGGAATTCCCAAAGTGTTCAAATTCCTGCTCCTTTTCCTGCGGTTTCCTCGTCATCCCGCTCGAGCAGGTCAGATTCCCAACGGGAATTCCCAAAGTGTTCAAATTCCTGCTCCTTTTCCTGCGGTTTCCTCGTCATCCCGCTCGAGCAGGTCAGATTCCCAACGGGAATTCCCAAAGTGTTCAAATTCCTGCTCCTTTTCCTGCGGTTTCCTCGTCATCCCGCTCGAGCAGGTCAGATTCCCAACGGGAATTCCCAAAGTGTTCAAATTCCTGCTCCTTTTCCTGCGGTTTCCTCGTCATCCCGCTCGAGCAGGTCAGATTCCCAACGGGAATTCCCAAAGTGTTCAAATTCCTGCTCCTTTTCCTGCGGTTTCCTCGTCATCCCGCTCGAGCAGGTCAGATTCCCAACGGGAATTCCCAAAGTGTTCAAATTCCTGCTCCTTTTCCTGCGGTTTCCTCGTCATCCCGCTCGAGCAGGTCAGATTCCCAACGGGAATTCCCAAAGTGTTCAAATTCCTGCTCCTTTTCCTGCGGTTTCCTCGTCATCCCGCTCGAGCAGGTCAGATTCCCAACGGGAATTCCCAAAGTGTTCAAATTCCTGCTCCTTTTCCTGCGGTTTCCTCGTCATCCCGCTCGAGCAGGTCAGATTCCCAACGGGAATTCCCAAAGTGTTCAAATTCCTGCTCCTTTTCCTGCGGTTTCCTCGTCATCCCGCTCGAGCAGGTCAGATTCCCAACGGGAATTCCCAAAGTGTTCAAATTCCTGCTCCTTTTCCTGCGGTTTCCTCGTCATCCCGCTCGAGCAGGTCAGATTCCCAACGGGAATTCCCAAAGTGTTCAAATTCCTGCTCCTTTTCCTGCGGTTTCCTCGTCATCCTGCTGGAACAGGTCAGATTCTTGATGGGAATTCCCAAAAAATGTTCCAATTCCTGCTGCTTTTCCTGGGGTTTCCTCGAGGCTCCTGGGAGTGGGATTCCCAGCTGGAGCCATCCCAAAATATCCAAATCCCTGCTGTTTTTCCTGGGATTTCATGCGGGGTGAATTAAGGATTTTGCAGGAAGAATCCAAACATCCCATCAAAGCATCTCCGGAATCTGTCCCGGAGATTTTCCAGCATTTTGGACACTGGGAATGTCCCCACCCTGCCCCACTCCAGTGCCTGGTGCTGCTCAGATCCCGGCATTCCCAGGAATCCTTGGTCTCATCCCACTGCTCCTTCCCTTTATTTGGGTTTTCTATGAGCCCAGGGAATGGCTGGGATTTAAAGTTGGATATTTGGGAAAAATTCCTCATCCAGAGGGTGCTTGGAACAGCTTCTTTCTATGGGAAAACCCGGATTTATCCCTCTCATCCTTGATCCAGCCGGGATCTTCCTCCTCCTCCTCCCTTTTCCATCCCCATCCAGGATTCCCGCCCCCCGTTTTTTCCTGGGAATTCCCATCCGAAGTTGAAATTCCCGTCAATCCAGGGGCGGCTCCAGCCGATCCCGAGGGATCCGCGGCTCCCGGGAAAAGCGGCAGCGACCTCGAGCCTGGAATTTCCCTAGGATTGGGAAGGGGGAGGGGTTTGATGGGAAGAGAATCCGTTAAAATCCCACCAAAGGAATTTTTCCAAGGAGGGAGGTGAGGCCCTGGCACAATTCCCAGGGAAGTTGTGGAAATTCCCGGGGAATTTCCTTATCCCTGGGATGTTCAAGGCCAGGTTGGAGCAACCTGGGATATTGGAATGAGATAAAATCCCTTCCCACCCAAAGCATTCCAGGATTCTTGGGTTGCTCCCAAAATTCGGCCGCTCCCCTGGGATATTCCAGGTGGAATCCACATCCCATCCCTGGGCACCTGCAGCTCTGCGATCCTCATTCCCAGGAAGAATTCTGCCGTGGAAGAGCTGCATTCCCAAATTCCCAGATCCCAAATTCCAGCTGGGAAGGGGAGCTGGGAGAAGCAGGAGCTC
Source organism: Aegithalos caudatus (assembly GCA_013389925.1). Lineage (NCBI taxonomy): Eukaryota > Metazoa > Chordata > Aves > Passeriformes > Aegithalidae > Aegithalos > Aegithalos caudatus. The sequence goes on along the minus strand of WEIU01003617.1, from coordinate 25,564 downwards.
TCCCTGGGTTTTCCCCCCCCCCATTCCCATCATTCCTTCCACCCTTTCCCTGTGCAACATTCCCGCCTCTCCCGAATTCCTCCCTCGCTCCGGAGGCAGCTCCAGATGGGAAGGAATTCTAATCAGGATTTAATTGCAGAGCACAGCTTGAGCCTCATTAATATTCCCAGAAAAAAAAAAAACCCACCCAAAAACCGGGAGCTTTGTCTGAGCTCCCGGCCTCATCCCGGCTCCTTCCTCACGGATCCCAGCTGGAATCTCCATCCACACCCCCTCGATCCCAAATCCTGAGGAACCAGCCCGAATTCCCAGCAAATCCCACTGTTTTTTCTTCCTGGCAAAATCCCGGTGGGATAAAAGCAGGGATGGCGTTTTCCACCTGTTCCGAAGGGATCCTGGGAAATCCTGGGATTTCCAGCTGCTAAATCCCGGCTGGAGCGGCCCTGGATGCCGGAGGAGTTAATAAATTCCCGATTTTTTTTTTTTTTCTTTTTCTTTTTTTATCCGGAGCCTGATTAGCTCATTAAGGAGAAACTCATTTTTCCTTGGAAATCAGCGGCTCCCTAATTAATTGGGATCCATAATTAGAAGCTAATGAAGGTAACCCGGATACGGCGGAGCCGCTCCGTGGATTCACTGCCGTATTTTTGGATCTTTTCCCTGGATTTTGCCCTCAGCAAAGCTCCCGGAATCTGGGCCGGGCCATCTGCTCATCCCAAATCCACATCCCGGGCTTTTCACGGACAGATCCGAGGGATGTGTGGGTTGGGAAGAGGGAGCTCTGGTCCTCCTTCCTCCCAGATCCCTCGGGATTGGGAATGAGCCTTTCCCCCAGCACCGGGATAAAAATATCCCAAGGGAGTGGGAGAAGGATGGGGAGGAGCAGGAGTGGCTCCATGGGAATGGGAGAATCCAGGAATCCTGGAATGGTTGGGGTTGGAAAGGAACTTAAAGCTCATCCCAGTCTGTGGAAAGGACAGGGCTGGATTTGGTATGGGGAAAAGGCTGGATTTGGGATAGGCCAGGGCTGGATTTGGGATAGGAAAAAGGATGGATTTGGGATAGGAAAAAGGATGGATTTGGGATGGGGTCAAGGCTGGATTTGGGATGGGCCAGGGACAATTCCCACTATCCCAGGATGCTCCAAGCCCTCTCCAAGCTGGCCTTGAGGATTTGCTCCTGGAGACCCCTTGGAAAAGATTCCTTTCTTTTGAGTCAGGGAACAAAATCCTTGGATGCTGCAATTCCATCGGAGCCATCCCATCCTTCCAGAGCTCATCCCATTCTCCTGGGAATGCTGGGAATGTTCCCCTGGAGAAGGGAAGGATCCAGGGAATCCTCAGAGCCCCTGGCAGGGCCTGAAGGAGCTCGGGGAAAGGGATTTGGGATAAGGATTCAGCTGGGATCAGCATGGAGCCCTCTGCAGGGAATCAGTTCCATGGAAACAGAGGGATCTGTGTTCCTGCTGGGAATTGTTTTCCAGAGGCAGCCGATGTTCCCTCCCGGAGGAGGAGGGAAGGGGGAGCCGCTGTTTATCCGGAGGAAACCGAAACCCAAACTCCCGCTCCCGTCACTGCCGGGATTGTGGGAAGGGCTGGGGAAAAAGCTGGATTTGGGATAGGACAGGGCATGGAATTCCCAAACCTCCCCCTGTTCCCTTCCATATTCCCTTAGGATTTTCCATCCAGGAATGGGATTTTCCATCCAGGAATGGGATTTTCCATCTGGGAATGGGATTTTCCATCCGGGAATGGGATCCAGAGGTGCTACTGGGTGGATGCTGCATCCATCCCTGAGGTTTTCCAAGTGGGATTGAAGGATGGAGCAGAATAAAGGGATTTTTTCCTCATTTCTGGAGCTTTCCAGGGAATGGGAGGGTTTGGAAGTGCTCCTGGTTTGTGTTTTCCAAGGGAAAAGCTGGTTTGGGGAATTTTGGATATTGAAATAATTTCTCCAAGATTTCCTGCTGGAGGGATTTCTGGGAAAAGTGGAATTCAGCCGTGGCCAGGGCGGAGCGGAGCTCCTCCAAGGGTGGGAATTGAGGATTTTTCCCATCCTTTGGATTTGATGGATCCAATGGAAAATTCATCCCAGATTTCCACCAGGGAGGGAAATTCCATCCCTCTCCTCCCAGCTCTGAGCCCGCTGGAATTCCTGGGATTCTCTACACAGGCCACGAGTTGGATTTGGATGATCCTCGGGATATTCCATGATCCCATTCCCTAATTCCAGGAATCCAGAGCATTTCCCTCCCTCTGCCTGCTGCTATTCCAGCCACTCCCAGGGAAAGAATTCCCTCTCCACCTCCTAAATCCCCCAAATTCACCATTTTCCCAAATAATTCTCCCTTTTCCCAACACGACCCGAAGGATTTTCCCTTTTCCCAGCAAAGGGAGGGGCGGGAGCTGCTGGAATTTCCTCCTTCCAGCCTTTTCTGTGGAAAAGCTCGGAGCTGCCGGAGCCGGGAGAGCTCCAGGCTGGAATCTGGGTCACTGAGCTTCCCTCAGCCGGGGATCAGGGATCCAGGGATTAGGATTCACCTTGGATTAACTCCCAGCTGCCGGCAAAGCCCTGCTGAAAAACGGGAAAATGCAGCCGGAATCCTGGAGTTTTTAGGGATTTTTTCCCTTTTATTGCCTTTATTTTCCTTGTCCTTTTCCGGGTGCCCTGGGAATGGCTCATTCCTTGTGCTTTTCCCACTGTGTGCAGCCAGTTTGAATCAAAATTCCGGATTATCTTGGGAAGAAACGATTCCCAAATAACCAGAGTTGGTGTTGGCCTCTTAAAATCCTGATACATTCTGGGGAAATCCATGGAATCTTCTTGGAAAAGGAATTCACTGGGCTGATCCCTCAAAATAAAAGTGGTGGGATTTGAATTTGTGCTGTTAAAAATCCCATCCACCCGGAATTCCACGGTTTCTGTGGGAATTTCTGCTGTGGCCAGGGTGTGGATAAAGCCCTGGCAATGCAAATGGGAAAATTAAGGAAAAGCGGGATGAGCCGAGCCTTTGGATAAACCACGGGGGCTGGAACATTTCATATAACAAAGATCAATGTGGGAATCACATCCCAGGAATTCACTGGGAGGCAGAACCAAGGGATCACCGACATTCCCACATTTCCTTCCCATTCTCTGTCTCACCTTTGGGAATTTTCCTTCCCAAATCCCTCCCTGCGACTCGAGGGAGGAAAAGAATCCCAAGAAACCTTGGGAGCAACAGTTCCTGGCCCAGATCCGGCTTCTTGGAGCTGCTGAGGGCAGAATTCCCAGCACGTTCCTTTGTTCCCGACGAACAGAGCCTGGAGCTTGGCGCAGGGAAAAGTCGGGAAGGAAAATCCATGAAATATTCAGCGGCTGTGCCGAGCTGACCCAGTTATTCCACACGCTCCGGCACGGAGCCAGCCCGGAGCAGGGAAGGACAGCGGGGTGGCATCCGGACACGGAGCTTCCTTGGAAATGGGAAGGGTTCCCAAGGAATTGCTCCCATTCCCAAGGTGGGAATCTTCCCAGGAGGCTCCGGAAAAGCTTTGGGAATTCTGCACAGGAAGGTTCCATCCACGTGGGGTCATGGACTGAGGATTGGTGGGAGTTGGGTGATCCTGGAATTTGGGGTTTGTTCCAGAGAGGAGAACCTTGGGGAAATGGCGATTCCAAAGTTTGGGAGGGAAATCCAAAATTGGGGAGGGAAATCCAAAATTCAGGAGGGAAATTCCAAAGGTTCCAACTCCAGGCCGGGTTGGATGAGCTTGGGGCAACCTGGGCTGGGGAAAGGGATCCTGGGCCATGGCAGGGATTGGGAATGGATCTCCTGGGAGATGTTCCCACCCCAATCCTTCTGGGATTCCGGGATTCAGGTGGGATCCAATGGCTGAGGGGCTTTGGAGCCTCTGGAGTCTTTTCCAGTCCTTTTGACCATGGATGAAAGGAGAGGTTTGGATATTTGGAAAATTCCCTTGTGGAAAGGCTTTTCCAGGCCTGTCCCCATTCCCAGAGGGATTGAGAATCCCTGTGGATGCAGCCCTTGGGGCCATGGGTCAGTGCTGGGAATTGTTGGACTCTGTGATCTCGGAGAGCTTTTCCAACCCCAGTATTCCCTGAATTCTGTGAATTCCCACTAAACTCCCAGCCGTGCTTTCCCTGCTCCACGGAGTCTGGAGAAACCCCTTCCCATCCATGGATCAGCTGGGAATAGTGGGAATATTGGATAAACCAATCCCTGCCCTGGCCCATCCCAGATTCAGCTGGATCTCCCTTCTCCAACAATTCCCCATCCCTGAAAACACCAATTTCTCCCAAAATCTGACAGTTTTCCCATTGTTTTCCTCAATTTCCCACTCCAGACCGGCCGGATCGAGCCGAATTATCCCAAAGTTTGTGGACACCAGGGAAATGTGCTGGACATCAAGTGGAACCCCTTCATTGAGAACATCATCGCCTCCTGCTCCGAGGACACCTCCGTGAGTCGAAATTCCGGGATGCAATTCCCAGATCCATCCCCGCTCCCCATCCCATTGATTCCCCGTTTCTGTATTTCCATGGGATTTGTTTTGGGAATGCTGAGGGACAGGAGGTCAAAGGAAATCCCAAATTTTGCCCAGCCTGACTCCTGGGCCGGAATTCCCTCCTGTTCTTTATTTTCTGGAGTTGATCCAGAGGGTAATTCCCATGAGGAAATGCTCAGCCTGGAGAAAAACCTGGATCTGGAGGGAATTCCAGGCTCTCCACAAGTCCCTGACAGGAGGGGCAGCTGGGGGGAGGTCCCAGGGAAGGTTCAGGTTGGAAATCTCTGTGGAGATAATGGAAAAGAGGAGATAAATCCCGGGGAAACTCCTGGTGGGTTTTTAAGGCAGGTTTTCCAGCAGCCTGGGAAATGTGGGAGATTTTATCCCAAAGGATTCCAGGAATGTGGGGTTTGGAGGGTCAGGTTTGAGGTGTCGGGACAAGGATGGGCTGGAATTTGTCCAGAGAAGGTTCAAGGTGTGGATCTATCCTGCCTGGCTATTTCCCAAGGGATTCCAAGGATTTGTTATTTATCCTTGAGGATCCACCAGCAGCAGGGCTGACCCTGAAATTCCCAGAAGCTTTTTTTTTTTGGGGAAGGAGCTTTCAAGGCCAGGAGTTGGGATGGCTCTAAACACCATTCCAGGTGTGGATCTATCTATCCTGCCTGGATATTTCCCAAGGGATTCCAGGGATTCATTATTCATCCTTGAGGATCCACCAGCAGCAGGGCCAACCCTGAAATTCCCAAAATCTCCCCGGGAAGGAGAGCATTTTGTGCCGGGCGTGGTGACGCTCCCGGTGCCATTCCAGGTGCAGATCTGGGAGATTCCAGAGACTGGATTTTTCCTAAGGGACCCCAAGAATTCATTACTCATCCTTGAGGATCCACCAGCAGCAGGGCTGACCCTGAAATTCCCAAAAGCCTTTTTTCCCCAGGAAGGAGAGCTTTTGGGGCTGGGAGTTGGGATGCTCCACACACCATTCCAGGTGTGGATCTGGGAGATTCCGGAGGCTGGATTTTTCCCAAGGAAGCCCAAATATTGGTTATTTATCCTTGAGGATCCACCAGCAGCAGGGCCAACCCTGAAATTCCCAAAATCTCCCCGGGAAGGAGAGCATTTTGTGCCGGGCGTGGTGACGCTCCCGGCGCTGTTCCAGGTGCGGATCTGGGAGATTCCGGAGGGCGGGCTGAAGCGGAACATGACGGAGGCGGTGCTGGAGCTGTACGGGCACAGCCGGCGCGTGGGGCTGCTGGAGTGGCACCCGACCACCAACAACATCCTGCTCAGCGCCGGCTACGACTACAAGGTCAGCCCTGCCCCGGGAATGCCGCCCGGGATCCACGGGAGTCACGGAATGCCGGCGTGGCCTGGGAGGGGAAGGGGATTAAAGCTCGGAGCGTTCCGTGGTTTCCGTAGGGTCAGGGAGAGGTTCCATGGGTCAGGGAGAGGTTCCATGGGCCAGGGAGACATTCCATGGGTCAGGGAGACATTCCATGGATCAGGAACAGCTTCCACAGACCAGGAGCAGTTTCCAAAAACCAGGAAGAGCTTCCACAGACTAGAAACAGCTTCCAAAAAAACCAGGAAGAGCTTCCATAGCCCAGGAACAGCTTCCATAGTTCAGGGAGACCTCCCAAAGACAAGGAACAGCTTCCCTAGACCAGGGAGAGCTTCCATAGACCAGAAACAGCTTCCAAAATCCAGGAACAGCTCCCACAGACCAGGAACAACTTCCACAGACCAAGGAGACCTCCCTCAGACTAGGAAGAGTTCCCAAAGACCAGGAGCAGCTTCCATAGACTAGAGAGAGTTTCCAAAATCCAGGAAAAGCTTCTGTAGACTAGGGAGAGCTTTCACAGACCAGGAACAGCTTCCAAAATCCAGGAGCAGCTTCCATAGACTAGAGAGAGTTTCCAAAATCCAGGAACAGCTTCCACAGACCAAGGAGACCTCCCTCAGACTAGGAAGAGCTCCCAAAGACCAGGAGCAGCTTCCATAGACTAGAGAGAGTTTCCAAAATCCAGGAAAAGCTTCTGTAGACTAGGGAGAGCTTTCACAGACCAGGAACAGCTTCCAAAATCCAGGAGCAGCTTCCATAGACTAGAGAGAGTTTCCAAAATCCAGGAACAGCTTCCACAGACCAAGGAGACCTCCCTCAGACTAGGAAGAGCTCCCAAAGACCAGGAGCAGCTTCCATAGACTAGAGAGAGTTTCCAAAATCCAGGAAAAGCTTCTGTAGACTAGGGAGAGCTTTCACAGACCAGGAACAGCTTCCAAAATCCAGGAGCAGCTTCCATAGACTAGAGAGAGTTTCCAAAATCCAGGAACAGCTTCCACAGACCAAGGAGACCTCCCTCAGACTAGGAAGAGCTCCCAAAGACCAGGAGCAGCTTCCATTGACTAGAGAGAACTTCCAAAATCCAGGAACAGCTTCCAAGGACCAAGGAGATCTCCCACAGACCAGGAGGAGCTCCCTTGGACCAGGAAGAGCTCCCAAAGGCCAGGAGCAGCTTCCATTGACTAGAGAGAACTTCCAAAATCCAGGAACAGCTTCCAAGGACCAAGGAGACCTCCCACAGAGCAGGAGTAGCTCCCTCGGACCAGGAAGAGCTCCCAAAGGCCAGGGGCAGCTTCCATAGACCAGGAGCAGCTTCCATAGACCAGGAGCAGCTTCCATAGACCAGGAGCAGCTCCCACAGCCAGAGGAGGGCTCCCTCGGAGCGGGAGCAGCTCCCTGTATCCCGGCCGCTCCCGGGGCTGTTCCCGCAGGTGCTGATCTGGAACCTGGAGGTGGGCGAGCCGGTGAAGATGATCGACTGCCACTCGGACGTGATCCTGTGCCTGTCCTTCAACGCCGACGGGAGCCTCCTGGCCACCGCCTGCAAGGACAAGCGGCTGCGCGTGCTGGAGCCGCGCTCCGGGAGGGTCCTCCAGGTGGGAATGCCGGGAAGTACCCGCGGGGATAACGGGAAATGGGAGCCGGCTCCCTGGGAAAGTTCATGGTGGTTTGTTTTAGAGTGGGTTTGCATCCAACCTGGGTAAACGCAAGGGATTTTATCCCAAAGGATTCCGGGAGTGTGGGAAGTTCCTGGTGGTTTTTTAGAGTGGGTTTTCCACCAGCCTGGGGAAATGCAAGGGATTTTATCCCAAAGGATTCAGGGAATGTGGGAAGTTCCCAGTGGTTTTTTAGAGTGGGTTTTCCACCAGCCCGGGGAAATGCAAGGGATTTTGTCCCAAAGGATTCCGGGAATGTGGGAAGTTCCTGGTGGTTTTTTTAGAGTGGGTTTGCCTCCAACCTGGGGAAATGTGGGAGGTTTTATTCCAAAGGATTCCGGGAGTGTGGGAAGTTCCTGGTGGGTTTTTAGAGTGGGTTTTCCACCAGCCTGGGGAAATGTGGGGGGTTTTATCCCAAAGGATTCCAGGAATGTGGGAAGTTCCTGGTGGTTTTTTAGAGTGGGTTTTCCACCAGCCTGGGGAAATGCAAGGGATTTTATCCCAAAGGATTCCGGGAATGTGGGAAGTTCCTGGTGGGTTTTTAGAGTGGGTTTTCCACCAGCCTGGGGAAATGTGGGGGTTTTATCCCAAAGGATTCCAGGAATGAAGGGTTTGGAGTGTCAGGTTTGGGGTGTTGGGACAAGGAAGGGCTGGAATTCCAGAACTCATTCCCACCTTGCAGGAGGCCAGCTGCAAGAACCACCGCGTCAACCGCGTGGTTTTCCTGGGAAGCACCAAACGGCTCCTGACCACAGGAGTGTCCCGCTGGAACACCCGGCAGATCGCCCTCTGGGACCAGGTGGGTGCTGGGATCCTGCTCCATTCCTGCTGGAATTCCTGTTTCATCCCTGCCAGGATCCTGCTCTGTCCCCGCTGGAATTCCTGCTCTGTCCCCACTGTAATTCCTGCTCCATCCCTGCCAGGATCCTGCTCTGTCCCCGCTGGAATTCCTGCTCTGTCCCCACTGTAATTCCTGCTCCATCCCTGCCAGGATCCTGCTCTGTTCCCCCTGGAATTTCTGCTCCATCCCCACTGAAATTCCTGCTCCATCCCCAACAGGATCCCCGCTCCATTCCCTCTGGAATTCCTGCTCCATCCCTGCCAGGATCCTGCTCTGTCACTGCCAGGATCCCGCTCCGTCCCTGCTAGGATCTCACTCTGTTCCTGCTGGAATTCCTGCTCCTTCCTTGCCAGAATTCCTGCTCCAGCCCCTGCTCCATCCCCTCCAGGACCCCGCTCAGCACTGCCATGGGGACACGGCTAACCGCGGGCTTTTCCCGTTTTCCAGGATGATTTATCCATGCCCCTGATCGAGGAGGAGATCGATGGGCTCTCGGGGCTGCTCTTCCCCTTCTATGACGCCGACACCCACATGCTGTACCTGGCTGGGAAGGTAGGGATGCATTCCCAGAAAAAACACCAGGGATTGGGGCTGGAGTTTGTGTCCTGGAAAGGGTTTGTGGGGAAAGGGAGCTTAAAACTCATCCAGTCCCATGGATGTCCCTGCCATGGGATTCATTCCATCATCCCAGGGTGCTCCAAGCCCTGTCCAACCCAGGACATTCCAGGGATCCAGGGGCAGCCACAGCTTCTCTGGGAATTCCATCCCAGCCACTCTCCCAAGGAACAATTCCTTCCCAATATCCCATCCATCCGTGCCTTCTAAATGCTCCTAATCCTGTTTTTTTTTCCACCTTCTCACTTCCAAATCCATTCCCATCCCTCTTCCCTGCTGCCTCAGGGTGACGGCAACATCCGGTACTACGAGATCGGCTCGGAAAAGCCCTACCTGAGTTATCTCATGGAATTCCGCTCCCCCGCTCCGCAGAAAGGACTGGGTAAGGATGGAAGTGCTGCTCCGCCTCCCCGAGCACGGAAAAGGTGGATGGGGAAGCTGCTGCATGGAATGGCACAAGGAAAAGGGCTTGGATTGGGATTGGATTGGAGTGGGTGTGGATTGGATTTGGTTAGGATTGGACTGGATTGGGTTGGATTGGGATTGGGTTTGGAATTGGGCTTGGATTTGATTTGGATTTGGTTTGGATTTGCTTTGGGTTGGGTTTGGATTGGGTTAAGGACTGGGATTTCCATGTGGGAATGGCAGGGAATGCTGATCCCGGTGCTCTCAGTTTGGGATTTCCATGCAGGAATGGCAGGGAACGCTGATCCCGGTGCTCTCATTTTGGGATTTTCCATGCGGGAATGGCAGGGAATGCTGATTCTGGTGCTCTCAGTTTGGGATTTCCATGCAGGAATGGCAGGGAACGCTGATCCTGGTGCTGTCAGTTTGGGATGTTCCATGTGGGATTTTCCCGGTGCTGTCAGTTTGGGGTGTTCCATGCGGGAATTGCAGGGAATGCTGATCCCGGTGCTGTCAGTTTGGGGTTTTCCACGCGGGATTTTCCCGGTGCTGTCAGTTTGGGGTTTTCCACGCGGGATTTTCCCGGTGCTGTCAGTTTGGGGTTTTCCACGCGGGATTTTCCCGGTGCTGTCAGTTTGGGGTTTTCCACGCGGGATTTTCCCGGTGCTGTCAGTTTGGGGTTTTCCACGCGGGATTTTCCCGGTGCTGTCAGTTTGGGGTTTTCCACGCGGGATTTTCCCGGTGCTGTCAGTTTGGGGTTTTCCACGCGGGATTTTCCCGGTGCTGTCAGTTTGGGGTTTTCCACGCGGGATTTTCCCGGTGCTGTCAGTTTGGGGTGTTCCATGCGGGAATTGCAGGGAATGCTGATCCCGGTGCTGTCAGTTTGGGGTGTTCCATGCGGGATTTTCCCGGTGCTGTCAGTTTGGGGTGTTCCACGCGGGATTTTCCCGGTGCTCCCGCAGGGGTGATGCCAAAGCACGGCCTGGACGTCTCCGCGTGCGAGGTTTTCCGGTTCTACAAACTCATCACCCTCAAGGGGCTGATCGAGCCCATCTCCATGATCGTCCCCAGGAGGGTGAGCCCCGGAATGCGGGAATCCGCGGGATCCGGAACGCCCGGAGCCACGGGCGCGCCCCGCTCTGTTCCCACCGTCCCTGGATCTCTCCGTCCGTATTCGTCCCAGGGAATTTCACCCGCAGTTTAATGGGGATGTTTTTTGGGAATGTTTCTCCAAGGGGTTGGTGTCACCTGAGGTTTGGGAGTTTTGGGGGAAATTCTCTTTTGGATTGGGGTTTTCTGGGAAGCAAATCCAGCTGGTGGCCAGGGCCGGGTGGAGGACACCATCCCAGGTTCTCTGCTCCAGCCAGCACTTCCCGAATTTCCTCCCTGTGTCCGGACTTTCCCAACTATCTGGGTGTTTATTCCCTCCGTGGGGGAGGGAATTATTCCCCCATGCCCTGGGAGCGGATTCCCAGATCCCATTGCTCCTCTCTTCCCGTTTTCCCAGTCGGAGACGTACCAGGAGGACATTTATCCCATGACTCCGGGCACGGAGCCGGCCCTGACTCCGGATGAGTGGCTCAGCGGGGTCAACAGAGGTAAAACCATGGGGAGGGTATCCCAGAAATATCCGGGATGTGGGAAAGGGCCTCCGCATCCCGCTGATCCGCCGGCTCTCCCGCAGATCCCATCCTGATGTCGCTGAAGGAGGGATACAAGAGGAATTCCAAGATCGTCTTCAAGGCGCCGGTGAGGGAGAAGAAAAGCGTGGTGGTCAACGGGATCGACCTCCTGGAGAACGTCCCGCCCCGCACGGAGAACGAGGTGGGGCGGGAATGGGAGTGGGAGTGGGAATGGGAGTGGGAGTGGGAGTGGGAATGGGAGTGGGAATGGGATCTGGGGGATGAACCTGGAAAGGCACCGGTCTCCATCCCAACGGAGCTGGGAGCATGGGATCCTTTCAGGGACAGGAGCTTGGAATCCATCCCATGACCCTTCCCCATGGTGGGATCCTGGGATCCATCCCATGACCCCTTCCCGTGCTGGGAATGTGGGATCCATCCCATGACCCTTCCCCATGGTGGACACCTTTTCCAGGGACACCTCCCATCATCCCAGGATGCTCCAGCCTGGCCTTGGACATTCCAGGGATCCAGAGGCAGCCACAGCTGCTCTGGGAATTCCAGCCCAGCCCCTCCCCACCCACACAGGAAGGAATTCCTTCCCAAAATCCCAGAAAATCACCCATCCTTCAGTTCAAATCCATCCCGTCCCCAAAACCAGCCAAGTCCCGGCCCATTCCCAGCACAGATCTGGGACCAGCAGGAAGCAAAATCCTGGGATGCGCCAGTGTGATCCCACCAGCTCCCTCCCCTCATCCCCATCCCTGTTTTCCAGCTGCTCCGGATGTTCTTCCGGCAGCAGGACGAGATCCGGCGGCTGAAGGACGAGCTCTCGCAGAAGGACATTCGGATCCGGCAGCTGCAGCTGGAATTAAAGAACTTCCGGAACAGTCCCAAGAACAATTGACTCCAGGGACGTTTTCTAAGGAAATCCCTTTCTTTCTACTCCCGAATTCCTTGGATCCACTCACCAAGAACACGATTCCGGAGGGCCTGGAATCTCATCCTGCGCGCGTCTTGCCCGGCACTAATCCCGCTCTAACCCGAATCCTGGGAAAGCCTGGAGCCTCCCAGCGACTCCGAGCCGTGTCCTGCCCGTCGGGATGAGCCGGCCCGGGGCGGATTCCCGGGAAAGCGCCAAGCTTCCTTGCTATTAATTTTTTTTTCCTATGCAAAAATGTGACAGCGGGAACAGAACTGGAAAAAGGGGTGGGAAGTGGGAAGGGCTTGATCATCAAAGGGGATTTCCGTGTGGGAATCTGGGATCCTTCCCGTGCTGGGAAAAATGGGATCCATCCCATGGGAGCAGGACAGGATCCATCCCGTGCTGGAAAACTGGGATCCATCCCACGACCCTTTCCTGTAGTGGGAATCTGGGATCACTCCCATGATGGGAACTTGGGATCATTCTCACAGTGGGAATCTGGGATCCCTCCCGTGTTGGGAAATTGGGATTCTTCCCACGGTGGGAGCCCAGGATATTCCTGGGGGTGCTGCTCCAGGGATGGATCCCAAGGGATGCACCCGGAGCTTGCCGGGCTCGGACAATCCCAGGATTGATGGATTTGCTTGGAGCACAGGGAACGGCTCCAAATCCCCTCGGTTTTTCCTGGAGATCCCAATTCCCACTCAATCTGAGCTGCTGCAGTTCCCGGTGTTCCCGGAGCGGGTCTGTCCCGGCGTTCCCGGTATTCCCGGAGCGGATCTGTCCCATCCGTGTCCCGGCATTCCCCACTGTGTTCCATGTGCTGTCATTCCCAATTATTTATGCTCCCACGGGATAGTGATGGAATAAAATCTTTTCAGGATACTAGAACCGCCTTCCTGCTTTTCCTTCTCCATCCAGGGACTCTGTGGGGAGCTTGGGAAGATCCCAAAGATCCCAAGAAAAATTCTGGGATGCTCCCCTGGAGCGGGGAGGAGGGAGCAGCCAAAGCTGGATCCTGGAATCCAGCCTGGATCCTCATCCCAACATTCCCGTTTAGGATCCAACTCATTCCAGAGGGAGGAAAACACGGATGAAGCTCCCCTATCCCAAAGGAGCCTTCCCTAGGATCCAGGAGAGGATTTTCCAGGAAAAAGGCTCCAAGTTTTCCTGGGATAATCCCCCAGAACCCCCCATTCCTGAAGGAAAACATTCCAGGAGCTCCACTCCACCCCAACCTCTCCCTGGGCTTCATCCAAAGCATTTTAGGAAGCCAACGGTGCTAAAATTCCGGGAATTCCCACTTTTCCAGAGCTGCAATTCCTTGGTTTTTAAGGTGCTGAAAAGCTTTTGGAATTCCCGCTTTTCCAGGGCTGCCATTCCTTGTTTTCCCAGAAAGAATTCCAGAGGCGGGATTTGTATCAAAAGCTTTATTGAAATTCCTCAAAGCCAAACAGACAAAAACTCCAAAGGTGGCTCTGCCGGGCCCCCAAATTCCCAAAAAAACCTGGAGCCGCTGGATTTCTACACATGGAAGCTTTCCTAGGAAATCCAAGTCACTTCCAAAGGGATTTTTTCCCCACGGGATCTGTACATTCCCCAAGGATTTTCTGGGTTTTTTGCCTCCCACAAGGTAAGAAAATACAAATTTCAGGAATTTCCATGGAATTTCAGGCGTTTCTCCTGGAATTCCTGGCTTTCTGGGTGGAAAAATTGGGATTTTCCAAGCAGTTTTTTTCCTGGATTAGCGGCGGAAATTCCAGAGGGAACTGATTGGGAAAGGGGGAAGGAATTGGTTTATTCCAAGGTCGGGCAATTTGGGAATTTGGGATATTTTTTATAGAGATCCCCATTTAAAATTTTTTTTTATTTTCATGCCTGCCATTTCCAGGGATTTGGCCGTGCTGGAGCCATAAAAATTCCCAAGGATTCCCCAAAAATTCTCCTAAAAACCCAGCAAACTCCCTAAAAATAATAATAAAAAAATCCCAAAAAAACCTAAAATTCCCTCCCAAATGAAAGGAAAACTGGGAACACACAACACACAGGGATCGCAAAGTCACCAGCTCCGAACCCATCCCGAAAAATCCAACATTCCCAAAAAAAACCCCCAACGTTTGGTCGCTATTTACAAAGAGGGGAATTCCCAAAGTTGGGAAAAGGGGCTGGAAATGGCAGCATTCCCAAAAATAAAAAACCCACGGAGCAAGGCACCGCTGCCACCACCCCAGGGAGGAGGCCTGGCTGCCATTCCTGAAAAAAAAACCATGGATTTGGGAATGGCAGAGGTGGGAAAATCCCGGCTCATCCATGGATTTCAACTCGGTTTTCTCCTTGTTTTGCTTCCGAGATGTCCGAGCTCCGCTCCAAGAATTCCCAACTCGGTTCCTACTCAACTCTCGCAGTTCCAGGGATTCAAGGAAAAGGATCCAAGGAAAAAAAAATTCCCAAAGAATCGGAGGAGGAGCGGCAGTAAAAATAGGATTTTATTCCCTTCCCACCCTCGCTGCTCCCGCTCGGTTCCCACAGCAACGTTACAATCCGGAAAAAAAAAAAACAAAAAAAAAAAACCAAAAAAATAAAACCAGGAAAAGAAAAGGAAATCCAAAGGGTCGGGAGTGGGAAAAGGGGGAATTCCGGGATAAAAACAGTCAAATCACAAGAGGGAATTTTTTCCAAGGGAAAAGCTGCTCAGTCGTCCTCATCCCCCTCATCCTCAGGCTCTCGTTTCCTCTTCTGGCCCCGCTCTTCCTCTGGAAAAAAAAGAGAGAATTCCCGTTATTCCAGGAGCCTGCTTTTCTGGGAATTCCATTTCCCATGGAATTGAGGTGGTTTTTCCTTAGGAAAAGCGGGATTGGTTCCGTACCGGGCTCCTCCTCGTCCTCCTCGTCGTCCACCTCGCCGTCGTTGTAGCCTTCCTCATCCTCCTGGAATTCCGGGAAAAACCGGGATGAAAAGTTTGGGATCAGCTCAGGAGCTTCCCCAAGATCCCGTTTCCAAGGAGGGGAAGTCCTTGGGATGCCCTCAGTGAGGAGCCACTTCCCAGTATTCCCATTTTTTAGGGAACAGCTGGCACTGAAATCCCAGGGAATCAATGCCTGAGCAGGAGCTGGGAATGTGGGAATGTGCCATTCCTGAGTTTAGGAAAACCGGACTGGGATTTATGGGAGTGGGAAAAGCTGGATTTATCCAGAGCTTCTAAATGGGATTGAGGAGGCTCAGGAACATTCCAGAGGGGCAGGAGAGGGAAAACAACTTCCTGGAATGCTGTTTTCCATTCCCTCCTCCAACTCCTTTTTTCCCCCCATAATCCCAGTTTTCCTTCCACAATCCCATTTTCCCTCCTCCCAATCCCGCTTTCCCCTTTCCCATCCCTTTTTTCCACCCCCCAATCCCATTTTCCCCCAATCCCAGACTTGATCCCAGAATCCCTCAGATCCCAGATTTCCTGCCCAGCCCTTCCCAGCCGGAATTCCCAGGCTCACCTCCTCCTCTCCGCTCACATCCTCCTCCTCCCCTTCCTCCTCCTCCTCCTCATCCTCCTCGTCCTCCACTACCTGAGCGTCGTCGTCGTATTCCTCCTCTGGAAAAAACAAAATCCAGGGAAAAAGTGGAAGTTTCTTTGAGTCATTCCAGCCAAAATCTGGGAATCTGAGTGGAGAATTCCTTAGGGATAGGGCAGGGGTGTCAGGATCTCTGGGAATGCAGGGGTGGAGTCGCTCATGAACTCCAGCTGCTCGCACTTCCCACTATTCCCAAAGATTTGGGAGCTGGGGAATCCCAGCTTTTCCAGGAATGGATGGAGCAGAACATTCCCATGGACACAGAATTCCAGCCTTTTAGGCAATTCCCCCAAATCCAAGCATTCCCAGCAGGAAAGAGGGCAGTGCCGGGCCCCTGGAGCGTTTTCCATGTGTTTGGGAGCTTTTGGGAACCTTCCCAGAGCTCCCACTCAGCATTCCAGGGAAAAGTGCACATCCAGCTTTTCTGCTTCTGCTGCGCCGCTGGGATGGGAGAATCCAGCAAATTCCCTGGGATCAGCCAGATCCTCATCCTGGGATGGCTCTGGGAGCAGCCAGGGAAAGGTGAATTCCCTGGAATTCCAGGCTGTTCCTTCCTCAGGGCCTGGCACAGAGCTGGGAATCAGCTGGAGCTCCCTGGGCTTTTCCATGCACTTCCCCCATGGAGCAGCTCCCTAATTCCTGCTTTCTTCCATGCCCAGAAACCCTTTCCCATGAGGACTCCCACAATTCCAGGACATTCCCTGTTCCCACCCCTCCATTCCCAGACAAGAGGAATTTTCCATTCTCCTCCCCTCATCCCTTTGGGACACAGGAATTCCACGGAGCACATCCCACGTACCATCCTCATCCTCCTCCTCGTCATCCAGCCCCTCCACGTATCCCTCGGCGTCGGAATCCGGCGCTTCCTTGTCGTCCCGTTCTTTCACTAGGGATAAAACTGAGGAAGTTGCTCCTTCAGGCCCTGCCCAGCTCCTTCCCACCTTTCCCTCAGGACACCTGGCTCCTTCTCCTCATTCCCTCCTTTCTTTGGGATACTCAGGTCCTTTCCCTCATTCCTTTGGGACATGCAGGTCCTTTTCATGATTCCTTCCCCTCATTCTTTCAGGACACAGCTCCTTCTCCCACCATTCCTTCAGGACAATGAGATCCTTCCCCTCATTCCCTCAGGTCCTTTCCCTCATTCCTAATCCCTTCCCCTCATTTCTTCCCTCATTCCCTCACTCCTCTCCCTCATTCCCACTCCCTTCCCCTCATTCCCTCAGTTTCCTTCTCATTCCCTCAGTTTCCTTCTCATTCCCTCAGTTTCCTTCTCATTCCCTCAGTTTCCTTCCCCTCATTCCCTCAGTTTCCTTCTCCTCATTCCCTCAGTCTCCTTCCCCTCCATTCCCTCAGGACACTGAGATCCTTTCCCTCATCAATTCCTTCCCCTCATTCCTTCGGGACACCAAGATCCTTCCCCTCATTCCCTCGGCTCCCTTCCCTGATTCCCTCAGGATGCTGAGGTTCTTTCCCTCATCCCTCCTGCCAATTCCCTCATGCTTTCTCCTCATTCTCTCAGGTCCCTTCCTTCATTCCTTATTCCTTCCTTCAATTCCCTGATCCCTTCTCATTCCCTAACTCCCTCATTCCTTCCCCTCATTCCCTCATCCCTTCTCCTCATATCCCTCAGGTCTTTTCCCTCATGTCCTTTCCCTCATTCCTCCCTTCATTCCTTATTCCTCCCCTCAATTCCCTCATCCCTTTCCCTCATTCCTTCTTCCTTCCCTCATTCCCTCAGGTCCTTCCCCTTGTTCCCTCACTCCTCATTCCCTCATTCTTCATCCCTTCCCCTCATTCCTTCCCTCATTCCCTTACTCCTTTCCCTCATTCCTCAACTCTTTCCCTCATTCCTTCTCTCCTTTCCTCCAGCCCTTTCCCTCATTCCTTCCCTCATTCCCTTACTCCTTTCCCTCATTCCTCAAATCTTTCCCTCAGTTTCCTTCTCATTCCCTCAGTTTCCTTCCCTTGTTCCCTCACTCCTCATTCCCTCATTCTTCATCCCTTCCCCTCATTCCTTCCCCTCATTTCTTCCCTCATTCCCTCACTCCTCTCCCTCATTCCCAATCCCTTCCCCTCATTCCTTCCCCTCATTTCTTCCCTCATTCCCTCACTCCTTTCCCTCATTCCCTCATTCCTCAAACCTTCCCCTCATCCCTTCNCCCTCACTCCTCTCCTTCATTCCCCCAGGTGCTTTCCCTCATTCTCTCACTCCTTTCCCTCACTCCTCTCCCCCATTCCTCATCCCTTCCCCTCATTCCTTCCCTCATTCCCTCAGGTCCTTCCCCTCATTCCTTCCCTCATTCCCTCAGGTCCTTCCCCTCACTCCTTCCCTCATTCCCTCACTCCTTTCCCTCATTCCTCAACCCTTCCCCTCATCCCTTCCCTCATTCCCTCCCTCATTCCCTCATCCCCTCCCTCCCCCCGAGCACCATTCCCTTTCCCCGTACCATCCTCATCCTCCTCCTCGTCATCCAGCCCCTCCACGTATCCCTCGGCGTCGGAATCCGGCGCTTCCTTGTCGTCCCGGTCGTATCCGTCCAGGTACGTGAGCTGCGGGAGCAGCTTGAAGACGTTTTCTCTGTAGTCGTTCAGGTTGGTCACCTCGCAGTTGAACAGGTCTAAGCTCTTCAGGTTTTCCAACTTTTTCTGGGAAAACAGAGCCATTCCCCGGGTTTGCCCGCTGCGGGAATTCCCTGCCGGGGCAAGGAGCCCGCAGGGAATGAGCTCCAGGGGTTCTCTGGTTTGGGATTTGGGATGGGAAAGGTTCATCCCCTGGAGTGCTGCTGCTCCCAAACACAAAGGAATAATGGGAGAATTATCCCAAAGGTACCAGGAATTATCCCAGCAGGGAATTAATTATCCCAAGGGCATGAGATCCAGGAATGGCTGATGTGCAGGGAATCATCCCAAAGGCACCACATCCAGGAATGGCTGATGTGCAGGGAATTATCCCAAAGGTACCACATCCAGGAGTGGCTGATGTGCAGGGAATTATCCCAAAGGCACCACATCCAGGAATGGCTGATGTGCAGGGAATTATCCCAAAGGTACCACATCCAGGAATGGCTGATGTGCAGGGAATTATCCCAAAGACACCAGACTCAGGAATGGCTGATGTGCAGGGAATTATCCCAAAGGAATTCTTGCAGATGGAAGCAGGAATGGAGCATTTGCACAACAACTTCGCTAAGAGAGGTTTAAAAAATGGAATGATTTTTCCTTAGGCTCTGGAAAATGGAAAAACACATGGAAATGGAATAGGAATTCAATTCCTGGGGGTTTTGTGGAATTTTTTCTTTTTTTTGGGGAAGAAGTCTGCATTGCCCACAGAACTTGGAAATCCTAATGAGAAAATCCAAAGGAATTGGGTATTTGTATCCAGGCTTATCCATGAAATATCAGCTCTCAGGGAGTATCTCCCTTCCCTTTAACGTGGAAAGGCCTGGAAAATGGGAAAACTGGGAGAGCTGGGAGCAATTCCAGGCTTCTCCGTGAGTTTTACAGCTCTGCCTCTTCCGTGTGCTGCAGGAAAGGAGATCCAGGAAGGAGCTGCTCCTGGCAGGATTTCCATGGGAATTGCTGTGCCTGGAGGTGGATCCAGAGCCCGCGGAATCCTGGGAAGCTGCGGCGATTCCCGCCGGGAATGGGGGAGTCCAGCAGCCACTAGAGGGAAGCAGCGGCTCACCGGGAACAGGGACAGGGATTTGGGATGCCTGGATCCCGGGATTAGCTGGGATATCGGGAATGAGGGGATCTGGCAGAGATTGCAGGAGTGACATTCCCTGCAAGTGCCCAAGGAGCAAGCTGGGATAGAGGAAGCCTTGGAGCAACTCCCCAGGATTTGGGATGCAGGAGGAGCAGGAATAACTGGGATTTTGGGAAGGAATGACAGGGAAAGGCCCTGGCACAGGTTCGACATTCCCTGGAAGCACCCAAAGCTGGGCTCAGAGCAACCTGGGATAGAGGCAAGAATTCCAGGGGGTTTGGAACGGGATGGATCCCATTCCTTGGAACAAAACCAACTCCCCAGGATTTGGGATGCAGGAGGAGCAGGAATAACTGGGATTTTGGGGAAGGAATGACAGGGAAAGGTCCTGGCACAGGTTCGACATTCCCTGGAAGTGCCGGGCTCGGAGCAAGCTGGGATAGAGGCAAGAATTCCAGGGGGTTTGGAACGGGATGGATCCCATTCCTTGGAACAAAACCAACTCCCCAGGATTTGGGATGCAGGAGGAGCAGGAATAACTGGGATTTTGGGAAGGAATGACAGGGAAAGACCCTGGCACAGTTTCGACATTCCCTGGAAGCGCCCAAAGCCAGGCTCGGAGCAAGCTGGGATAGATGCAAAAATTCCAAAGGGTTTGGAATGGGATGGATCCCATTATTCCCGAGGCAATCCCGACTCACCAGAGGTTCTATTGTCCCGAGATCTTTAATTTTGTTTCCGCTGAGGTTTAGGTGCGTGAGGTTCGGACACTTCTCTGCCAACACCTCCAGGCCTCCTGAGATTCTGTTGTCGCTCAGCTCGAGCTGGAAAGGCCCCAAAAACATCCTCAAAAATCCCATCCCACACGCAGGGAAGGGGGAAAGGGAGGGATCTGGGATGCAGGGAGGTGGGATTTACCTTCTTGAGTTTGTTTAACTTTGGTAGGTTTGCGACTGAGGTTAAGCCGACGTTGATTGTGCTGAGGAATTCCAGCTCCTCAAACTCATCCGTGAGGCCCTCGATTTTCCCTTCGTACGACCTGCAGTTGTCCAGAACGAGCTCTTTCACCTGCCAAGGGGAGAAATCCAGGGAGAATGTAAGGAATTCCGGGGGATCTGGCAAGAATCGAGAGGTTTTCAGCGGAGAAATGGATGCAGGAGTTTGGGGGTTGTGTTGAGGAGAACGCCAAGATCGAGGCCGTCCCACACGCTGAGGGAAAAAAATCCCAAAAAGTCCCAAAATAAATTCCCAAACCACTCATGGGGGTGAAATTCGGACAGAAAACTCCTCAAAAGTAAGGAAAACACATGGATCTTTTCCCTTAATGGTGTTTAATTATCAGGATTCTCCAAGGATTCATTTGGGATCATGGGGGTGAAATTCAGACAGAAAACCCCCCAAAAATAAGGAAAACACATGGATCTTTTCCCTCAATGGTGTTTAATTACCAGGATCCATTTGGGATCATGAGGGTGAAATTTAGATAGAAAACCCCTCAAAAATAAGGAAAACACGTGGATCTTTTCAAACCTCNTGGATCTTTTCCCTCAATGGTGTTTAATTATCAGGATCTATTTGGGATCATGGGGGTGAAATTCAGACAGAAAACCCCTCAAAAGTAAGGAAAACACGTGGATCTTTTCAAACCTCAACAGTGTTTAATTACCAGGATTCTCCAAGAATCCATCTGGGATAAATAAAGAGATTTTCCCCTCACGTTCTCCACACGTGCCCGGAGTTCCCACCAAAATAAAAAAGGCGGGAAAATGGCAATGGAGGCGCCTCCTCCTTATCTGTCCCTGCTCCCTTATCTCATCCCAGAACCCCCGGACACGGAGCCAGGAGAGCTCGGGATCCACACCGGGAAGCTCCAGGTGGGTTTGGCTACGAAGGAATTTGGGAATTCCTCACATTTGGGAGCTGGGGTGGGCGGGAATGGCGGGAAGGGGACGCGCCCTGAGGGATGGACGGCACTGCTCCCGATCCCGCACAATGAGGGGAAAATATTCCCTAAAATTCCCAAAATAAATTCACTAATTTCTCACTGCATTGAAATTTAGGTGGAAAACACATGGATCTTTTCCCCCAGAGGTGTTTAATTATCAGAGGGTCTATTAATTATTCATTATTAATTATCCAGAGGATCCATTCGGG
Organism: Aegithalos caudatus; assembly: GCA_013389925.1. Taxonomy (NCBI): domain Eukaryota; kingdom Metazoa; phylum Chordata; class Aves; order Passeriformes; family Aegithalidae; genus Aegithalos; species Aegithalos caudatus. Next base: position 4,231 of record WEIU01003617.1, on the reverse strand, counting down.
ATAAATAAAGAGGTTTTTTCCCCCTCGCGTCTCCAAGGGACAAACAGCTCCAGCCCGGATCCAGGAGGTGGGATATCCATCCCTCCATCCTCCCTCAGCATGGAAAACAGGGAATTGGACAAAAAAACCACTGAATTAGACAAAAATTCCCTCAGGTCTAGAGCAGAGATTTAAGGAAGAGCTGGAAAAAAGTCTTGGATACAAAGGAAATCCTTTAGCACAAAGGCCAATGACCCAACTGCCTTTTTTTCCTTTTAATTTGCATTTTTTTTAGAATCTTGGAATGCTTTGGGTAGGAAGAGGCTTTAAGGATCATCCCATTCCAACCTCTCCATTTGATTTTTTAGGGAAGGCTGTTTCCTCCCCGCTTTTCAGGAATTCTGGTGCACAAATGTCACATTCCCTCCTTCCCTGCTTCCATCGCCGGGCAAAGGCACAAATCTAACAAATCCATGGAGAAAAGCTCCCGGAATCCAAGAGGCCACGTTTGGAAAGCTTGGATGAGTTCAGAGATCGTTTGGGAAGAGCAGAGCACGTTCCCAACCCTTCCCAAGAGCAACCTGGTGTCGGTGTTAACTCCCTGAATCCCGGGGAACAACGGCATTCCAAACAAAATTCCAGCATGGCTCCGTGTCCTAAGAATCCCCAAGGAAATCCAGGTGTGCCAGAGGAGGAGGAACTGGAATTGTTGGATTTCCCCAACGCCCCACAGCCCCCTGCCTTCCAGGGCACATTCCCTCTCTGTAAAATCTTGGAATTTCAAGAAGCTTTGGGAGAGACCATGGCTTTCCACAGCACCTCGAACAGGGAACTTTTCCAAGGATTTGTCTCCCCCAGAATTCCAACCAGAGGTGAGGAATTCCCTGAATTTCCCCTTCCAATCCCACCTGGAATGCGACCAGACCAACAAAAGCTTGGATGAGCTTCCCTGCTCAATCCCAGGATTACCGGAGCCGCTCCGAAGGCTCCGATGATCCAACCCCTGCTCCAAAATCATCCCAAAAAACCCCCAAGCCTGAGAACCCAATTAAAATAATTAATTGATGAAATTCCAGCTGCAATTCCAAGCTCTCTGTGATCCAACCCCAGGGCAGCTCGGAGCGATCCCATTCCCAGTGGAAAACAGGGAAGGGTTCCATGGAACATCTCCCAGCAGCTGCTCTGTGTCCGCTTGGTCACAGCTCCTGAGCTCTTCCAGGTTTTCCAGAACCCTTGGAATTCTGCCCAGGGCACGGAGGGCAGCAGGTGCCGTGGCCAGTGGCCACCAGGGATTCCCATTCCAGGGGATTCCCATTCCAGGGGGATCCTCAGCTGCTCAGGAATGAGGAGCTGGCCTGCAGCAGGATCCATTTCCATGGGAAAGGGAGAATTCCCAAACTTTTCCATCCTTTTCCTGCCCTGGGATAAACAGTGGATGGAATTCCTTCCCCAAACCCCACGGGATTTGGGATATGGATGGAGCCCTCCAGGGCTTTTTTGGGAATATCCAAGATGGGATGAATTAATTCCTGAGGAAAGCCAGGATCCTTGGGAACAAGGACCTTTCACACCAGCTCATCCCAACTGGAATTCCAACCTGGAATCTGAGAATCCTTGGAAAACACCACAAAGCCACGGAATCCAGCCACCAAGCCAGTTTTTCCAGGATTAAACCTTTCCTGGGAATACCAAATTCCCATTGGGAATATCCAAGGTGGGATAAATTGATTCCCAGCCTGTCATCCATGAGAATCTCCTGGCTGGGAATGTGTTGGGAAGGAAATCCCCAAAAATCCCAGGGCAGGGAGGAAACCGTGCTGGAAAACAACCACAGAACATGAGCCAATTCCATGGAAATCCTGGGAATTCAGCCTGGAGAATCCCAGAGCAGAGGCAGGGAAGGGACTGGATGGGATGAACACGGACACTGGGATCAGGAGCAGAATTCCAGCAGCACCTTTAGGGATGGGAGCGACACCGTGGCTGCCGGGGCTTCCCGGGAATTTTCTAGGATTTCTCCAAGCTCCAGTTTATGGGAATTCCCCCCCATCCAAGAAATGCTGCTCCCTTCAGCAGTTCCCAGGATCTGAGGAATCCAGGATTCCTGAGGAAAGCCAGGATCCTTGGGAACACCAGCTCATCCAACTGGAATTCCATTCAAGACAATCCTTGGAAGAATTAACGGAACGCAGCCATGGATCCAAACCTTTCCTGGGAACACCAAATTCCCATCCCCAGGAATTCCCAACCAGTCTCCAAACTCATCCCAGCTATCCCAAAATTCCCATGGGAATTCCTCCTCTGCCATTGCACTTCCTTGGAAAATCCCACCAGGAATTTCAACTTCCAGCACTCCGGGATCACCGAAGTCGGAAAAGACATCGAGGGCTGAGCCCAGAGCTCCGAGTGTCACAGCCAGGAATTCCTTGGGAATTTCCAGGGGTGGGAATTCCACCAGGGCTGCCCTTCCCGAGGTTTTTCCACCTTTTCCATGGAAAAATCCCAGCTGATGTCCCACCTGCCCCTGCTCCATGGGATGAGATCCCGATCCTGCTCGCTCTCCCTGGAGATCAGGAAGGAATTTTGGGATTATTCCTTCCTAATCCTTGTTTGGTTTTTTTTTTCCCCTGGAAATTTTAATTCCAGGGGGAACCAGTGGGAAAATTTAGATTAAAAATTTAAATTTTTTTTAAAAAAAGAGCTTTTTTCTCTCAGTTGTTTTTCCAATTTTCCCTTTTTTTTTGGTATTCTGTTGGATTTGGGTTTTGCCTCCTGAAAATTCCCTTTTTTTCTTTTCCACAAATTCCAAACGTTCTGATGGAATTTGGGGCTGATCAAGGAATTTTTTTTCCCCACGTTAAATCAAATTTTCAGCCTAATTTTAACCCCCCCACCTGCCCCTGCTTCCCAGTATTTGGATTTTCCAAGCAGGAAAGTGCCAAAATCTGCCCGGGTGAACAATTCCTGAAGGAAATTAACAGGAATTAATTAATTATAATTAAAATCGTATTAATAAAGAGAAATAAAATCATAATTTTGCTGTGATTTGTAAATTGGATGGGATAACAAAGTGGGAATATCTGGGGGAAAAACTGCTTGAATATCCAAAAATTCCCAATTTTCCAGCACTAAAATCCACGTTTTTCCTGACACTGAATTAATATAAAAATAAAGAGAAAATTAAATAAAAATTAACAACAAAAATGAGATCGAGGAAGGAATTCCTGCACAGAATCCACCTGAGGATGTTTTATTAATCAGGATGTGACTTTTTGGGATTATCCCCAGAATTCCCTGGAAAAAGAGGAGATCCAGGTGGAAAATATCCCAAAGTTCAGGAGAAAGCACAAACCCCATCCACATCCAGGGATTTCCTTCTGATTCCAGGATCAAAACAAGCAAAAAGCAGCACAGAACTTAAGGAAATTCCCAAAATTCAGGAGGATTTTCCCAGGATTTCTTGATATTCCACATAAAATCGGGAAATAACAAGGACAAACACTCAAAATTAAGGAAAACAATTCCCAAACTCATCCTTGCTCACCCAAAACTTCCTAAAATCCGGGAATAAACGACTTTGGCATCGACATTCCTGCCACATCCCAATTCCAGAGGGTGGAATTAGCGAGGTTTTCATATTTTAAAGGAACAAAATCCATCCCCCAAACTTCATTCCCTAAAAACCACGTGCACACAGCTCGGAACGCAACAACATTCCCAACCTGGAATTTCCAGCTCTCTGCCTAAAATAACCCTGGAAAACTGGGATTTCGAACACTTTGAGGGGGATCGAGGCACCAAATTCCCTGAAAATTCCAAGGAAAAGCAGGCGATGAAATTATCCCGATTTTCCATCCCAGCCCCGAGGAGCAGGGAACTCCCTCCAGCTCCGAGTTTTCCCAACTTTTTTTTTTTTTTTTTTTTGGCGTGAGGCAAAAGCGAGCGGAAAGAGCACAAAATCCAAGCAGGGAAAAGAGGGAGGAATTGAGTTTATCCCTTTGGAAGATGTTTTATTAAAAATCCAGCGTTTAAAAACGAAGGGGGGAAGAAACCTCCAGCAGTGAGGGCGGCGAGGCGAAACGGGGCGCGGGGGGGGGAAAAAACCGAGCAGAAATGGGAAGATATTTTTTAAAAATTGTGGGAAAATGGGGGGAAATAAGAAAAAAAAAAAGATAATAATAAAAAAAAACAGGATTTAAAGGAGGAAAGCAGCCGGGAGCGCCGGCGCTGCCTCCCCACAGGGCCCTGCCCA
>WEIU01003615.1:228530-291881 GCA_013389925.1 Aegithalos caudatus | reverse complement strand
TTTTTTTTTGTTGGGTGGTTTGTGGTTTTTTTGGGTTTTTTTTGGTTTTTCTTCAAAGAATAGGTATTTGGGGGAAATTGTTTAGTTTTAGTTTTATTTTCAGACATTTCAGTTTGGAGAAAATATCTCAAATGAAATGTAAGGTAATATTTTAACATCAGCTGGGAGGTAGACTGTACCTCTTTTTATCCAGTAACTTGGGGCTTCTGGTGTTCATCTAGATTTAGAAGCTCAGATCAGTTATCTCCACTTTTGGACAAAACATGATTTCACATCTTTCTTGTTATGGGGGTCCCCCAAATTATAAGGCTACAGAGGATTTCAACATGAGCCTTGTGTAAATTATAGAATCCAAGCCCCTGCCATGGGGGACTGTAACCTTCCACTAGACCAGGTTGCTCAGAAATTCATCCAAACTGGCCTAGAACACTTCCAGGACTGGAGAAACCACAGCCACAGCCACACCTTCCTTGGACAACCTCATCCTTACACTAAAAGAATTTCTTCTTACCATCTAGCCTAAACCTACCATCTTTCAGTTTGAAGCCATTCCCCCTTATCCTGTCACTCTAGACCCTTATCAGTAGTCTCTCTTCATCTTTCTTGTTGGCTTCCGTCAGGTAGTGGAAGGCCACAATTAGGTGACCCTGAAGCTTCCCTTTCCAGGCTGAACAATCCCAATTCTCAGCCTTTCTAATAACAGAGGTGCTCCATCCCTCTAACCAAATAATTATCTTGTTTAAACAAAGTTTTCAACATAACAATAAATGCAGCAGACAGTCCTACCAGACTAGGAACCTTCTGAGAACTTGTATAATGCTGCTCACTTAACCCAGCAAAATTATATTTTTAGCACAATCGTTGCGAAAATAGAACAATACAAGTCCGTTGTTGCTGACTAAAGGCAACAGACAGCAGTAGAAATTCTCAGTATGTCCCTTTAATCCATTTTGAAGAGTAGGCCAGTGGCCTTCCATAAGTAACTTCCTAATGTAGGGTGAAATTCAGTCATCACAAGTACATGTTGTAAATTCAGCTATATGTTGTCATGTTCCCATTTTGAAACAAATGTGGATCCTCCATCCCCAAGGGTAAGCAGTAACTACAAATAACTTGGGGAAATGCTCTGGTCAATGGTAAAAAACACTGATGGCTTATTCAGAGCAAAACCTGCAAATTCTAAGTCAGTTGAAACTTGTTTTCTGCAGAGAAACTACTTGTCAGGATAAAATGTATTTGTCTTTGTCTTAGACTGACAAAGTCCTCAGGTATTTGTAGTTAAGAGTTTAAAAGGCAGGAAGTATTCTCTCTGTTTTTCTTTAAACTAGTAGATATTACAATGATTATTCTTCAATATAAAAGACAGTTGGTACAATGTCCAGAAGTACAATATCATTTTAGGAAATTGTTTCATGGAAATAAAAATCAATTCCTTACCCTGAGAGATAGAACCTGAAAAAATTGAAGATGCACTTAAAAATCCATGGTAATTTAAAATGAAAAACCCTCAAATGATATTTTGCTTAAGCTTTAGTTCTGAAAATTGACTTAATACGTGGGTCACTTTTTAACAGTCAACATTTCTCTTTGTGTAGACAACATTCATGTTCCAGCTTAAAGCATGGAAATACACTAAAACAATTTCTTGTTGCTGGTGGAGTGACACTCTTCACTTCTAAGAGAGAAGTAGCAATATGTTTCTTGATATAAAATAGAAACTTAACAAAGTTGATAGTAAATGTGACTTGTTTAAAAATATTCAAGGGCAAGGCACACTCAATTATTTACTGCAAGAGGATCTCAGCTTCGTGTATAATTTAGCAAAAGGAAAAAAAAACAAACCAGTACTCACCATGCATACAAGTCATCCTATCAAACACTCATTTTAAGTAGTTTATTTTCTGGTCCTACCTATCACACTGATATGGTGAAAAAATACAGTCAAAAGCAAAACGCAGAACAGCAATCAGGAAAGCTTATCAGGAACATTGGATAGTTTGAGCTTCATAATCAGCTTCTCCTTATCCCATCCCTCCTGCCCCAGAAATATTTTATCTCCCAACCTGACTTCTAAAGGAAAGAATGAGAGATGTCTGCTGTGAGATTTCTCCTATTACACTTATAGGAAAAGCTCCTTCTGGAATTCACAGGAAGGTGTATTATACACAGTAGGGAGCTCCTCCAGCATCCAGCAATTTTCAGCAACAATCAAAATGTGTAAAGCAACATGCAGAAATGCTGAAACAGCTTTCATTTCAGGTACTTCTGGAATGAAAAAGCAGAGCCTTTGCTGCCCACCTCTGCTATACTTCATCTCACAGAAAAGTCGGTCATGCACTTATGTGCTAAACAACCTTACATGCTCATTAGAAGATTTTGTGTGTATACACACATTTTTTTACTAAATAGGACTTTTGCTGTTAGGAACTGGTTTAAACACAGAATACCAAGGAAAACTGAGCCTCTGTGAATAAAACGGATTGAACCCAAAAAGCTTTGAAATATACCCAAAAAACATGGTTAAAACCAGATGAGGTTAGACATTGGTGCCAAAACAACTTGATATATTTTATTTAATAGTAAAAGAGGAAGCAAGGAAGGAAGGAAGGAAGGAAGGAAGGAAGGAAGGAAGGCACCCTTTGGTGTGAGGGTCTGTTCCAGCCTCCAAGCTGATCGCCCTGGGGCTGCAGTCTCCAAGCAAAGGTGCTAAGCTTGATCCCTCTGTGAATGCACTCTTACCTTCATCAGTGAGTAGTGGAAGGCCTCATTCAGGGCTTTGGTGTTTTTCCCTGCAGCTTTTGTACAGTTTTGCTCTAACAGGCAAAGATCCTTCAGGAAGACGTTTAAGCCATAAATTATTACACCCAGTCTGCCTTGAATGGCCTGCTAGTACATTAGATATATGCTGCCTGTGGCTGATATGTAGAAATGGAGCAAATTTCTAAAATTTAATCAGCTTGGGAGATGAGAGGGTTATTTATCTTAGTTTACTTTCTTCATTCTTTTTTTCCTGGTAGTGGTAATAATAATGTTGAGAATCACAGAAAGCACCAGCAGTTTTAAGCTGATAGATACAGTTCAAAGGTGAAATGTGCCAGTTCATTTGTATGTGCTCAGGAAAAAAAAAAAAAAAAAAAGCCAGTTAACATAACACAAAGTGTTAACACCAGAAAAATATGACACAGATTACCAAATCCAGATTTATTCTAAAATTTTTTAAAGGTTTCAGAAATAGTTGCTTGGGGATATTTGCTTTCCTTTTCAACAACTTGTACAATTTTATCATTACTATGATGAAAATTTTGTATTTGCATTTTACTATCATTTAGTCCTATCTCAATTTTCTGCTGTTTACTTCTTGCACCCTTAGAACAGAGTTTAGGTACTTGAGTAACTATAAAAAAATCTTTTTTGCTGAAATCCTTAAAACAGAATTTTATTTAGTATAAAAGAACTACTGGTTTTTACTGATATTAACCAAAAGTTACTTTACAAAATCAAAATTATATCAATCTGAGTAGAATAGTTTGGTTTTTTTCCTGAAAACTCTATTTTCAGTAAGAAGGAAAAAAAAATCCCAGAATACCATTGATCTCACAGAATCCCATGTACTTAGAAATTCCTTTGCTCTTCCATTCTTGTTTACCCTGTCCCTCTCCCTACAAAATATGATATTGTTTCTAAAATATAGATTAAAAATTTAAACATCAGCTTCATCCTGAAATCTCTGTATGAAATATAGTGGATATAGAGCTTTAGAAAAAAAATGAAAATATATTTGATATTCTTCTGAATAAAACTTTTTGATCAGTGTTCTGCATTCACATTGTATCTCCTAAAATTGAGATCAAGCATGATAATTCATACATGGGGGGATTTCATTAAAGCCTTGTTGAAAGGAATTTCCCCGCTAATCATAGGACTATCATTTGTCAACCAGTGACTCAAATTCATCTCATAATTTTAATCATTGAAAGCTTTTATTTTTATGATTACAGGCATAAGAGAGCTGCTGCTCTCAGTCCAGCTTTTAGTGGGCAGGTGTCCACTTCATAGAATTTATCTTCTATAAACAAAGAAAGTCATTGATGTACTCAGAAGTGTTTATGTCCATTAATGATGCATTGTAGGAAGCATTCTCAAGTGATGCTCATGTTGTACTCAGGTGATTATTTTAATAATGGCTCCTCATAGCAACAGCTGGAAAAAATGGAGAGGGAAGAGAGAGAAAGGGAAGATGACAATTTCAGGTGTGAGAATCTATCAATTGTAAGAGTTTTCATAAATACCTGAACAGGAAAAATAAGCCCTTTTTGACTACTGGAGTATTTATTTTATATTATTATATCTTGAGGTCATACAGACAGGAACAGCATAGTAAAAGGACTTTGACCGTCATGGTTAAGAATAAGAAATGCACTCTAGTCTAAAAGAAGAAAGAGCAAGCAAGTTCAACATCTCATGTGGGGAGGATAGGAGTAGGTTGATGTTCCCATCCTATATTCCACCCCAAATACCATTTGCTCTTCATCACCAAATTTGTGGTCAGTACCTGACAAAAGCCAAATACAGACAGGTAGAGATTAGATAAATTTCAAATTAAAAAAAGAAAAAAAAAAGTTAAAATAATCCACTGATCATGTCATAGGAGTTGTTGCTGACTTTCATTCTCTTCTGCAAAATGGTTATTACTGAACAGATGGAGCAAAGTAAAAGACGCATGAGGAGGTTACATATTCTGCAGGGAGCACATTCTTTGAAATAATAATTTATAAAATTTTAGATTAGCTATTAGACCAAAGACATGTGGAAGTATATTCCAGATCATGGAAAGAATAATATCTTTTTTTTTAAATCCAACATGGAAAAAAGATAATATAAATATTTAATACATAACTTGATGATTCATCAATTGCAGAGAGCTTAGAATGAAATCCTGAACTTTACATTTTTCCCCCCCTTCGATCTAAATAATTACTTTGCAAAATTGTGGGAAGATACAAAAAGGCTGTACTATGGGGATGATAACTATTTAGTCCTGCAAATATACCTCATTCAGTTACCAGCTGGTTGCAAGCATTATCCTTATTATCGGCATAAAACCTTACCTTGGGGAAGATTCATCACTCTCTGTTTTAATCTTCGATGGATTAAGACAGTAAACCTCTGGGCTCCAGTAGCATGTGTGTACATAATGGGAATTCCCTGCTGGAAAAAAATACCAGGAACTTTTTCAGACCTCTCAGATGGTTTTCTTCCAGAGGGGAATGGAGTTGCAAACAAGACACTCCTGTATCCATAACAAAGGGATACATAACAAAGGCATTAAGACTGTAAAGGTTAGGACGTGGGCCAGAGGCTAAGGTCTGGCAGGAGGAGCTGCAAGGGTTTAAATCTGACAAATTCTTATAAATTTGACAAATTCCAATAGAGAATCTGAGACTGCATCTTGCTAAGTGCTTGACCCTCCAAGTCACACACTACTGTGCCTGTTGTAAAATTTTAAACGTACACCATGTTTTACAGTAACAATATTGGAACTGTTAATCATGGAAATGAGATAATGATTTATATTTCTTATTGTGCCATCACAATTTTTTTTTTGCTTTTCTGTCAATAATTTTTCCTTGTTAATGTATTGATGTGTGTAAAAAATTGCCTTTGTTTTCTGATTGCTCCCTTCAGCTCATCTACGGATATCCACTTAAAAATTCTCACTATTCTAGGCATTGAGTCAAGTTTTCAATTTTTCATTAATCACAAGGGATACAGATTATGACTTTCTTTGGTTCTATGCCATTTCAGTCTCCCACAACAACAGAAAAACTCTAGTAAGATATAGATTTCATTATTTTGTACCTAAAAGGTCTTTCTCTTTTGTCAATCTTAAATGTCCCTGTTCACCTCTTCTCTTTCTTTTTTTTCTTCCAAAGCAATTTTATTTTGCTTCGTTAGTTATAGCTGTCCAAAAATCTTTGCTAGCTACATTCTTTATTCATCAGCTTTACACATTTAAACATTGAATAACAAATAACTTTTCAGTTTCAGATACAAGAATTTGTTTTGAATTTTAAAGAGCTATTAATTTTCTACTTACAAATGAAAGCACATCAATTTCTTCCAAAAGGTTATTCTTGTTTCCCAATAAAGTTAAGGAGTGCCATTAACAAGACTACAAAACTTCACATTGAATAAAAGTTTGATTTGTTTCATCACTCAGTCTCACTCTTCATTTTTGATGATGCATGCTTTTGACTTCTTGACTGTATTTTATTCCTTCTCACTAATGACACAAACTTGTCTCTTACGCCTCTTTGCAAAGATCAGTTATTGATCCACATTAATGTAACTGATGTATTTCTCCCCCATCTATTAGCCACCTGTTTTCAAGCATGTAATTTAACTGAATTCTTTCCTCCTATTACTGTTTTCTGTCATCCATTTTGGATAAGTACTCACTTTTATTCCTTTTCTTGTGCTTCATTTTATCAAAAAAAAACCCCAAAAACCCCAGCTCTGCACTCATAATAGTCACTGTTATTAACTGTAGAAAGAGAAACCTCATCACTATAGGTGGTTCTTGTTTTGTCCTGAGAAAATTACTCAAGAAATATAATAAACACTTACAAAAGTAACAAATTTGTGTGCTGGCACTGAACAGATCCAGAAATACTTTAAAAGTTGTACACGATGGTTCTACAGCTCTATACTTGACATGTAAGGTACACATCATCACATCCTCCTGAAAAGTAAGCTGTACAATTTCTGATAGAATCAACTGCTCTGCTCCAAGGGCTTGACTATGAAACATCACCTGTGTACCCCTGAGTCACATGGGAACTGAACAAGCCTTTAACTTTGCCAAGGTCCCTGTTGTGAACACCAGCAGGCCTTTCACAATCTAGCCCATGACATGGAAGTCACTGCTCTGGCAGAAATTACAATAGTGATAGATAAATATACAAGTCACATGCTTTTTCTAGTTGAATTCTGTCACCAAAGATATGCCTCTTCACACCATATGGGCTATGAGAATTTACTTAAGCCAATTACAGTGGCATTGTAACCCACTAGCCCACTGTAACCCATGAGACCACTGAGATTTTTAACCTCAGTTTTATTTATCTTAGACATTTTAGGCAAAGGCAGCAATCACTTACAGTTTCTTCTCCTGAGCTAGCTCGATCTGAATCATTAAATAGACATAAACCACTTTCATATAATTTCAGTATCTGACAATCAAGTGATATTCCTAAGAATGACAGAAACAAGAATATGAAAGGTTTACCATGCCTCTGAGTAATCTGTTTCAACAGTTTCTTGCCCTCATTCCCAGCAGTTTTCACTGTGTTTCCAGTTTGGACTTTGGTGACTTAAACTTCCAGCTGTTGGATCTTGTTATGTCTTTGCTTGGCAAACTAGAGAGATCACTATTATCATGCCCTACACAGTCAATTCCTCATTTGTAAGCAGTAATTCAACATCATTTTTATATGTAGATAAATAACTCAATGAGAAAGGTGGGTAGGAATAAACTGAGAGCATTCAAGTTATGTCAGTCTTTTTTCACAATAATACTGAATTAAGCTATGTTATTATTTAAATTATTTCATAAACTGCAATCTATTCATATCCCACCACTAGGCAGCATCTAAAAACACCAGGTGGAAACATCTGTATTTTTTCACAATTAAAATACATAAATATGCACAAAAGCTATAAGAATACTAAAGTGTAGGGCTCTACTTTCAATGGCTCATTGATTAGTCAAATTACCAAATTTCACTTTTACCACAGCTGGGTTGACACCAGGATGCAGTGGTTCCAGGTTTGGAGACACATCCCAAGCCAATCAGATGCTGTCATCTGGACATATATGAGGCCAGGTTGGATGGGGCTTGGAACAACCTGGTGGAGTGAAAGGTGTCCCTGACATGACAGAGTGGATCTTTAAGGTCCCTTCCAGCACAGGCCATTCTGATTCCATTCCATTAGTCCCTGAAGCTGCAGCCCCACACCCATTGCTGGCAGAGACTGTCACTCATCACATACAGAGCTGGGCCAGGAATTTCCAGCTCCCAGCACCTAATCCCCTCCAGGCTTTTGCCCCTAGAGGCACACAGATGCTTTCACAGCCGGAGTCAGACAGAGACCTGCTCAACATCTTACTCCTGGGTAATTTCTACTCACCAAGACATTTGCCTTGAGTCTTACTGTTGCTCACACACATGCTCACAGACATACACTCATCCCAGTCCCTGGCACTATGGACACATGGGCCCTCCGCTCCATTTTCTGACTCTAGTTGCTCATACACCTGCACACAAACAAGAGGGACCTCCTACCTGGGGAAGAGCTGGGAAAAAAACTTTACAAGGGGGACAGGTCAGTGATCAGTTGCAGAGCAAGACCAGAGAAGAGTACAGACCAAACTATTTACATGAGATCATCTCTTCTAATCCCTTAATCCCGCTCTTTTTTTCCTCACTCCTGTTCCTGAACACCTCTGTTTTCCTACCATTGATTCCTGCCTTAAACACCCTCTAAATCCTGTGTGGTCTCAAACCACTTTTCCCCTGCATCCTACAATGTGTCCCACCCCAGAGCAACAACTATTCGTAGCATGAAAGGTGTTTTCAAAACTGCTCCCCATGATGTCCTGTGCTGGTTTTCATGCCTGAACACTGAGGTTGATATCTCAGCTGAGATAGCACTCATAGGAATCTGGACAAGCTGATTGTTCTTAGGAGTTGGAGGCTTGTGTACCCACCTGTCCTAGTGAATTCCAGACAGGTCTTGATGGGCTGGTGATCCCTGTAATGGCCTGAGAGTAGCCCAGCAGGGCATTACTTGGGCTCCAGGTCTTCCTACTGTCTTTCCAAGCTCCTTTATGGGTGTGGAGATGCTCTTCAGTACATAATTGAAGAGCAGTGTGATGTACTGCATCAGCACAAAAGCTATGGAGAAGCACCAGATAAGCACACAAAAAAAGAGGCGAGAAGAGAAAAAATAACACTGGGACAAGACCAGGAACAAATTTTTAGAAGGTAGAACTACCTATGAAAATGTTGGAAATCAACTGGAAGAACAAAAACCCTAGAAGTTATCCCAGGAAGTATCTTGAAAAACCAACAGTGCTTCCAATACTAACTATGGATGCAGAAGATGAGCCCCCATTTCCAGCTGAAATCTTGATGTCAATGGGAATGATTAGCACCAGGTTTTGTTCCCTCACTGCTCTGTGCTCCCTCCCTTCCATGTTTGCTGCTGAGAGACACCTCTGCAGCAATCACCACAGAGCCAGCAGAAAACAAACCTCATACTTGGACTCACCAAGGAGCTGATTTCTCACAGCAGCATCACTGAATTGCAAGAGTGCTGTATATGTTCATGACCAACAGTTAACTGCCAAATGAATATTGTCCCAGTGCTTGGGAATTGCTGGATGACAACATTGTGGGCTTTTCTCTGCATCTATGAGGAATTTACCTATGTTACGTATATGTAGAAAAAACCTTCTCCATAAACTTGCCACTTAAACCTAAAAACCTTTGAATTTTTTCTAATGACACGTCACAAAATTCAACCTTTAACCGAGTATGATAACGCTAACCCAGCCATTTAGCCCCCAGTGCAGAAGCAGAGGCTGAAAAGACTGAACAAGGAATTTCCCCAACACTTGTGCTGAGACTGACTTGAACATGACATTTACAGGAGAATGACACAAAATAATTTCCAGAATACTCACATCCCAGATCTTATTTCACATGACAACTGGAGATAGACTTTATAAAAACCCCTCATCATCTATTCTAAAAGGTTACTTTAGGATACTTTCTGATGGGTTAATTAATTAGTGGCAACAAGGAACCTTTCATGTAATCACAGAAATATTATTAACAGTAATAAATTGCACCTTCCCCGAAGCAACATAAAATCAATGACTTTACAAGAAATTGTTAAAACTATGGTGATGCCTTAAGGAAAATGGTCATTTGAAATATATGAAGGTCGTGATATCAAGGCCATTGTAATTTCATGTATTTTTTGCTTTAGAAATATTTGATGTTATTGGGTTAAATCTATTTTTTTGAAAACTGGTCCCTGCATTACTGGATAAGGGGGACAGAAATACACTTTTTGTGGATAAACCTCTGGATTAGTTAGGAAACCTGGTCAAGTGGCTGGTAGAAATTCAAAGTGTGATGGAATGAGAGTTGCATTTCAGGATAATTACAGGCAACAGTATCCAGAATGCTTGCATTTTTTCAAAACTGATGACAGCCTAGGTCCTCCTAGATTTAGATTTTCCTGTCCTCAGCATGGGATTTAGATTTAGGTTTTCCTGTCCTCAGCCAGAGTCTGAGTGTAGAGACCAGAAGGTCAGTATCATGACTATTTTATTTTATCTCCAAGACTATCCGTCTTACATACTGTGTATAGATTTTCAAGATTTATTTTTGTATTTTAATGACAGGTATGCAATATTGGGAAGCAAATTTTTGCTAAGAATGCTACTGAGGGGTGGAGGGAAAAAGCAGTTTTATACAAATTATAAAATTTCTTGAGGGAAAAAGTTCTCCATAAACCATAATCATAATTTTCTGGAAAAAAAAGGTAATCATACCAATCCTCTAAGGAAGTTGTACCTCAAATTTACTGAATTTTCATATGAATTTCACTGATATATGAAAATATTCTAAGAGTAATCACTGTCATGACAAATTTCACTTTGCTTATTCATCTTTCCCTGTAATTCTGAGAAGGTTTTTTCTCTCATCTATATGAACCTAGAGTAATTTCCCATCTTCACCTAGAAAATATTTATCAAAACTGCGCGTCACTTCAGTATAAATTAACACTGACCTATATGAGATAACTACTTTTGTTACCCATTTCACTAAATATTTCACTTTGAGTGAGGGAGAAATTCTAACTTCAGTTTCTGGGTTGACTTTTTTCCCCACACTTTAAAAATGAAATTCTTTTGAAAATGTATCCAGGTCACCACCTAACATTAACCCTTATTCTGAGTTCTTCCATCTGCTGAAGGAGGGCAAATATCATTAGCTCTGTTCTCCTGTTATTATTTCTCCTCAATAGCTTATAATTTATTCTTGATGTAATTATTGTAATTTATTCTTGGTAATTACAGATAAATAAAATCTACTGCTGATAATGAAATATACACATCTCTTTAAAGACTCAACCAGAGGTCACAACAATTGTCAATAGTTACATAAACATTAGTATGTGTATTAATTTAGCCGTAAGTGCTAAAGCACCACTTAACATGTAAACTGAAGCAGTTTTTACACATAAATTAACCAGTAGGAGGTTTTCCCTTTGGTGCTGCACAACTAGAAGGAGGAAATTCCTGCTGTGGCATACTCTAGAAAACTATTATTTTCATGGAAAATTATTGATAGAGCAGCCAAAAAATTTGTCATTTATATTTAAGTATGATAAAAATTGTAACAAACACACATGAAGATGAACACAAATGGAGACAGCATGCTGTCTAAAAATAAAAGTAGATGCCTAGAAAAAACCATACTAAGTTTAAATTAATAATTAAAGTGCTTTAGACAGTGTCCTGGAAAGGAAAACGATAATGCAGGACACCATGATGTATGGACACAATAATGTACCACCTGACATCAACTAGGTTAGGACACACCAAAAGGCTACCCTCTGTCATTATTATGATCAATAAAAATATATTTCCCATGCTGGCCCTTAGGTTAAAAAGGAGGTAGAAAAATTTAATTAATTACTGCTACGTTTTGTAATCTTACATGGCCAGGCAGATTTTAACCTATCCTAAAAAAAAAATAGCTTAAGAAGAAATGAATACAAAAATGTAATCCTTTACTAGAGGCAAAAATAAATTTCCATAGAGCCAAAATTCATGATGCTTTTTTTTAGAATATCCCTAGCTTGGTAAAACAAGGTGACTAAAAAACAGTGTGTCATATTATCTTGGGCAATGTTTTCCCAGAGATTACTCCAAACATAACTTTTTCTCATTTACATAATTTATGTAGCTACATTGAGAAACACATTATTAATGCAAGCTTTAATCTACCTCATTTCCACATTAAGCCACCTCAAAATTACCTTATCAAATTTCCTGTCATGTACAAACCTCAACCAATATCTGATTAAATAGATTAAAAATATCTGATCACATCACCCACGCACAGTTCAATTCACCGCTGTAACATATTGCATAACTTTGTTATCATCTACCCAATTAGCAAATACTTTGTTTTCTGAAGTATATCATACTACTCCCACAACTGTACCATTACCATTTTTTATTTCATCAACAAATAATTATTATGATATGCTTCTAAGATATTTTTGTTCTCAGAGATTACATTCCTTTGTACTTGCTCAACTCCAAATGCTTGTACTGACTGAAACATACTGTTTGAACTGTACCTTGGTTTGATCACTCACCCTAATTGGAGGATTTGTCCAAAAGCACAAGACAAAATCTCTCTAATATTTTGAATTCATTATATGTTCCAGCACAAAGTAGTGAGCTTGTCAGATGAGTCCTGAAAGCTCTAATCCAAACAGAACAGTAAAATGCAGTGGGACCAAGTGTGTCCTCAGCCTGCTTGCAGATGATGCTGAGCTCTGCAACACAGCCACACACTGGAGGGAAGGGATTGATCCAAAGGGACCTGGATGGGCTAAAGAGATGGGCCTGTACAAAACTCATGAGGTCCAACAAGGCAAAATTCATGGTGCTGCATACTGCTCAGGGCAATGCCAAGAACAAATGCAGGCTGGATGGAGAAGGGATTGAGAGCAGCCCTGAGGGAAGGAGTTGCAGGGCTGATGAACTGGAAGCTCAACATGACTGCTGCTATGTCTGCTGGCAGCCCTGGAAAGTCAAACTTAACTTGGGTTGCATCCAAAGCCCATGGGCAGCAGGGTAGGGAGGGGATTCTGCCTCTCCCCTCTGCCCTGGTGAAACCCACCTGGAGTCCTTGTGTCCAGCTCTGGGGTCCTCAACATAAAAAGGATGTGAACCTGCTGTAGTAAGTCCAAAAGAGGGCACAAAAATGATCAGAGGACTGAAGCACCTCTCCTATGAGAAAACGTTGTGAGAGTTGGAACTGATCAGCCTGGAGAAGGGAAAACTCCATGGAGAAGTATGGAATCACAGAATAATCCTGAGCTGGAAGAGACACAAAGGAATAATTGAAATCCAAATTCTGGCCCTTCACAGAACAATTACACCATGTTCCTAAAAGAGTTGTCCAAAATCTTCCTGAGCTCTGGAAGACTTGAGGCTGGGACCATTTCCCTGGAGAGCCTGTTCCAGTGCCAAACCACCCTCTAAGTGAAGAAACTTTTTCTGATATCCAACCTAAACCCCCTCTGACACAACTTCAAGCCATCCCCTTGGGTCCTGTCACAGGCCACCACAGAGCAGAGATCAGTATCTGCTCCTCCTCTTCCCCACATGAGGAAGCTGTCAGTGCAATGAGGTCTCCCCTCAGGCTGCTCTGCTCCAGGCTGAACAGAGCTGAACCCAACTAATCCATTTTATAATATTCAGATTATAGCCTAGAGGTATACATAATAGTAGAATCAAGAATAATACTATCCTGGTCAAAGTTTTCACCCACAAGAGCTGGAAATTATCCCAGTCACAGCCATATTTTGTGGGGTGGGGGACAGGCAAGGTTCAGGAGCAAAGCAAACTTGGGCAGAAAGCACACAAACAGTAAAGTGGTTCCACTAAATCACTATAGCACACGTATACCAGTGGTCACTGTCACTGTCCTGCCTTCCCTACACCAACATCTGTGTGTTATCTGTTTCCAACCCCTGTCTTGCCATCAAGAACAGATCTCCAAATTGCCTTGCAATTATGCAC
Source organism: Aegithalos caudatus (assembly GCA_013389925.1). Taxonomy (NCBI): domain Eukaryota; kingdom Metazoa; phylum Chordata; class Aves; order Passeriformes; family Aegithalidae; genus Aegithalos; species Aegithalos caudatus. The sequence continues at coordinate 277,981 of WEIU01003615.1, read as the reverse complement.
AGCAGTGGTTTTGCTATTGCTGGTCCATCTGCACAAATCGTGTTAGCCAAATGCAGCTGTTTTAAAAATATGTTGAAAGATGCTAAACTGAAGTATGCTCAAGAAGATCTTCTTGCAAGTATTATTTTTATCCCATCCAAATTCTTTCTTATTATTAGCTGAATGGTATATTTTCACAATTCGTTTCATACATCTGTAAAACATAAGTCTTTGAAGCATGACCTTTTCCTGATGTCCCACAGCTGTTCCTATTTCACCATAGACCTGTATCCCCTCAAACTCTTGTCCTTCTGTAAGAGATCAAATATTGTTAATAAATAACAAAATATTTCCCATAAACATCTTCTTTTAAATACTCAGTCCCATTTTGGCAAAGTGTATATTTTAACAGGTTTAGCTTTCCTGAAACTCTCTGTACAGACTCTGGTTGTTTTTTATTAAATTGATAGGGGACATGAAAACTCTTTTAAGACATTTATAAACTCATCAGTATGTAATTACCAAAGCCATATCCATTTATTTTAAAACAAAACCTTTATGTGAGCTTACATCTAACACCACAGTGAAATAGCAAAGTGGAAGAGTCTTCTCAGACACTTGAATACAAAAGTAAAATTCAATAAAAATAATCAGCTTTCCTTCCTTTTCCTAACTGGTTGCCAAAAAACCTCATCCCAGCTCAGCAGATACCTTGGCATGGATCCTGTATAAAATCATAGCATTCAATTTCCAGTGCCTAGCTCAAAAAGCTTTTCTTTGTGTTGCATTATTCACCAGGTAATTGATTTGAGCTTATTTACATTTTTTGTTCTGGAGTGCAACTGGTGAACTCTCTGTGTTAGTGTTCTTACAAATCTTGATCCATTTCTGAATTGTCAATGAACACATTTGAGTTTTAAAATTTGGTCTAATGTTCAAATCTATATGATGAAAGATCCGAATAGCTAGGTCTCCTAAAACAGAAAATTTTACATAAGAAATAGTGCGTGATAAGATGTGCATCACATCACTCAAAGCAAAGGTAGTGTTTAGGGGAGCCATTTAATTTCATTGACACAGAAAATGAAAACGGTTCCTGCATGTGATTTTCCAAGGTGGGTGGCAGACAACATTAGTTCCAAGCAGGGGAGGGCTTTATTGAGTTTGAACAAGCCAAAAAACTGCTCATGGAAAAGGTTAACGACATGCTGAACACATAAATCTCTGCCACATCATGAGAGTTTGTGCAGCACTTTAGCTAGTTTTCTATTATTATATACTCAATGTTTTAAAGATAAGTTAAAAATATGCTAATTGTCTCATCACAGAATACCCTGGTGACTGGGATATATGCTAGTTATTCAAGGACAGTGCAGTCTGCATCTATACTCATCCCACAAGGACTGAAGTCCTTGTGCACGGCATGGGCATGAGTATATGTACACGAAGCAAAGAGGCTGCACATGACATACTGTCACATTTTAAGATAATATCACAAACTCCTGCTTGATAATACTTGTAGGAACAAAGACCAGTGATAGTGTCTCCACACAGTACTTCAGTGAATCCCTATATCCTTTTCTTACTGCATCACTGGATTATTCTCGTCTTTTTCCTTTGTCATACTCTGTTAATTAAACAACTTCTCCACTCAGTAACATAGCTTAACATAAACATGACTTTTAAATAGTCTTGAAAACACCATGACTGATCCAATATTCCTAAAAATAATTGTCTACCTGTTGAAAAACTGTGTAAATGTATACATATATATGTATATATAAAGATATGCATAGAGAAGCAACATCTTTAGAACAAGCATTTTTTACATTTTTAAACACAAAATACAGAAACAATAAAATGGCACAACATCAATTCAAATTCTTTGTTGTGTTGCTGGAGTTCTAACAAAGCAGTGTGATTGCACTGCAAGGAACTGACACATTCTACTATCAGATCTGAGCACTGGAGCATGCTTTCTTTCATCATTCAAAAAAACTTAATGTTGAGAATCTTTCTTTTGTGGGGAGTTAGAGCACTAGACCCAGATATGGATGAAGTTTGCTTTTGTGTGTATTCATGAGGCAGTTATATAATTTTGTTTCCTCTCCTCTCCATTCCCTGCTCACCCCACAGCCCCTGCCCAATAAATAGGGATTTTATGTTAGTCCCATGCCGAAAAATAATGCTCTATACTCACCCTTTCAACAAAATACAAATGCACCCCCCAGATCATATTTTTGGGGAAAAACCTCTTCCCCTAGGAAGGACAAAAAAATACATGTATCTTCCCAGGACATTTTAAAAAGGAGAAATAACAGGCAGAGGGTGGGGTGGAGGGAGCGTGGAACATACCTCCTAATGAATAAAGCAGCAGATGATAGTATCCCACACTGAGTCATGACATATGGAGTAATACATATTTCTGTAGTACAGAAATTCACTAGGAGAAACTTTTGGAAGGTGGGAAGCAGTGGGAAATTAGGATGAAACAATGAGGATGCCAGTCTAGCAAACCAAGTTCGGTATAACATTACTCACATGAATAACCTTTATTAAAGATGCAGCTCATTCTGTTCACAATCTGTTCATGTAGACTGACAGATAAATAGGCCTAGGTGAGTTTAATACCATAATTGCATATTTGTCAATCAAATAGTAAACAAATACAGACTGAATAACATTTCTCTACCTTTCTTTTCTATTTTCTATTTTTTCTAAACATACTATTTTGATTACAAAGCAAGATTAAAAGGGATTCCTCCCACAAGACACTCAAATAAAATGTTAGGGATTAGACTTGGACTCCAAATACCTATTGGTATTGAAGGGAAGACCTATTAGAAGTTTAGAATAGAGCTTATTAGAAGAGATAACCTATTAGAAGTTTATTACTAGAAGAGATTTCTGACTTTCTGTAAGTGTTATGTTTAATAACGTTAACAACTACCTAGAAAGATGCACACATTATTTTATGTGACATGGTTGCAATAATTAATCTGTAATAGTCTATCTGTCCTTCTACTGGGATGGGATTCATAAATTCTATTGAGATTGATAGAGGACCAGCGCTGACCAAACAATAAAATAATGAACATGCCTCTCAGCAAAATACCTATCTTATTATTGCATTAATAGTTTGATTTTTCCTGGGACTGAAACCTTTTCTGAGGCAATACACAGCTCTAGTAGGAGGCACAGATCTGTAAAACCTTCATGAGGGTGATCCAGATACATTAAATCTTGACAGGATATCACTGTTGTAGATGGTGTTTTCCCTGGGGAAGAGGAAAACTCTGGACTAATGCTCTGGGAAACCCCTTTCTAAGCAAGAGGTTTATTCCCATGCTCCATCAGTTCAAGTATGCAAATGGTTGCTAGAAAGTTCCTAGTTCTTTGTGTTACCATAGGTTGAGTTTTAGTGCAGAAATTTTAATATTCCTAACGGTTCTCCCCTATTGGATCCTTCCTTCAGATCCTACCTTAACTCCTCCCCACACCAGGATGTATAAATACCCATGTCTGACCTTGGCCCCTGCCTTTTGCCCTTTGTTACTGCCTTGTTCCAGTTCTCTCCAAATATAGTGTACGCCTTCTTGCTTGGTATTTTTTGCATTGTTGAAATTCCCTTTTGGACAACTGGATCAAGGCTGCCTCTCTCTATCAAGTTGCCATTGGGGCAGAGTCCCGAGAAAACTTGAAGGAGTCTGATCATCTGGGCTTGGACCCCTGGAAGTTTCACACTGTTATGGCCATAACTAATGTGGAAGTCTTGAATATTACTTTCCCGCATAGATATATGACTTTAGCTTGCCCACTTCCTCAATTCCTCAATCCCTTTGCCTTGGAAGCCAGAGGGGTATCATTGCTGCATCACACTAGTTTTTACACTGCTGAATAAATGTCTTCAGCAGAGACCAGTTCATCTCCTATTCCCAATTTTCCTCACAATGGACTGTGCATAGGTTTAATCCTATGTTCCCATTCTAAGCCACTCCACCACCAGAATGCCACAATAATGGCACATCTTTTTGGTTATGATCATGACACAGACAGGGTCAAAGTTCATGTATTCAGCCTTTTCAGATTTGTCATAAAACAACTTCACATTGCTTAAGTGTATCTCTGTACTGTCCAATTAATACTTTTCAAAATAAGGCAAAATCCAAAATAATGAATAATGTTGATCATTAAAAACGGTATAGAAATACAATCCTACAGTGTAGACCAATACATTTTGATGTGTGTACAACTCAACCAGTAGTATTTAGTCCTTTTTACTTTTTACTTTTAAATGCATCTAAAATGAAAAAGGTTGTATAATAGACTGTACTGAGTAATGTGATTTTATTCTCTTATTTGTAAGAAGAAGTTAGAGTAGCTTAGCTACAGTAAAACACGCAGTAGTTAGGGAATTTTTAAATTAGTTTCTTGTACTTGCCTACTTATAGCTTCTCAGTTTGTTTAGTTTAAATAATTTTAATGCTGAATTCAGCACACACAGAAAGCTATTAACCATAGGAATAAATATTTGGAGGCTGAGGTTTTAAAAATTGCATCAATGTTATTATTCTATTTAATAATAGCTTTTTCATTGTAATTTAAAAGGCAGTTTATCTTGCAGTTAAGGTGATAAAATGGAACTGTATAAAATAAATAGCCTTTTCACAAACCACTGATTTAATTAAATTTAGAGATCATTGTGAACTAGCTTTATGATTCAATTTTTGAATTGCATTTTTATTTTTTTTAATCTAAATGCCTGTGTATACATAGGCATACAGATTATAAATATAGATACAGAGATGTGTGTATTTTGATTATTTATTTGGGTTGCATTGCTATATAGGTTGGTGTTTTCAGCATGCTGTATTTTAACTGTTAGAAATAGTTTGACAGGGTTACAGAGTCCCAGATTGCTACAAATTAAGCAAAAGTAGTAGAGTTCTAGTAAAAGAGGGCAATGTAAGATTAAGAAAACTCACATATAAAGTGAAATGATTTGCCAAGTGATTTTCCAGTCTTTCTTTCCTATGCCGAAACTTGAGTTTGCAAGATGGGGCATCTGGATAAGCATGAGCTTTCTAGCACTGACTTCCAGCACAGGGTTAAACACAGTCGGAGCCTCATGGCTGGAAACCAAAGCAGGAGATTTGCATGTGTGTGTATATATATATATATATATATAAAATTTATGCACATCTTTCATAGAGCTGGTTCTTTGGTTCTTCAGCTGTAAGGGCTGCAGAAGGAAAGGTGAGGAGAAAGAATGGGAAGATGTCTAACGTTCCCAGTCACACATTTGAAAATACAACAGATGAAAAGTAATTTACACACTAAGATAGAAATTAGTGGTACTGGCTGAGTCCAAGGGCCAAAGGTTTGCCTCATTTGTTCTCTCTGCCGTTCACTGTTTTTTCTGTTCACCAAGGCTCCTTTAGCAGCTTTTGTTCCAACACACTATTTTAAATCACTGTAACTATGCTGTTTGATTTCAACAGATCATATCTAAAGAAAAGCTATTTTTATAAGTTCATCTCTACTGGCAGTAATAAAATTAATTTTATAGACAACTTTTTTAAAATTTCAAAACTTAAATGTGGGAAGAGAAGGGATGGAATTGAGCTGTGGGCTGTGGGACACGTCTGTAGAAGCACACGGCAGCATGGAAAAGCACATGGCAGCACAGAGAGGCTTGTGTCCACCTGACCTTGAGGGGAGGAGGTGTCACACAGCAGACCCTGACAGGAGAGGAGCTTCCCTGAAGCTGACGGACAAGCAAACTGCACATGATCACCCCACAGAAGAAGGACATTTAGAAAGCGTGTTGCTGATGTGACAACACCAGCAACAGGTAGGTAGGTAGTGAGAATGTAAGGAATGTAAGGAATTACCATGTAAGGAAATACTGTGCCTTGAAAAAGTGTATAAAACCAGCATGTTTCTGTGAATGAACTATTCAGATTCCCTGCCAGTCTGGGTCCATGTCGAGGTCACTCACACTTAAGTGATCACATGTATGAGCTACTTCCTCTGGGTTTCTTGAGACTGATTCTCTCCTGTGAGGCTCAAAACATTCAAATCTTGGGGATTTTTTGGTGGGAATAAAGTTTTGTATCCCACACTGCTTTATGAGAGTTCCTATCATAAAAGTAACATCTCTCAGGATGAGATAAATTAACTAATAAGCTCCACCAAGATTATCTCGGTGGAACACAGCACCTGTTCTGAACACCAACACCTGCTAATAACACCAAGATTGAGGGTTCAATCCCTCTATGGGCTATTCACTTACAATTTGGACTCTATGATCCTTGTGGGTCCTTTCCAACTCAGAATATTCTGTGAAATCTGTGAAATCAAATATTGTCCCTATCAACACCATGATGGTGAATTCAAGGCCAGATTAAATGGATCTCTGAGCAACCTCGTCTAGTGGAAGGGGTGTCCCTGAAATGTCAGGGCAGCTGGAACTAGATAATCTTTATGGTCCTTTTCAACCCAGGCCATTCTATGGTTCTATGATTCCATGTTGAACTCTTGAGCCTGAAGCAGTGATGGCCTACAAAACAACATATTTCTGTTTAGCTACAGAAACACCCTGGTACTCCACATCCACCACTTGTCCTTGTCCCTGCTAGGAACCCCACACTCCTACAAGTTGTGCCTATGGAATGGCTTCCAGCTCAAATTTAAACAAAAGTCTAAAAAATGCATTTCACTGCTCCAGGTAATCCTGCAGTCTTAGGGATGCGTGTCTACAGGTATATGTCAGCAACATGTCAGCAAAATGCTTCAAGTAAAACACTGCAAAGTTGAACCGCAAGTCAAAGAGTTGCATTTAAACAATGTCAAATCTCAAACTTCTGTTGAACATCACACTGACTGCATTTATCCAGCAAAATTTGATTTCAGTTTATATCTTCCTTATTTCACTTGGATGTCAAGAATATATCTAATAATTTTAAATTAAATGAAAATTTGTGTTTGGCAAAATTAAGAAATATCAATAAGTGTTGAAGTGACAAAGCATTGGATCTTGCTGGCAAAAAGAAAAAAAAAATCAATAAATGAAATTTTAGTTGAAAGATTGTGTTAATGCTTCCATATAATTCATTCAGCTTTGAGAAAATGCAGCAAACTGACACTAATTAACCAAAGGTTTACAAAACACCATTGTAACGTGTTCACAGATTTAACAAACAAGAGGACTCTGGATGAAATCCACTGTAAAGTAAGTGAGATAACAATGTTTGAGTAACTGGCATTGACCCTGAATTGCCTTTAACTCACATTTTATTGTCAGTACAGCAGTTTATCCTGCAGGGATAAAGGAATACTGAAACATTCAGAATTTGACAGCAGGTACTGAGGTACAAAATTTAACTTCTTTGTACTGAGCAAAACGAGAAGTCTCTGAGATGGATGAGTACTTTCTGACAGGCAGCCAAAAGTACAGTCAATCATTTTCCAGTCCTGCATTTTTACTCCAGAAACATGTAAAAGCCTTTCACATCTAACTAACTGATACCTCAGAATTCTTGCCTGCTATATTATATGAGCGCAGATCTTTTTTATAGAGATGATCACAATTTGTTGGGCAGGCTGAACCATTTATGGAAGTTGAACTATGCAATTTAACACTACTATCCCGACTAATGTTCCTGTGTCTGGCTCTGAGACTGTTTTGTAGCCTTTTTTCACAAAAGAAAAGGCTGCATTTGCTGTTTTGAATGGAACCTAGGGTACAAAAGCCATGGCTGCAAATAGAGAGAGATTATCATTTTGCTAATACTTGCATCTGGCAAAGTGTTATATGCACCCTTTTTGTCTGGCTGACATCAAATCCCCAGAATTTCAGACCTGTAAAACCAGACGGTGATGACCACTGGCTTAGAATCTCAGGACTGAATCACACTGATTGTAACAAGGCTTGCGTAGTTTTGACAATTCAATTAATAATTCTTTTACATTGCTACTGAAGAAATCAGTTTCATAAAAACATTCTAAAACATAAAATATAAAATTTTATAAAAACCTGCTAAAACAGCAAAAGGTATAGTAAGCATGGCTTAATAACAGGAGATGGTGTCCTTGAAAATATTTTGGGAGTTCCTGGAATCTGAATGGACTACTCCTTAAGAAAGGACCTATATACAGACGTTCTACACTCTGACTTAAACAGCCATTTAGTTGACTTGGCCATTTATTCAACCCCCTTTTTTTTTCCTAGTTATTAATGCTCTTTATGCATGAAATGCAGGCCACATGAGGCTTTTAATTTCTTAATCTGACTGTGAGTCTTAAATAAAGAAAAGGTTAGGTTGGCAGCACAGCTCTGATACATTTCTGGATGTATCAGGTACAGCTCTGATGTATTTCCTTACAAAACAACCCCAAAAACCCAAAACTCACAAAAAAAACTTCAACACCACCAACAAAAAAGCCTCCAAACAACAAGAAAAAAAACAAAAAAAAAAACAAAAAAAAAAACAACCCTCAAGCAATGAAAAGCATCCTGAAAAAGAAGAAAATGTTTCTAAAACACAGAAAAATCAGGGCTTACACACTGAGATGTACCGAAGTTCCAAATCCAGCTTCTGGGATCTCAACATTTATTGTCCACCTGCAGACATAGTTTGGATAATTGTTTCCAGAAATAAACTATATGGGAATTTAAAAGATATATAAAAAACCCTGTGCTGCAAATAAAAGCTTTGATAGTAGTATCTGGTAAGATCATTCTTCAGTGACCATTCTAGCATCTGTAGTTTACTTAGTTTTGAGATATATGCTTAGATAGCAAACAACCCTTCATGCAGCTTCACATCCTTTTGTTTACAGATAGAGTATTTACTGTGCTAAGGCTTGCATGCAGGAGTAGGGTATGTAGTTTAAGAGAAAGAAAAAAATAAACAGAGGATTAATTATTTTTCTGAGTCTGTCCTTGCTGACTTGCTCCAGTTACACCCTAGACAAGAAATTCTATTAGAATGGTATTTTATTTTAAAAATGTTGCTTTATTACAAGCAGCAAACAGGAACCATTTTAACTTCATACACCTGTGATCCTGCATTTATATTTCAATAGGTTGGGTTAGTACTCAAAATTTTATGGAACTTTCTAGAAGCACTCTTACTGCTAATCACTCCTCTTTTTCCCCTGCAATTTTTAGGCGTTAATGGATGTGCTGATGTTAGGGGATTAAGAGTAATTGCCCAGCTTCTCTGATGCTCTACAGCACTCTTAAAAGATGATTCAGGTGTAATATCTCTGGAATTAAATTTAAGACTGTAATGTCCTGTATTGTATTGAAATGAGAGAATATATTTGATTGTTTTCATAATTTTTGCATGATTTTAATAGAGTTGAAATTAGTAATAAATATTGTGTTAAGCTTTTTTAATGCATTGTCACCAATCTCTGTATTCAAATTGTCACAAATACTTTTTAAAGTATAACCATACTTCATCATTGTAAAATGTGAACTGTGCAGAAACACTTTTTTGAAATATTTAAGAGATTTCTTGCATACTAGCAAGGAGAATACAGGAAAAATTTGTCTTTTTTTTTATAAACACATTGAGTTGGAGAGGCTATCAGATAAAAAACTAGTACTAATTCTGAGTAAAGGAAATCATTCTCAAGAGCCTGTAACACATTGTGAAGTATGTAAAATACCTTCTTCTTACAGAGTAAGGTAAAAATTTCAATTAAAAAGAAGGTGTATTTGCTTAATTATATCTTGCTTATCTATGATAACATCAAGTTGTAAGACTTGGTCAAAAACAGCTCAGAAATCATTTCAGTAAGATAATCATAAAGCAAATTCTGGAAAGTAATTAACTGGAATCACTCTAGTGCTTGATGCAATAGAGAATTAAATGAGTCACAATCCTCTGCAGTAACACATGCATCAAGAAAATCATATTTAGTCTCCCTCTCTCCTTCAAAATCTGAACAGTGATGTTCAAAAGAATTTTCAAATAATCATTCTTCTGACTGTATGTATGATGGAGAAACAAGAAAGGCACCACCCAGAATGTGAGCATTCAAAAGAGATGCAGTGTGTGTGAGCACAAGAAAATCCACCTACAAGTCATGCAAATTGTATGCTACAGACAGGGCAAACTTAAAAGGGTAAGGATTTGAAAACAAGCTTTCTCATTATAAAGTATCTTTGCAACCAGTCTCCCAGATCCTCTCACCGCTGTTAGATAGACTAATTCAGAGCCGTCGTCTTCCTTTATGCTTTGGTGGATGTGTTGTTCCCTCTGATTCTATTAATGAATTCTGATACAGCAAAAAATGAAAGACATTTTAGTTAAATAATTTCCTATGTTTTTGATAAAAAATGCAAAGTGTTTTGACAATGAAAAGGCAGCATATGGCACTTAACAAGGAGGAAATTCTTTGTTCATGTTAATTTTAATACTGCCTATTTAGACTAATGAATATCTCTGCTTTCAAGCTCTCTCAGGAGAAATGTTTTATACAGAAACAAGATAAAACTTTTTGGTCACACTGACTTCTGTTGTCCACAGCCACTTTAAGTGCCACAACAGACCAGAGACTGCTATTTCAATAAGAAAAAGACAGATCCTCAACTTTATATTGCCTCCGATATAAAAAATGAGTGAGATCCCAGTTCCTCTCTGTATTGGATTAATTTTTGTTCCAGCTCTTCCAGAACTAAAGATTGCTTCTATCCTTTGCAGGGATTTCACAAAAAATCTCCAACACTAACTTAAGTATCACATATTGTTCTGCTCACTCGGGCTTAAAATACTCATTCTGCTAAAATAGAATTCTTAGATATTCATCTCAGATGCTTCATTTAAAAAGAAAGTGGAGTTAAGTAAAGGGGAAGAAAAGGAAATAGCTCACCTCATTGTTTCCTCTCTAAGGAGTCACTTACTCCAGAGTATGAAGTCTTAATTTTCTAACACTCCTGGTATTACCACCCCATGAAATAAAGTGACACTTGAAGTAACATCTAATGGCATTTACATGGCAACTGTAAAGGAAAATGGAGGACTTTTTTCCTTAGAAGTGTTCCAAGATCCCCATTACAGGGGATCCTCATAAGAAACACTTCAACTGAGGATTGCTACACCCAGATTAACTAGAGCTGTTGAACTCTCTTAAAGTAGGATCTAACACTTAGACAAGTGCAGTACATTCCTTTCCCAGGAATTTTGGAACATGATTTTTCACCAAGTTGACCACACTTTTCATGTTTGAACAAAAAAAACTGGAAGGGTAGCTAGAAGAGGTGGAGTCATGCAGGGGGGTGGCAGTGGGATGCTGTCAGCTCTGTCATTGAAGAACAGCTTGCTGTGGTGATGGGCTGCTCAGTGAAACAGGGTAGACAGACAGGGATGGCAGGGGAAGCAGGCAGGGAAGAGGTAGCTCTGCAGGGAGGTGAAACCTTTAGGCATCCCCTCCTCACCAAGAAACCAGAAAAAGCGTGAAATATTGTGGCACAGTTGACTATGCTTATGTGCTAAGACCTGTCCCATAACTGAGCCTTTTTAGGAAGACCATTGGTCAAACAGGCAAAATTTTTCCAGGCACTGGGGCCTGCCTGCATCCAGGAAGGGTCCCTTGCAGCCCAGCCATGGAAGTCTGATTGGCTGTCAGGCAAAGTCTCTCCCCGGACAGAGCCTCCTTTGCTCTCCAAGCTGTCTCTGCACATGGCAAGTGTTAAAGCTCGCCATACATGTACAGCTCCTAAAGTAATTTTTCCCCACATGTCAGAAAATGGATATATAACAAATGTGAGGCATAAATAAAAATTAAATTGGTTTCTCACATACTTCAAAGGGGCATGGTCAAATAATGAAAATAAAAAGCTAGATGTTAAGAAGTCTGAAGACTTGCCACCCAGACTGCTGAGGAAAACTTATCCTAGGAAAGCTCACACACACTGTGACTGTCACTGTGTCACTGGAAAGAAAGCAGGTCTGCAGCCAAGGAAATAACTTCAGTAACTCAAGAGCAGGGAAAAAGGGGAGGCCAAATCTTCCAGGTTTGACAGATAATAAAAAGGGAGGAGATCTAGAGAAAACAGCTTTGAAATGGCAGAGAATGGATTCACACTTTCAGAAATGGAGGTGGAGTGCCTCTATTTCTCTGCAGAGGTTGAGTATCATAGCACATTTATAATAAGATTTTGTATCACGGTTATTTGCTACTGCCACTATGGTAACAGAATGATTGGGAATAAATATTCTGTAAAATGTCTTAAATTCTTTCCCAAACTCCACAAAATGTTAGTGGTACATTCACAGCACAGTACAGCACCAAAGTCTAAATGCATTTTCAATGTGCTGTCTATAAAATTAGTAACTTTTTTTAAAAATAGCAATAACAAGAGGAGCTTACCTACATTCCCACATGAAATAGACTTATCCCATAAGAGTATTTATCTTTCTAAATGTTATTATGAATATATAAAGGGAGGTAATATACATTCCAGACTTAAGGACAAAAATGAAGACATAAAATGCAGAAAAATTAATTTATATTAAAATTATATTCATTATATTATATTTTGAAAATGAACACTTATGCATTAGCCTAATAATTAGGTTAAGATCTATGAATTGCTTCCACTTGACTTTACATCATAATCTCAAGCACTGAAACAAAGCTGAGTAATAAATTCATTTTCAAAGTTGCATCATAAAGAAACAATAATCTTTGATTCTTCAGGAAAATAGGGTACAATATTTGAGTAACCTAAATATACATAAAATTATTTTAATGTTATTTAAACAGTTAAATCAAATATATCTAAAATAATCTCAATTGTACCAAAAATTGCATTTTAGAGATGCTCAGAGCAGATTTCATCTTATAACTGTGAAGACTATTTTCTTAAACTTGATTTTAAAAAAATTCTTTTCAAATATCCAGAAAGACTCCAATATTTTTTTAATGTTTTCTTATACCTAAGATATGAAACTGACAAGTGAAGCATTGTTGCCCATATCCTATTTTGAAAATCTGCACCAGCATGGAAGGTTCACTTCTCATGTGCAGACATTTAATCCAAGAACCCTTCTTTTCTGGTGAGTGCACTTAAGGAAAAATATTATTCCCAGTCAATCTTTGCAATTCTGAAGTGAATACAGATCAAGTTTTGACAAAGCCATTTAGGATCAGGAGTAACAATAAGATGACATTCATTCATATATTTTTTTAAGGGATATATCAACTTCCTCTTAATATACTGCTCTTTATAATGCTTGTCTTTAGACTTAGCTGTCTGTATTGAAACCAGTGACCAAGGGAGATTGTTACTTATTTCATGCCTGCTGATTGATAGACAACTGTTTTCTGGAGAGGCTAACATTGATTAAGGCTCATTTTGTTGTTCAGTGTAAGTTACATACTGCTTACGTTCAAAAAAGCAAAATTCACACATGCACAGGTTTGAAGATGAGGTCCACCTGAAATACCCTTCCAGGCAAATAAGTGATAATTATTTGGGTATTCATAAACTCATTATCACAAATCCAGATACTGTTTTAATGGGTGAAGAATCAAGGTTACAGGAAAAAAGTCAATAAACATTAATTTCACAATGAAATCCTTCTCTCAGTCTGTTGTCATTCTCGAGTCCTGAGTTTAAGCATATCTTCCTCATTTGAACATACAAACACACTAATATCCAACTTTCTTTAGGTTAATGACACACACAAAAAAGAAAAACTATGTTCAGGAGCTGCACTCTCTCCTTAAAAAGTGCATATTTTCTGCCCATAAAAAACTGTGGCCCACAAGCAAATTACCAAGTTAATAGTTCTGATGCACAACCAAAATATATATAAAAATTAATAAAAATAATTTTATTTTGAAATTTTGATATTTTGGCAAAGCTTTTAACACAAATTCAATTGTTCCATATATGTTATGGTTTGAATGCAATAAAAATATTTTATTTTTTTTGTGGAGTTCAAAAAAATTAAAGGAAAAAATCATACTCTCTCATTTACAGAGGATTTCCTTTAACAAGTGGTTTATTTCTAGCTAATTTCTAGTTCCCTGTAATAAACCTCTTTTTTTTTTCCTATGACACTTGTATAAATCAATTCCCTGAAATGGGATGACAAGAGAAAGAAAAATGCAGTAAAATTAAAAATCAGCAGCCTATCTACTGACTACTGTACTGCATGTATCATGTTACCAACATTATACTTAACTGTCCCTACTAGTAAAAAAAAAATTAAATAATCTTTGAAAATTAAAATGTAATAATTTCTGAAATAATCCACTTGATGTTTTTGAATTGTAAATTTTGCATGCCAAAATGTGGCCTTTCAAAAATAATTTTAAATACATAAATATTAAAATGTTTTAATGTTATCTCATATTGGATTATGCTCAAAGATATTATAAAGGATCAACTTAATACAGCTGAGAATTTTACTTATTTAAGTTTTCTAAGTTACCTTGCATACACTCCTTTAAAAGTGGTATTTCCTAAAGTTATTTTTGTTAAACTCTTTATTTATAGGGTAGAATTGATGTGCAAGAAAAAGATATAAAATTTTTCAAAGGCATGCTTTAAGGAAAAAGTACTGAACAGCTGGGATTGTGTCAGCCACAATGTCCTCACTACTGTAACTCTAATGAAAACATCAAGGTGGAAACACATGCCATGATTTTTAAATTTCATATATCCCACCCAGCAGGTGGGATATTCCTAGGTGCTGTTTGCTTGGCCAAGGCTGGCAGATTCTCTCAATTCCTTCCCCAGGGGTATTCTCAGGGCTGGAGCTCAAACATTCTGGGCAGTGGACCATAGACCAACTGGAGAACCTGTCTCAGGGCCAGAGCAGCCCAGACATCCCCTTGTCCTCAGCAGTGACAAAAGTCTAGGCCAGGACATAAAAGAGGCAAATGAGTAATGTCAGAATCATCAGCCAACTGAGAACATTTCATGTTAACATGACAATTATGAAGAACTTTCTGTAAGAATGGGACAAATGTCTTTTAGGTCTATCAGAACCAATCACAACTTGAACTGTCCTAGAATACTTTGCAGGCATCACACGTGCATGGAGATGTTACTTTGTCTTTGGAGCATTTTGCACAACCTCGCCTCATCTTTATAGCTGTGCTACATAATTATTTGAAAACCATCAGTGCTGTTCATGCTCGCCATTAATACTATACTATGCTTGGTATTTATATATATATTTTTTTATTTTTTTTTCACATAAAGTTCCTAAAAACTCTAGTTTTCATAAAGAGAATATATAACTGCTCCTCTCCCAGATGGATTTCATTTGTTATTGAAACATTTGGATAGCTAATCACACATATCATCATATACATATGATTATAGATATGCATATTTTATTCAGCTACAACTATATGTGTAATTAGCCATGGTTAGGAAACAGATACATACAGTTCTCTGTGTGTGTTTGTGTATCTACATAGAAACACAAAAACATTGACATTTTCCTACCTTGTGAAGTCACAGTGTGAAACACTGATAAAGGCAAACACACAGTTTTGGGTGGTGTCTGAAAAACTCTCTCTTTTTCAGGAAGTGTCAAGGCAACAGGCTAGAAGTGTCTTCTCCCCGAGAAAACTGTCTCAAGGAAGTGCAATAGCAATGCAAAACAATAGTCAGCCCAACATATCTTCTGCCCCAAGAAATCACTTGTAAAGAAACAAAGTTAAAATTCTCTTGTCAAGATTAGATTCATCAGTTTCAAGGAATAAATATACTATTTTATATTTTCTCTCAGGTCAGCAGAAAATCAAGGAAAGGCTTAATTAAGCTATGACACAAAACACTGAGGAAAAGTTGAATTCAATTTGGTCACACACCAATAAATTCCTCATCTTTTTAGCATCATGGTAGAGATTTCTGATGGGCACCAAATTTCAAGAGTGTTTTTGAATTATTATCACTTTATTAACTGAAGAAAGGCATTGATCCAAACCAGATCATGTTTTGATGAAAACTTCTCAATAACTCCAGGAAGAAGAAAGACTGAAACCATACAATTTCATGACCACTTATAATTGCATGAGCACTGCACCATTCACATGACCACTCATTAATAAGTCAAGTTAGTAGGTTGTTGTTCTCGTAATCTGAGAAACCCTTGCCATTGTCCAATTTTTAAACTGAGGGATTTAAGCAGCTTGTCCTACAATACTTTGGATAATTAATTTTGAGACAATTACATACAGGAATCAAGGAGATTAACATTTTTTAATTACAAGAATTTGATTAATGCTTATGCTGTTTCATTTTAATAGTTAACAAACATTATTCTTAAAAAAACAGAGAATTTAAGTACAGAGCTAAAATATGACAAAGAAAAAAGACAACAGTCTTTCATGATCTCTTGTCATTCTTGTGATAGACTATCTCTTGTGTGAAGGCTCTCATTACAAGTACAAATTGCTTGGGGTTGAAATCTAACATTCAAGGCTGGTGGTCAAAATGAATCCATAAGTATTCACAAGTAACAAGACCTTTGCTATCACCAAAGATGTTGCAAGTGTTCAAACACATATTTCCCTGGGCTGCTGAAAAACATGACTCTCTGAGCAGTTAAATGTTTTTAAGTTAGTGTCTGTCTTTCTGACAATGTTAACAAATTAGTGTTGGCATTCATGCTGTAGACATAATCATCTTTGGCATGATGACTGGTTGAGCTAGACTGTGCCATATGTCAAAGAATTGCAAGAGCACCAAAATTCTCTCACCCCACCCGCGTACAATCACGGTCTTTCATTTGAGGCAAGACTACAGCTTAATCCTACAGTTTGGATTTAACCAAACTTCCCTTTTGTCACAGAAAAATGCTTATGAAATGCCATCTCACCATTTTGCTATCAGGGTTTTTTAATTGTCTTAGCTTAGTATGTTGCTAGTACCTTTTTGTTATTGTTGCTTTATACATACATATGTACATTTATATATGTGTAAAACAATCCAAAAATTTTGACCAGTCAGACACACATGCTCTGGAGGTTTCTCACCAGATATTTCTTGGATTTCTAGCACTAACATTTTCAACCTGATTACAAAACTTACCACAATTATTTGGATGATGTTTTCCTGATAAAAGAGTACTGTATAAAAACATATAAATTTAATTCAGAAAGAATAGCTCTGTAGCGTTGTTTGGATTTATTTTATAAGTGTTATGATAGCATTTATTGTAAACTGTAATATTAGCTGAGCTGGTTAGATAGTTTGTAAGTTGGGCCCCCTGTCCTTATCAGAAGTTGATAAGGGTTTCCAAGACAACCCAGGCCTTTACCCCAGACACTGTTTTCTATTGGTGCCCCCGCCCTGAGATCATCCCCTTCCCATCCTTTGTAATGTATCTTTTCCCCTGTATCCATCAATCATCCCCAAGGTCTACCGCCTAGGCCAGTGGTTGGTGGACACCCAAAAACACCCCACCCCAATTTAGCTTGATTTGTTCTTGTTTAAGTAATGATGTTGGTATGTACAACCTGGCTTTGTTTTATTGGTTTGCAACTTGTACCCACCCCTTGGAATGGAACTGGTAAAAGCCCCCAGGACTCAGGTTGGGGGTCTTTCTCGCGCTCTTGGAAAAGCTCCGAACCTGGGTCCAGGGAATTCCCCTGTGTACCCCAAATAAAGACCTGCTCCCAATGCATCGAGAGTGAGAGACCACTCCTTCTGACCACGGCTGTGACAGTGGAGGCGATCAGTGCTGCAGAAGACCCACACAAAGGTACTGTTGGAGCACAGCCAAGGCTGCTGGGTGTACGGCCAGGCTGGGCTGACCCCAGAGACAGAGCTGTGAGCTGCAACAAACTCTTCTTAGAAATGGTTGTTCCCAGACCTTCCTTTGCCTCCCACCAACTAAGATTAGTCCTAATTTTTTTTCCAGATAAGAGTTTTAAGAGCAACTCTTGAATCACTTCAGACAAACATATCCACACCCCCCTTTCCATCTGTGAGCAGTGTGAAGGATGTGCTGTGCTGGTGGTTATTGATGGTAGTGGAGGTGGGTGCTGGTCTCAGCTGTTGCATTCCCTGAATCTCCAACACATCGCTGAGACAGCTTAGCCTTCCCATGTCTCTCCTCCACATTTAGAGGGAAAGTGTTTGGTCTCTGTATCACTGAGGTTAGGAAAACTAAGTTTTGTCACTGCACTGCTAAAATTTCAATCAGTTCTGGAGGTATTTAAATTCTGCCTGCCATCATATCTCAGAAAGTAAAAGTACCAACAGATCATCAACTAAAATACACTTTGCCTGTTCACAAAAGGAAAATGCACAGCGGGAATATGGCATTTTGGAATAAGGCAACTGACAGAAGCGGCACTGCAATTTCTTGATCTGCTTTTGTCTCAGGCAAGAAATAATTAGTCTCATTTAATAGGGTTCATTTAACATTATCAGTCAAATCACCTCAACATATTGAAGACCATGATCTGTGGCATCCTGAAAAGATGAGAAAATAGTTTTTCTATTTATATATTCTAAATATCAATCCCATTAAATTCTGTCATTTTAGCAAGATGTCCTACTTATATTTTCTTTCTGAAATGAGGCTAAAGTAAAGGACCTCCTCATTTTAGGGCAGCAATGAAGATAACAAGCCAAGAATGGAGTACAATTTGAAAGCAGCAATTTCGGGCTTATGTCTTTGGGGACATAATTGATAGGGAAAATAAATTTAGACAGCTCTCAGTAACCATGTAATACAGTCACAGTCTTTCACATTTGTCTTATACACTGAGGTTTTCTAAACAGTTACTGCATAAACAATCACACAAAGTTCTCAAGTCTTAATTTGAAATAGTTTGTGTAGGGACAAGATGAAGTTTATAAACAAAAGATTTGACCCGAATATATAAACTTTATTTCAGTATTCATGAGACAAATAAAAATTGATGTCTGAAGAGACCATTTTCCCTTTTTTGTTTCTCTTCATGTGAAATCTATTTTGCACAGACAGGATAATTACTGTAGGTTCCTCCTCTTTTTCTTCCAAGTGGAGAAATTGGAATTACTTTCACAGTGAAGAGGCAAAACTTATCTTTTCCTGTCACTATGCTTCAAATTATTTTAATTGCTTTTGTTATTTGTTAGTTATTTTCAATCAAAACATCTAAACTTCACTTCTCTAAACTGTTAAGTTTGCAGTCATGAAACTTGGGTAAGTAATGTAAGTATAAATAAATATATTCACCCATATTTGCATAAAATAGGTCTACAGGTCTTATTTTTTTACTGTAATTACTTGCTAGTTTAAACATAATTTAAGATGTTCTGGATTTCTTATATTTTTATTGTAATAACTGCTTTGGTAGTACCAAACACATTATTTATAAGCTTAGTGAATCTGAATGTGAAAGGATTCAGTTCTTAACAAGGAGCAGTCATAATCACTAATCAAAATTGGTATGGAAGTACTTCAAAATGCACAAAAATACTTCCCTGACATTTTAAGTCTACCAAAGGAACACCATAGCTTCACAATTTTTAGATAAAATTTCTTTCCTGTGATTTTTATTTAGGAATTTTCTACTGATGGATTGTATCAAATTGCTTCCAAAAAAACGCAATAAATATAGTATCAACTATTTCTCCCTAATGTGAAATGAAACAGGCAGCTTTTGGGGAAAAAAAGAGAATAATTCTAGCATTAATTTTTCCCTCACTCTTAAATATTTCTCATTAGTTCCTTTGTGCTCAATATTATATAGTAGATTTGTAGAATCACAGAATATTTAGTTTGGAAAGACCCTTAAAATCTTTACATCCAACCATTAACCCAGCACAGCCATGTCCACCACTAAAACATGTTCTTAAGTGCAACATCTACAGGTCTTGTAAATCCCTCCAGGAATGGTGACTCTACCACTTCCCTAAGCAGTTCCAGTGCTTGATAACTCTTCTGTTGAATAAATGTTTTCTAATATTAAACCTCCCCTGGGGCAAGCTGAAGCCATTTTTTCTCATCTTCATATTTGTAACCTGGGAGAGGAGACTGAACTCCACCTGACTACACCCTCCTTTCAGGGAGCTGTAAGAGAGCACTAAGGGCTCTCATGAGCCTCCTTTTCTCCAGACCCCCATCTTCCTCAGCTGCTCCTCATCAGACTTGTTCTCCAGACCCTTCCTCTGCTCCAGTGCCCTTCTGTGGATGGGTCCCAAATCAATGTCTTTCTATCCCAAAACTTATTACAGGATTTGAGGTGCAGCCTCATCGTTGCCCAGTACAGGGGGATGGTTATTGCCCAGTCTGGCAAGCCACAATGCAGGTAGCCTTCTTGGCCACCAGGGCTCATGTTCAGCTGTTGATGACCACCACTCCATGTCTTTTTGCCCAGAGCAGTTTTGTAGCAATTCTGTCCCCAGACTTTAGCACTGCCTGGGATTATTGGGTTGTTGTTGTCTTGACTCAAGTGCAGGAGACGCCTCTTGGCCTTGTTGAACCTCAGGCCACTGTCCTCAGACAATTGATCCAGCCTATCCTGATCCCTCTGCAGACCCTTCCTACCCTCCAGAAGATCAACACTCCTGCCCAGCTAGGTGTCACCTGCAAACTGACTGCGGGTGCACTTAACCCTCTCATCCAAATCACTGATAAAGATATGAAGCAAAGTTTTCCCCAATATTGAGCTCTGGGGGCCCCACTTGTGACCAGCAGCCAACTGGATTTATCTCCCTTCACTACCACTCCCTGGATGCAGCCATCCAGATACTTTTTATCTCAGTGAAGAATACACCTGTCCAAGCCATGAGCAGCCAGTTTGTCCAGGAGAATGCTGTGGGAAATGGTGTCAAAGGCTTTATTACCAGGTAATACAAGTCAAGGTAAGGCAGCATCCTCATCCTTTCGTTCATTTACTAACCAGGTCATCTTCTCTTAGAAAAACATTGGGTTAATCAGGCAGGACCTGTCTTTCACAAAGGGTGCTGACTGGGTCTGATCTGCTGTTTGTCCTGCACATGCTCTATGATTGCACTCAAGATGATCTGCTCCATGACCTTTCCCAGCACTGAGGTCAGGCTGGCACCCCTGTAGTTCCCCATAACTTCTTTCCAGCTCTTTGAAATGGGCTTGCTGTTTACTACCTCCAGTCTTCTGGGACCTCCCCAGTTAGCCAGGGCTGCTGGTAGATGATTGAAGGTGTCTCAGCTCTTCTGACAGCTCCCTCAGAATCCTTGGTTGGATCCCACCCAGCCCCTGAGGCTTGTGTGTCTCTAAGTGATGTAGCAGGTCACTGACCTTTTTCACTTGGATTGCATTGTTTCATTCTGCTTCCCATACTTTGCTTCCAGTTCCTGGGGCAGATTAATCAGGGGATAACGAGTTTTACTACTACAGGTTGAGATAAAGATGTTAAGAATCTCAGCACACCTCCCATCCTTTTTCGCTATGTTTCCCCTGTGTCCAATAAAAGACGAAGATTGTCCTTAACCCTTCCTCTGTGGTTGATGCATTTTTTATTGTATTTTATGGCAGTATCAAATTAAGTTCTACTTGAGCTCTGGCTCTTTGGATGGTACTCTCCCCTGCATACTCTCCTGTTTTCTTTGCACGACTTCTGAGTTGTCTGATCCTTATTCCCGAGGTCTTTAACATTTTTTTTCTGTTGAGTTCCAACCAAAGATCTCTGTGCATCTGGCTCGCCTTTTGGCACATGAGAATTGCCATTTCCTGAGCCTATAAGATTTCCTTCCTGAAAAATATAATAATACTGTTAATAGCATAATAATTATGAGGTGGTCATAGGAGTAGGAAGAATTTAAGAGACAGATAACATTGCCTCTTGTTCCAAATCATTGTTTTTTTGATTCTGAAGGCAAAATTAGGAAGTTATTTTAAAAGCATGGATTTCTTTTAGTTATCACTCTGTCTTCTAGTCTACTTCCTGTGCCAGAGGAAGCATTACTAGTTAAATATTAAAGGATTATATTTTGCACCTGAAGTTCAGACATCCAAGTTATTAAATTAGAAGGAATAAAAATATTTTACAAAAATAAGAGTTGATAAAACAGGTTTGTTAAGAATTCCTGCCTCCTTTATGAAGTAGATAGGTACTAGTTTTACTTGATCTCTAAACTGGTATGTGAAGTAATTTTTTCCTGAGCTTCTCATACCACCACAATAATCGAAACTGGTCAATCACCAATACAAGTGACAGTGCAGTGTAAGCATCAGTATCAAAGAACTTGCACCAACATCAGCCTGTGTGCATAGAGGAGATGGTCAGCAGTGCATATATGAGTAAGAAAAACCTCTCAACATCTATGAAGCCCAGAACCTTAGATATTGGCTCTTAGTCTTAGTCTTTTCTTGGACTTGTATTATTTTTCTTAGTTTCAGAAAAAATCTACATTACTGTGCTTCTTCAGATCAGAGTTGATTAGGGTTTGAGGTTTTTTTCCTGTAAAATTCTTTTTATGCTTTGAAATAATCTTTTAAGAGAACCATCTAGTTGACCACTAAAGATCACATACAGAAGACTTGCAAATAACACCAGTTTGAAAAACTCATAGCTGAAGTACGTATGCTTAAATTTTCTTTTGTATGAGTAAGTTTAACGTGGATATTTTCACACAAAATGGACGGATCCCATCTCTTGTTACAGCAACTGCTGTAGGTTACCAAGCCTCCATTAGTCTTCAAGGGGACCCTGAACTCACAGTACACCCTCAGTAGATTCCTTCAAAAGATACAGTTCTTGGAATTTACTGAAGAGGTTAACAGAATCACAGTATATAAACATATTTGGAAAAAAAATCTATTTCTTTATCAGGTGCAATGTGCCATATTTAAGTAATTGCTTGCATACAACCTAAGTGAGCAATTTTCAGCTAGTATCTCAGGCCATAACTGTATAGCAGTAAGATACTTTTTGTGAAGTTTGGTGTGCTTGCTCAGAGATTGGAATAACTCACCATGAGAGAGCTTCTACCTGTTTAGGCAGAAAACCAAAATAATAGGGAGTCTTCTGTAGCTGATTAGTTAACCAGGAAGTTTTCAAAAATAAGAAGATTTGATTTGTATTATATTTTTCAATGGATGTTGAAAGAAAATGAGAATATTGCAATGGCAGCATTGTTCTAAGAGGGGAAAACAAAAAAAAAAAAGTTCTTGAATTGAAGTGGTGTCTCTATTTTTTTACTCACACACACAAAGCAAAAGCATGTTCCTAACTAAACTAATCAAATAATAGTATAAAATGGTTTTATTTACTGTAACTCATTGGTTTGATATAAATGGTGTGAAGGTGTGTGGTTTATGATCATTTTTTAACAAACATTTGCTTTCTTCAAGCATTAAGGGCTTCTGTGGTTTAAAATTCCACCCATATTACTATCACTTGTATCAAGTCAGGACATATATAGCAAGCAATGACTCATTATAACTCTGTTTCTGAATGATTTATTAATGGCTGCCATAGATGTGGCAGAAATACATTAAGGAATTTTTTTACTTGGATTTGAGAAGTATAAATCAGAGACAAGCTTTAGAAACTACTCACACTTTACAAAGTATTTTCTGAAGACAGACCCAGTGTTCCTAAGGCACTGGGTTCCAGAAAATTGAATCATTTTTCCCATTCAGAATAAGTCTTAGAAACAGAAGGAAATCAACAGAGGCTTAAATTTAAAATTTAATCCAGATTTTGTGGAGACATGTAATTAATCTTGCATCTATAGATTTCATGTTATTCCTTTATATAATTAGAAGTGCTTGCACATTTTTGGAGCTCTGAATGATTCAAATAATTAACATTAAGCTCTTTAGCCAAAACTGAATATAATATACATATATATTTAAAATATATATCTTATAAGATATTTGTGATGTACCAATATTTAACTTAGGATTTCATTTTGATTTGCGTGATATTTTATTTTGTCATTTGGAACTTCCTATACTGGAACCAGCAAGTTTTGACAAATTTCAAATTAGGCAGCTAAATTGTATTGGTCATTATTACCTAAAAACAAAACAAAACAAAACAAAACAAAACAAAACAAAAAAAAAAAAAAAAAAAAAAAAAAAAAAAAAAAAAAAAAAAAAAAAAAAACAAAAAAAAAAAAACGAAAAAAACAAACAAACAAGCAGGGAAACACCATTTTTTTGCTGGTCAGACAACAGAACACTAGGAAAGAGCCATCCAAGATCTACAGTTCTGGTGACTGGCTGCCCTAATACACTTTGTGTATGTGCTCAACCACAGTCTCTCCTAGATTGTCATTAGCACACACTCCTCGCAACATTAGGAATTAATTGGATGCTAAGCATTTTAATCATTAATAAATTCAAAGTCTGTTACATCCATTAGGTTGCAGGAATATAATTATTCCTAGCTTTTTTGTCTAGTTACTTGTACCTATCAAATATCCAAGTTAGGCATTTAAGAATAATCACTACCAGTCACATACCAGTTTAACTAGAATTCATTAAGTGATTACTAACTAATTTCAAAACCATGGCAGACAAGAATGGGGAGAAACAAGACATTCAACCAATTTTTGCAATTGTTGGCAAGTAGAAATAACTTAAAGGAAGAAAAATACTCCTGCATATATGAAAATGACAATACTCTCCAGATTTAGGAGATGTTGTCAGGTCCAAAACCATAACGGGGTATCTCTTTAATGATGAACCATGTTAAAGCATTTAAATGACATACAAAATGCATAACGAAATTCAGGTATCTGTTCAGATTGAGAACATTTCTTACCCCCAGAACTTCCTTTTGTTTTCTTGGTTATCTATCCATCTATCCATCATGAGGGTGCAATTTGCCAGAATTAATCCACTGCAACCAGGTGGAACCAGTAATCCATGTCTGTTCAAGATTCAGATGCATAAAGAGACCTTTAGGTAATAGTGAAGTGGTTGGTTTATTTTATAAGGTGGTCAAAGAACACATTATTGCCACCTCTGACCTTTACATGAGACAGTTTGAAGAAGGAAAAAGCTACTTTCTATGTTTTCCTTTTACTGCAATCCCTCACTTTGACCTTTCAACAGTCCTGTCATAGTAGGAATATCCGGGGAAGACTAAGCTAAGGACATAACCTATACCATTTCTTTCAATAAGCAGCAAGAACAATCTATTAACAAAATTAGACAGCAAACACAATAAAGGAGAGCACAGTATCACAGACTTGAAATAGATTTTTTTTCCTGTTTGGCAGGATTATGTTCTATCTTTGGCCCAAGTGTGCTGAGGCATGTGGAAATACAGACACAGGAAGCAGAGGCCTACCTATCATGGGGCTTCTTTCCTGATTTATCCTTTCTGAGGACCTCAGCTTCAATACAGAAGCTAAATTATCATTTGCCAATTTCAATCAAGCCCATAATTTAGGGCTTAGATTTAGGAGACATGAAGTCCTAACTCCTAAACTCTTACTATAATGCACCTGCTATAAATTAAATACACATAAGTCCTAAGCTTAGCACAGTGATAACTCACTTATGGAGACACTCAAAACCAGATATATCCTTAGCAACCTCCTCTAGATAACCACGCTTGAAGAGCAGAGCTGGGCTAGACAATCTCCAGCTGTCCTGTCAAAAATCAACCACTCTGTGAATTTACTTACCCCTTCTTAGAGCAAGAAAAACATTTCAACAATCCCAATAAAACCAGTGCACAAACACCCAGCCCTGCCCTTTCTACCTGAAACATGACATGCGAGATGAGCTGAACCAGTGACCATTGCTCTTCCCTGCTTCTGCACCTGTCACTTGGACAGCATCATATCCAAGTTTGCTTCCCAGTTATGTGGCATCACTCACCCAGCGTGGGAAGGTCACAGCAAAGAACACAGATGTAGTATTTGCCATCTTTCTAATTTATTTAAAAATGTTTATAAATATAATCCTTTACATGTAATACTTGAGTCTGCAGGAAGGAGCACAAGGTGAAGAAAAAATCGGAAAGCAATGTTCTTTTCCCAAAAAAGGGGGAGAAGGGCTTGATACTAATGCTGGAGCGATTTTTATAAATTTGGCATCAATACTGTCAAGCATAAACACCAATAACATATATTACCATTAATCAAATGGCAATGGAACAATTGTCCCTTCTTCCTTTCTTCCCAACCTTGAGGAGGACAGAATGGCTTTTTATATCTTACCATTTCTCTGTGCCTCCATCAAAATATGCACTATTTTACATATTTGTTATTTTCTTTGTTTTTCCCTAGGGACCCTTTGGCACATCTTGAACTTGCTCTCTTTAATTTACCAGTAATTTGTCATTTTTGTTTTGCATTTGCACCCTTGGGGTCTCTGATATTGTCTTGCTCTTGTGCTTTCAACGCTTTTGCTACCGTACAGTGGCTCTGCTCTCAGCCGCCCTTGACATTGCATGAATGAGAGGTGAATTCTGAATTTGGCAAATATCTCCTCCACTTTTTGACTTAGTTTAGTTGACAAGGTGTTATTTGGTAAGAGATTGGGTTCAATGACTTTGCAGGTCTTTCCCAATCTTCATGATTCTACGATCCTGTGAATGTGAGCATATTTCCCAAAGCATCTGAGCAAAGGAAGCTCATAATTTTTAAGAGCAAAAACAAAAAAGGGAGAGAGCTCTACTCTGCTATGAAATCCACTCTTCTTATTTATGCTCTTGTAATTACAGTCAGATAGCAGTGTCAAGTATTAACTCCCATTTAATTGGGACCTGTCCATTGCCTGAGGTTGTTGGAGGTTAGGATTTTTTTTTTTTTTTTCTTTTCTTTCTCTCAGGGAATCTTCTCCCATTTGTTGCCTAAGAGATGAGAACAACTGAAACTTAGGAGACTTAAGAGAGGATCTGGCTGAGAGGAGGAAAAGGGGGGGAGGGTGCAGCTGGCTATCCTCCTGGAGGGCTTTCTCTTGGGATGTGCAGAGATACTGACAGATTTTGGCTGGGAGGTGAGGGGCTGAGCTCAGCTCTTGGGACTGGAAGGGAATTGTTGAGTTACTACTACCACAGGGAGAATTCGCTGCCTCCATGGAGTTTTGTCCTTCACTGCTTCTCCTAGTGTGGTTGAGCCTTTGCTCTTCAGAGTGGCCATTGAAGTGGGTCCTTTGTCCAATACCAGATCTCACTGGAAAGGATGCTCACCATCCACTTGGGTACCTCAGAGGAAAACCTGGGACCCTGATCTCCTCCCGCCCCTGTTGCTGCACAGCCCTGCTGCTGTTTTTGCTGCTGCTTTGAGTTTTTCACTACATTATAACCCAAAATCCTGTGCCCACCAGGACACCCCTGTGGCTCCTGCTATGGCTCCAGTGTTTCTACTACATTTTCTTTGTCATCCCAGGTGTGCCTGCCTCTGCCATCCTAGCCACCACTCCGAGGTTCCTGCAACAGCCCTCCATCTGGAAAGGCACTGGGATTGGCTTCCTGACTTGAGTTCATAAAGGAATTCCCTATTATATCTG
The DNA here is from genome assembly GCA_013389925.1 of Aegithalos caudatus. NCBI lineage: Eukaryota > Metazoa > Chordata > Aves > Passeriformes > Aegithalidae > Aegithalos > Aegithalos caudatus. The sequence continues at coordinate 250,565 of WEIU01003615.1, read as the reverse complement.
TCCTGCCAGCCCACCCACCATTACCACATGGAGGGATGGCTGAGATCCTGCCACAGCGCCCCCTGCAGCCACGGAGGAATCATCGCACCTGCCTGACCGGGAGCCACCAGCACCCCTGCTGGCTGTGACCAGAACTGCACCAAAGGGGACAGTGCTCAACAGCCATGAGAAGGCTGTTACTGATTTTCTGGTTTTGGTTTGTTGTTGTTGTTTGTTTGCCTTGTTATACACACATATATATAAATATAAATATATGTAAGAAACTGTTATTCCTTTTCCAATATCTTTGTCTGAAAGACCTGTAATTTCAAAGTTTTAATAATTTGGAGGGAAGGAAGTCACATTTTCCATTCCAAGGGCAATTTCTGCCTTCCTTGGCCGACCTTTAAACCAGGACACCAATGTCTGTATTAAATACTACCTCAGTTCACAGACCACAGTGATTTTGGCAGACTCTAGAGCCAAGGCAAAGAGAAGCACTGTCTGGGTTTAGAATATAAAACCTCTGAGTGTTTCACACTTGGGTCAGATTTTACTTCTAATTCAGATTTCAAATGTGATATAAATGTTCCTATTAGTAGGCATATTCTTCTCTGATCCACATTTAATTGAATCATGTAAGCCGTATAAAAATGACACGTGCTTTTATCACATTTTATACATTCATAGAAGTGCCTGAATTGGAAAGTGCTTAAAGATCATTTAGTTCCAATCCCCACGCTGTGGGCAGGGACACCTTCCACTAGACCAAGTTGCTCAGAGTTTCATCCCATTTGGCCTTGAACACTTCCAGGGATGGGGCATCCACTAATACTCTGTGCCACCTGTGCCAGGGCTTTATCACCCTCACTTTAAGATTTTTTTCCTAATCTCTAATCTAAACTTACTCTCTTTCAGTTTGAAGCAACTCCCCCTTGTTCTATCAATCCAGGCCCTTGTAAATAGTGTCTCTCCATATTTCTTGTATGTTCCCTTCAGGTACTGGAAGCTCCCAGTTAGATCCCAAAGCCTTCCCTTTTCCAGGAGGAACAATTCCACTTCTCTCAGCTTTTCTATTTTATTTTTCCCTCTCATTTGAGATCCATTCTCACAAGATCAAACCGCACACCACTAACCTTCATAGTTAGTAAATGCTGGTACCACAGAAGCATGAAAGTAATCTCTGATTCTCAGCTCTGCAGGCAGTGAATATTTGTGAAAACACTGAACCAGAACTCACCTTGTAGAGACCCCTGCAGAACAAGCTGCCTCAGGATAAGAAGCGGGCTCTGATAATTACCTTCTGTGACCTCTACAGACTTTAGCTCGGACCAAGCCCCATTTTAAGGGTGTTGATATGGAAAGACAGGCCCATAGTATATTTTTAATGCCATGTTACAAGTGTCATGTATTAAGAATTAAGAAGAGATCAGCTTTCTGCTTACAGTCTTCTTAGGACCAAAATGCTGAAGTATGATTCAGATTTAGTGCACCATTAAAAATAGCCAACTATCTAGCAATTCCTCTTCATAACAATTATAGCATAACAGATAGCAATCTAGTGGATTTTTTTGCTTGTATTCCTTACCTGGATGTCTTTATGTACAAAACCATAACATTTTCTTTGACTTCTCTGTTTTTACTAAATTAGGATGCTTTGCAGAGGGCCTTGGGAAAAATAATATTCTTTGCTTAAAAAATTCTAAGATTCATAAATAATTATTGTAAAATCAGATTTGCCACAATGAATGCATTATAGATCAAAAATTACCATTATGCAATATCTCAGCCTACACATCTGGAAAGTTAGCATTGTACTCCATACACTATAGAACAGATCATGATGTAAAAGTGAAATTATGTTATTGACAGGAGAACTCTACAGACTCTGGAAGGACTTTGCCTTTAACCCTGAAAATAATTTTTCTGATTATTTCTCAGAAAGGAGATTCTACTTACTCTGAAATTAAAAATATATTTGTTGACTTCAGTGTTAAGGGTATCAAGTGCTAATAAAAAAATCACTTATGTTTTTAGCTCAGAATCTTCTTTTTTTCTTGGCTTTATAAAAAAAAATCTGATCTGATTTGAACTCAGAAGCACCACTCACTGCAATGTATCATGTACCTTTTATTGCTCAGAAACAGCACCCCCCACTCAATTTCCCATTTTTATGAGACACAAGAACACATACATTGTTGAAAACGAGCACATTCCTGTGCCAGATACTGTATAACCAAGCTAAACTCAGCTACCCAAACAGGTTTTTTGAATAAGGGAATCTGGATAGAGTTGGGCACCTAAAGCAGTTGAGACACAAGTGAGTACAGGTTAAAATAACTAAATAAATTAGTCAAAATAAAGCTCTGTAAACGTACTGATAGTAAAGAGAATATGAATACCAGATGTATAAAAGCTGGATTCCTGTGTGACTTGAGTTGTCTTAGGCTTAGCCATAAATTCTGAAACTCTTCCTGGCTCTATTTATCACTAAATTGAACAGGTTCAGATCTTGTTATGAATGTTTAATATAGATAGGAAAAAGCTTTGTGTTTTATTTAATGGATTATTATTTCTTAAAACAGATACTACAAAGCTAGTAAAGCCTATTAATCTTACTAAGGAATACATAAGTCTTTGACTGCCTCCCAAAATATGACTTTAACAAGAGACTTTATGGGTGATGTATCCTCCTGTTAGCACATAGTTTTGATATGTTCTACAGCAATACACATGAAAATACTTAAGGATTTTCAAAATAGAAATAGGTCATTATTCTGGGTTGGAAAAACACCTGTTTCATCTCTTCTTTATCACCCACTGTTTTTCTTAAATTGCTATCAAATGCTCTGATTTTCTACTAAGATTCTAATGCTTATAATTCATGGAGCTTGGGTACTGCTAAAATACTTTAATAACATGTTACATTATAAACATGAAATCTAAATATTTATATGTTCATACATCAGAGCAATCACTATATAATAGTGATTTAGCAATATACTATGGATTAACAGAAAGCAATATAACAAATGTGATGAAAATAATAAAGGATAGTTTATTCCTTAATCCAGTTTACAATGGAGCAGAAACTTGCTTTAATGATTTTAAGAAAAGCTTGTCTCTCACCAGGAAGACATAATGCAGTAATATCTGTTCCAAGTAACTCAAAAGAAACCTCTTTCCTTCTTATTGTCCTGGTTGACATGTGAACAAAACACCAGAATTCCAGCTTCATTTATAGTAAAGCATGCAGGGAATAGTAACAAAAGCTGTGGAATGTGTTAAAAGTCACTCACAGAGGTGAATTGGGCACTTCCTGCATTAGGCAAGACCAACAGAATGACTTCATTAAATCCAAATAGACATGTGAAAACACATGCACACATTTGCAGGTATGGATGTACGCATATGTCCACTTGAGGCAGAGATCATTCTGATCAGAAAGCCTCATATTTAATCATCTCAGACGTCATTTAAAATACCCAGACTGCAGTCTAAGAGGAATCTGTGTATTCTGTATTTTTGATTTTCTCTACGGTCTCTTTCTGAGGAATGTAGTATTTTTGTAGTATTTTTCTCAAAAAAGGACAGCAGTGTGGTTTCTGTACTTGTGCTTTGTGATCCATCACCCATTTAAGGTGAGATTAGTACAGGAGCTCTGACTGTTGTTAGTGGGAAATGGAGTTTGGGGCTCATGATACAGATTGAACAGGTTCTCCATGTTATGTATGAGACACAATGTGTTCTGAGGAAAAAAAAGTCATTCACATATTTTTCTTAATATCAATCTGCTTTGAACACCTGGAAATTCACTGTTTAAGGAGTTCAGGTCAGAGTGGTTACTTGAGACCCTGTGTTCACCACTAGTTTTCATGACAACTAAGGAAGACAGAAGTAATACAGAGAAAAAAAATTGATAGTTTATTACTGTTACATCTCTGGTAGTTTCTATAGTATACTGATAATTCACCAGTCAAAAGAAAGCTTCATCCTTGTTGAAAGTATCAAAATCTGCATCAGAGATATGTATGGTGTAAGAAGGATTGTGACTATTTATGATGAAATTCTTTGGTCCCTTATCTTAAATGGGGTTTGGAGAAAACCCACTAGCTATCATTTTTCCTCCCAATAGCTTTCAAAACCACAGCCATATCCAATATGCAAACCAACGCATTTCCTATTCAGTGAATGAAGTGAAGCTGGCATTATTAGTAGATGTGCATCAATGTTTCCTAATTTGTTCACCCCTCTTAACCAAATGTGACATTGTCCTCACCTCACATCATGCATAAATCTGCTGCTCCAGAATATCCTCATATGTAGATTCTGGAAACAATTGAAACCATCACATAATAAGGAAAATCAAGGGTGGCTGGGGGGAATGGGGGCAGACGTGAGTTGCAGCATGGGGTGTATTTCATATGGTTGAAAATATGGTTCATGGACTCTGCACATAAATTAAAACACATTTCATTCATTCATACATCTCCCTGTTACAAAATACAATTAGAAACCCCTCTTGCCTCTTTAGTCTACCATTGTAATTCTTTGAAAGTGTCTTCATATAATGGTGGGTTTTCAGTTTGGTGTGACTGGAAACATGCTGAATTTAGTTTCTGTCGATAGAAAGAATGACTCCACTTTAGTCTTGAACTACATGAGTATTAGTTTCAAAAGAAACACTGAAATGGGGGGAGGGGATAATTTCATAGAGAATAAGAGAAGCTAGGTTAAAAAAAAAAGCTGGTTACACCTTGATATTTAGAAAATTCAAAATATCTTCCTGAATTCTTAACTATGCTTAAGTATGCAGTTAGAACAATAATGGAATTTACAATGCTACTTTTCTATTCAATAAGAAAAAAAAATTTGATTTTTTTCCATTCTCCATATAACACTAGAAATTAATTCCATATAATATAAGAAATGAAGCTCATTTTGTCCTATCCAATGAGCAGGTATAAATGAGGCTTAAGAATATCTAGGCTGATTCATACAGACGTTTATTGTAATTTCTTAGGTCCACAAAATCCCTTGCCTTCTGTTCTTGTTTTTATTCCTGCCATTCCCTACTGTTTTTTCTTTTAAGTGTAAACACTTTTACACCAGTTTAAAAAGCACATACCTGACCTGTTCCAAATTTCCAACCACTGTATTTCAAGAAATAAACAAAATGTTAAAATAGTTTTACTTTTAACAATTCAGTCTTTCCTAGATCACTGTTCTCTCAATTTTTCTACAAGTTTTTGCAACAAAGTAGAACAACAGTCTTCTAAAATATTACACTTGCAACTGAAATAGTCAATCCCTCAATCCCCGATTTTATTCTCATCCAGGCATACATTTTAAAACAAGTAGAATGTATATATGAAAAAGAATCTCCCAAGTATTACCCAGTATTCAGACTTCAGACTTGGACTCAGAATAAACCACAGTGGGGTATCATGAATTTAAATGTAACTGCTTGGACAAGAAAATAGAATTGTATTTGTACCATAATTGAAAGTCAGGATAATAGACGAATGTCATTCTGTATATTTGTCAAACTTGATGATTTTAAAAAAGTGTATCAGTTTTAACATGTTCATGTGCATATATATTTTATATAAAATGCTTTAAAAATTATACTCTTCGAAAAACAATTGTCTTATTTCAGAAAATATCCCAAGCCTGGTGATAACGCTTTTGACAGAAATGTTGCTTTTACTGTAGGGAGAGGAAAACATTTCAAACTTTCTAAAATGGTGCAGAACACAGAAGTACTCCATTACCTTCCTACAAGGTATTGCATGATAAGCTCTGGCCAGTGAAAGGCACTTCCATACTTCTGGCTTATGGAATACAGGCTTCCAAATTGGCTCATAAATCATCTGCTGGGGGCACTCTTAGGATAGTTCAGACAAGGTGCTGAAGTGTGAGGCAGTCATTAAAATTGAATCAATTTCCCAGAGAACTGTTATACAGAGAACCAGATGCTATTCAGAGTTTTCTTTTATCATGAAATCACTCAACTTGTATTAAAGTGAAAGCTTGAGGTTCTGTTTACAGTATCCAAAACGAGAAAACTGGTGTGTGTTTATCTACACCGTAGATGAAAAAGCAAATGAGGCTGTGCTTAGCAGATTTACTCTGTGTTCAATGTGAAGCATCTAAGCCCACACTTGCTTGACTTCCTGTAGAAGGTTTTCCTAAAACATAGTCATAAAGTGTTGTGCCAAAAAAATCCCATTTATTGTTTCAGCAGCCCTCTTGTTAGAGGGTAGAAATGAGCTGAGACACAGACTTCTTGTGTATTACAGCATGAAAAGGGTCCTGGTTTATTCCTCTTTAAAGCATAGCCATTCTGAACTCCAACCATTCACTGACTCTGGCTGCAGCAAACTCCTACTGCAGGTTTCCCTTGCAGCCTCTGACTGCTGGTTATTTCCTTCTAAACTCTGACTGCAGGGATTGGTTTGAAGATTCTGAATGCAGGCTTTTACCCAGCTGGACTGTGACTGCAGGTTCCAACAACAGCTCTGACTGCAGACCCAGACTGACCTCACAGCAGTGATTCTCTCTCCTCAGGATGATCCTCTCTTAACAGCTAACCCACTCCCTTTTTTCACACTTATCTTTATTGGATATAGCTGTGACTCATCAGGGGCAAGGCTGAATTGGGTAATTTATTTATCAGGGGCAAAGTCACCTTCTCCTACAATTCATCATCAATAGTGTTTATTTTTTGGATACACTAGCTTTGACAGTTAACTTTCTTTAAGTATTTTGTATAGGGTCTAGTCTGTTTTAATCTTTCCCTCACTTCATATAAAATAAGTTATATAAAACCAAACTCACTGAGGAAATAGTCTCCCCTTTCTCTAACTTACACAGTAAAAAAATTCCTTGGCAATGCAAATGTTTATCAGATCAAGAGTCATCTGTACCCAACTGAACTCAGACAACTGCTTTCAGCAACACAATCACATCTCATCATTCCCTATATAAAGGGTAAAGCAACTCTCCAGTGGGGGTTATATTTCACAGCACTCTGCATACTAACAAACATATGGTTAAAAATTCTTAAAAGAGTGTAAAGGTATCTAGATCAAACCCCTGAGAGGAAATATTAACCTTTTGAAAATGACAGTGGTTTGGGGATAATCACAGACAGCCACTATTGAGAGATACTGCAAAGGATATTTTGAAGTCAATCACTTAAATATACTGAAGATTTCAAAAGAAAAGTCATCCAGATAACTAAGATGGGAAAACTTCTAAAAAATGTCAATATTGTTCAGATTTTGCCCTCCACAACACAAGAAATTCCATAAAAGAACATTTTTCCCTTGTCCATCATTCTATTCTGGCTTGCACTGATTTCAGCATTCCTCCTGGAGATGTGAAACAACTTTTTCTTTTCCAATATTGGAACTGTAGTGATAGGACAAGAAGTAGCTGGTACAAATTGAAAAATAGTAAATTCATACTAGATATTAGGAAGAAATTTTTTACTGTGAGGGTGATGAGGCACTGGAACAGGTTTCCCAGAGAATCAGTGGATGCCATATTCCTGGAGCTGTTCAAAGCAAGGTTGGATAAGGCCTTGAGCATCATGGTCTAGTGGAATTTGTCCCTGTCCACCACAAGCCAGTTGATTTTGAGGGTCCATTCCAACCCTTTAACAGTCTTAGCTTCTGTGATAAATTTCTATATGCAGAGTATAGTTATATTTATAGTTATATTAATATACATATATACATGCATACATACACATTTCTAACATGCAGAAGCTGAAGAACAGAGTAAAAAAATAGAGAAAATTCTGAGTTGCCATGGTTATATTTAGATCATATTCACCACACTTCATCACATCTAGGATCACAGAATAATGGAATGGTTTATGCTGGAAGGGACCTTAACGATCATCTCCTTCCAACCTCTGTGCCGTGGGCAGGGACACCTTCCACAAGACCAGGTTGCTCAGAGTTTGATCCAACCTGGCACTGAACACTTCCAGGGATGGGTCAGCCACAGATTCTCTGGGTAACCTGTGCCAGGGCCTTATCATCTCAAAGGAAAGAACTTTTTCTAACCTCTAATCTAAACCTATTCTCTGTCAGTGAAGCCATTCCCCCATATCCTGTCACTCCAGGCCCTTGTAAATACTGTCTCTCCATCCTTCTTGTATGTTCCCTTTAGGTACTGGAAGGCCACAATTAGATCACCCCAAAGCCTTCTCTAGGTTGAACAGTCAGAACTGTCTCAGCCTTTCCTCACAGCAGAGCTGCTCCGTCCCTCTGATCACCTTGGTGCCTCCTCTGGCCTGGCTCCAGCAGGTCCCTGTCCTTCCTGTGCTGGGAGCCCAGAGCTGGATGCAGCCCTGCAGGTGGGGTCTCAGCAGAGCGGGTCAGAGGGGCAGAATCCCCTCCCTCAACTTTGGAAGAACCAAAGAAGTGACAGTCATAATTAACAAACAATCCCATGTATGCTCTGCAGATGAGACATTAATCTTTTCAGAGGTGTGGTGTCTTATAGATGCTTTGGATATTGTGTCAATCTTTGCATTGCTTTCAGTTGTACTGATGCCATAGAAAAAACAATGGGGGGATTATATCTGCCCACAAAAAATGCTTAATTGCTCTTTCTGCTGGTGAACTCATTTTCAAAACCAACACCTAATCTCAAGTCAAAAAAAAGAGGTGTAGGTATGAGAACCTACATCTCAGTAAAAGTGCTGTATACACTGTTCTTTCATCCTAAAATGAACTATTCCTTCATCTATATGAAAATAACACTACAACAGTGGTACAAATAGCAATGTCATTTTGTTCACCAGACATAAAACATTTTCCATTTGGCAAATCTTTCTGATTAATTTGTGTGCTACTTGGTGACTTTAGTCATCTAGTGGCCACCATTGAAAACAAGGATGTATTTCTATAAATTTCAACATGATCTGGGTACTTTGGGTACAAATTTACACCATTAAGCATGATGTGAATTATTTCTGTTCACATTTATGCATTTATTTTCTGGCATGGAAACTATGTTACTATTAAAAAAATAAAAGTTTTTCAGGGAAAATAGGTGTACGTGAACTTATTGAAAGGTCAAGGCTGTGTTTGTTATACACATGAAGTACAAGAATGTCAGTAGTTTTTTACATAACATTATCAGTATTACATACTGTATGTATAAATTTATGATTGTTTTTAATTCTAGAACTCACAATTAAAAGTTACAGATAAGTTTTTATCAGCTATTGTGAAATTGTGTATGAATTTCATCTTACCACAAGATTTTATTCGAGCAAATAGTATTTCATAGTAGATTTTAATACATTTGTGGAGGATTTATTAATGTTATAGATACATTATAAAACAAGTATCATGCAAAAGCCAACCTTTTTTAAATAGTACAAGATCCTATGTACTTGTAGGAACCAGAGCAGACCATACCCGGGTTACCTACCTGACATTCTACCTGCAGAAGGCTCATCCTACCTATAATGTAAAATGAGGTCAGAATTTAAATTAAAAGCCCACCCTCAAGAAAACCATCCCATTCTGATGTGACATTTATGTGCCTGAGGTCTATAGTGCTGTGAATGAAGCTACCTAAAGAAGGAAAGAACAGCATTATCATCAAATCTTATGATACTCATTAAGTCTTTTGATGAGCATAGGTGAATTTAATTGCTCTTTAGAGCCTGGAAGATAAATCGTAAAACCTGCATACAAAATTAACAAGATCACCTCAAGAAACTGGTGGTTCCTCATTGACATCCCTGACAATAAAATGGTCTTCATATATCACCTGGGATTCATCACTTTTGAGTAACACATTTACCATCTGTGCTCATCCCAAACTACTTCTGATAGAATGTCTGACTTCATAAACTTTCTTGGCTAAACAACTCCAGATAAGTGAACAGATTCACTGCACCATTTTTCTAACACAGAACTAGTAAAAGTAGTCAGCAAATTGCTTAGATTCATAGACAAGTTCTTCAGTTTTCTGTAAGAAATCAAATGAGATACGAATTTGCTTAGATATTATTCACCCCTCCCTCCAGGTTTTCATTCATTTCTGAAGTCCTTGTCTGAAATCCTCTCTTTCAATCTTCAGCTCCAATCATCTGAATGGCTGAACACTTAAACATCACTAATCAGAAAGCAATAGCCAATGCAGAGGATATGAGTTTATCTTAATAATGAACTTCATGAAAACTTGGAGGTGTTTGTTTGTTTGTTTTTTTTATAATAAAAAACAGGGAATCTAGGAAAAAAAAAAAAAAAAAAGAAAAAAAAAAAAGGAAGCCCAAATGTTACAATGATTTGCCTTGTTTCTTCAACTTTCCAAGAAAGCCAGTTTAAATGGAGCTCTGAGCAACCTGGTGTAGTGTACCTGTTCACAGCATGGAGGGGAGCTAGATAATCTCTAAGATCCTTTCTAAAAGAAACCATTCTTTTAGTCTATGAGTCCTAGATTTAGGATCTTCCACAGTGTCCTCACAGAAGGTCAGAGCCCCTCCTCACTGCTCTTCAATTCTGATAAAGGCATCTTGCCTGAGAAACTTCATCACTTAAATCTCTTGGTAGCCATTTATTTCCTGCTTTTAATACAAGGGTTTTCCATCATAAAAAAGATCTAGTGAAATTGATGGCAAATGACATGACTTTCCTGCCAGCAGACCTCTCTGCCTCCCAATGTGAAATTACCTAGATGAGATAGGTAGGACGTCAGTCTGCTGAAGCTAGTCCAGAGGAGGCCACCAAATTTATCAGAGGGATGGAGCACGACTCCTATGAGGAAAGGTTGGGAGAATTGGGATTGCTCAGCCTGGAAAAGAGAGGTTTGGGCTTGATCTGATTGGGACCTTCCAGCACCTGATGGGGGCCCACATGAAAGATGGGGGTAGAATGTTTACAAGGGCCTGGAGTGACAGGACAAGGAGGAATGAATTCAAACGGAAAGAAAGTAGATTTAGATTAGATTTTAGGAAAAAATTCTTTCCTGTGAAGGTGATAAGGCCCCGGCACAGGTTTCCAAGAAAAGTTGTGGGAACTACCAATCTCTGGAGGTGTTCAAGGCCAGGCTGTATGGATCTCTGAGCAGCCTGGTCTAGTGGAAGGTGTCCCTGTCCATGGCAGGTGGTTGGAATGAGTTTAAGATCCCTTCCAACCCAGGCCATTCCTTGGTAACTTTTGATGCTTTTCAGAAGGATTCATTCATAAACCCAAGTGTGTTTCAAAGTGTTAAATCAGAATAACAAAGAGTGTGCCCTGAAATGCAGATAAGATAAAAACATTGTTAAGAAAAGTTATTGAAGTGTTCAGTATTTCTGAAAGAGATACAAAGATGAAGTTTCAACAAAATATGAAAAAGAATATTGGATGTTCCTTCTGTTTCAAACAAAGTCTGGTAATGGCATGCATTGTTCCTTAAATGCAAAGCCCACAGTTTCAGTACAAAGTTACAATAGTGGGGTCTTGTATTGCAGAAAAAAAAAAATGCTCTGTGATCTTTTCAAATTAGAATGGGAATTGGCTGTGTTTACATGTCACGGTGGAGTACCCTGGAGAAAGAAAAGAAATAACTACTAAGTAAAGCTTAAAACAGGAAAGGAGTGCATTATCACTGTTTCATTCCCTCTCTTACAGAGTATAACTGTAATTCATGTTTCTCCCCAGATGGAAGGAATTATACCCATTTAGAATACAGGAAGTTATCTTGCACAAATAAATGCATAGAAAAATACATGGTGTTATGTTGCATTGTCAATACATAATGGCATAGCCTTATCACCTGTCAACAAATCTATTTTAGAACTAGTACTTAACCAAACCACAATATAAATAGTAAACCCATCCAAGCAAGCCTTTAGTGGTTCTATATTTTGAAGACAGAAATCTTCTTATTCTAAGCTAGTTAGATCTGTAAACTGTGCACAAAATTAATTTTATGCCAGCAAATTACTGTTTTTAACAGGTTATACAAGGCACAGAGCCATATAATTGCTCTTCACTTGAAATATGTTCTCATTCAAACTGAGGAAATGAAGTTAGCTGAAGGTGCAGCTGAGGGTGAGGAGGAGCACATCTTATCTGTGCAATGACTTGTTCTTTACAGGTGGTTGGTTCAAAAATTAACAGCTATTTTTTTCTGCAGTAATAAATTCTAATATTTGAAGAGAGTGAGAACAGATGGATTGCCAGTTCATTGCCACTTGCCACAACACTATGAAGATTTAATCTTTATGATGGGAAATTTGCTCTTTACATAAGTGCTATACTAGCATTCCAGTATTGTGTCTCATCAGCCCATTTTAAAGGAGACTGGTTTCCCAGATGTTTTTAATATAGAGTTTGGTTCTATTTTTCTTGCAAATACAAATTGCTCTAAGACATTTTAGCCCTCCTTAATCTATGTGTTACCTCTCAAACAAATACTAAAATCCCAGAACAGCACTAATATTATTTGAAATGCATGCTTAGGAGCAGAGATTTTATTCAAAGAGACTAAAAGCTCCCTATCTTTTAGGCACAATTTATTCATTTTTATTTTGCAGAAAATAAAAAAATATAATGGTAGATCTTTACAGACATAATTTCTGTTGGTTTAATGAGAAAGGTTTCATACTCTAACTCAAACAGCTTCTCCTGCTAAAATGTACTGGTAGGTAGGTGAACACATTTGTCTGCAACCAAAGTGATATTTTATCATTCCCTATAATATGTACCAATTTATGGCCCCTTACCCTAAAGGGACCAGACACATGCACAAAGGGAAATTTCCATTGCTCAGGGTTATTGAAAATTCTGAATATCAGCCAGCTGCCCTCTGAATTCCTAAAATCTTTCTAGTCCAACTTTCTAAATTCTTTGCATTCTGATTTTCTAAAAATCTTTGCATCAGTGCTTTTTTGTATATGGATTTTTTTTAATCAGAGTCAATTGAGCAAACAATTTCCACTATAATTAAAGTTACATTCAAAATATTGGTATTCCATTTTCTGTCTTTTCATATGCAGCAAAGGCTATGGGGATTTTCTCTGGTAAAAAATAATAAAAATATATATATTCTNTTTTTTTAACCTAAGTAAATGCTGACTTAGCATGCCCAGATAAGTAATTGGTAAAACTATACAGGCAAACAAGCTCCTCATGGAGGCATCTTATGTCATCTGGATAGAGCTACACTTTGAAGGCACTGAAAAGGCACAGGGAGAGAACTGTGTCGTGATAAAAGCAGAAATTTGAATTAACTTATAATTGGAATCTGGATAGAAAATGCTTCCTAACAATACACTGTTTTGTCTTCTTTTTCCTCTTATTTTCTTGCTCAAGGTTTCCTTCAGGAATGCTTGATTTCTGTGTTACAGGATTCTGTTACAAGCCCAGTAGAGGGTGCTGAAGAACATCTAGCATAGTTTTAAGTTTTATTAGAGCAATAAAATGTAACCTTTGTTTTTACATTGCAAAAAACAGGGTTTTTTTAGCTTGCACATAAATTCTTACAAATTCAACTCATGGTCTAAATGCAACCAACCTATTTGTACATCTGTCTTTTTGCTCAGCTCTCAGTTTTCACCTGCTCTTCTTACCTTTCAAAAAGTCACACCAATCTGAGAGTACAGGGACCTCCTCCTGGTGCACCCTAGGCATGTGAAACAAGCTGGAAAGAAGCACAAAGCAAAAGCTTTTTACATTTCTGCAATGTCAGACTAGAGGATAAGCCATCCCCTGGACACTGTTCTCAGTCATGGCACTGTTCAATCATCCTCTGGGCATTTAGGGGGGAGAAAGAAGCACAGATTTGGGTAGTTTTACAAATGTGCATTTGCCCATATCAATCCATAGATAATAGAAGAATATGAGAAAAATAATTTATTGCTTAAATAAGTTCCAGGAGAGCTAAAAGGATATAACCCATTTTGAAACTACTAAATTAGATTTCAGTACAGTAAAATCTTTATATACTGAGGATGTTCTTTGAAATTACAATTATTTTCAATGGAGAAACAAGTAATGGAAATAATTATCATAATCTTATTAGCTAGAACCATCAAAAAGCTGAAACATGGTGACAGTGCATAGAAAGATGATGCTCATTTTAAGAAATAAATTTTATCTCTTTTGATAACAGAAGAACTTATTTTCAGTGGTTATTTCTGGTGTGCTCTTATATATTAATAGAGGAATATGATGTCTCTTGAATTCTCCTATCTTGTAAAGTACAGAAAATAAATTTGAGGCAAATCTGCTATTCTAAGCACAGCAGGAGAGAACTAACCAGGAAGACTTTTAAGGTATGCCATGTGTAGTTTTCACACAAATTTAAAGTGTCATTCTGCTTGAGTATCTTGGTATAAACCCATGGCTCAGAACTGTCTTTTTCAACTGATCAGATCTTTGATGCAAACCTTTGAAAAGTAAGAACTTGTTTGATTCCTTGTTAAAGTGCTCATTAGCCTGGTTTAGAAATATCAGCAGCTAATGACGTTTAGGGAAAATATGTGCCTGTATCTCTACAAAAAATGTCAGGTTTTGCTGCTCAGTGACATTTTCCCCTATGAATTTTTGTTATTATTGAGTGGCATGCAATATTCAGAGTTTCATTTGATTCCCATTTCAAAGGACTCTTCTCAAACCCAGTTACGGAATTCTCTTTGATTTGGCAGCTCAATAACTGTTGAACTTTGACATTTGTACAAGCAGCATTTGGATGGAGGTAAAAATACCTTTTCTCCCTTATAGAAAAGCAGATAAGAGAAAACCCAAACAATTTAAATGTCTCTTGCATATCAAGATCAACTATGCATAACATTAAATATAAAAAGTTTAAAAGCTGTGGAAAATGAAACAGAAAATATATTTTTCACATAGAACAATCACTTTCAAATATCCATAAAAGGATGCTCTAAAGAAGATATGGCCAATTGCTTCAATTGAGTATGGTATTAAAATCTTAAAAAATTATCAGATTACCCAAAAACTCAAGTCTTGGTCTGTTAACACACGTCAAAAAAATAACAATGCTCTTGTCTCTTGTGAGGGCATTCTGTCAGATGGAGGATGTCTGATAAAGGACTCAGATTTTTACCCTTCAGGTTTTGTTCTCTTTAAGTAATTTTTTTCTTGTAATCAATATATATGAGATTATGCCACAAAGTTTGTGGACTATCAACAGTACAAAGGACAGAAAAGAGAGGAATTACAAATTAAAAATACACAGCTTTAAGAGAAACCCAAAATAGGCAAAAAGGTGAAAAAATGGTATCTGAAAAAGATATAAGTATATATGACATACTCACATTTAAATTCAACCTAATAATTATCAACAGGGTGTGATCATTGGCACAATGCTTCAAGTTCTGTACTGATTCTTATGAGTCGAATGAAATCTATCATTTTGACACCACACTTCTTGTGCTGTGTTGGGTTTTTTAGTATTTATTTAAACCAGGGAAAGGCTTTTATTTTACCATTCATTTGAGATGTTGATTGATATATTTATCTGGATAGTTATGAAAATCGTGAAGAATGATGTACCTGTCTAAATTCTGATGTGTAAAGCCCTGTATCTGAGGTAGCTACTCTGCTTGTAGATGTAATTTATGCAAATGACAGAAAGAAATAGCCATTGTGAGTGTGCAAGAAACTCAGGCTACCCTCAACCCACAAAGCACCTGCTTTCTGCTTATTAATGTAAAGGGGAAAAGGCAGTTCAGATGTAAATGTTGTAAGATAAATTAGCTGGATCTCTTCATGTCCCCATGTGATCACATATTCATGTTTTCATATGTTATCACTCACCTTTCAGTACTCTGAGGACAGCAAACTCCAGAGGAGGAGTCTACACTTCTCAGTCTCTGTGTGGTTTTGTTCTACTCTGTTCTGTACCATTCCTGTAAGCACAATTTTTAATTTTTTTACTGTTAGTAGGAAGATTTTTTCCCCCATCAACTCTCTCCCCATCAATCCACTGCATTCTTTTGAGATCTGTCAAAAACAGAAATCCAAGATTGCGTCACTGTGTTTCAAAGTTAAACAGAAATAGAAATTCATAGGAACAACTAGGCTGTGTAAGTGTATCAAATAAAAAATACACAATGTGACAAACAGGAGGAATTTAAAGTTCCTGTGTTTTTCCAGAGCTGTAAGGATTCTGGGAGTATGGAATTATTCACAGGAATGGAACACTGCAATAGATAAGCACAGACTTTCCAGGGAAGACAGAAAGGGAGGGGGAGACCATGCTCTCTGAAGCAGACTCTCTACCACAGCCACCTACAGTTAAGAGGGAAAAGGTTGGATGAAAAGCTTAGGCTAAGGCTGCAAGGAAGGCCAAGAAAGAACGGAGATGCTAGTGGGTGTTGCTTACAGAAAACTTAGTCAGGAAGAGAAAGGGAAAAAACAAACTTCTTTAAAATATTGGAAAACACTCTTAACAGTCGTTGATTCTTATGGGTGAAGCTAACATCTCAGAATTCTCTGGAAGGAATTATAGCATAATACGAATAATTTGAATTTCTAGAGTGTGCTTATAACAATTTCTTGCTGCAGCTACTAGAGATGGTCTGCAGAATTTTATATTCACAAATAATGAAGCAGTCAATAGTCAATAGTGGGCTTGTCTGTTATGATCATGAGATGATGGAATTAAAAAATATAAAAGTAAAACATGTGACAAAGTAAAGTATTCCGACCGTTGGTCTGGGGTCCGCCGTTCGAACCCAGGGGGCAGAAGCCACTCCAAAAGGATATCTCACTAGAGACAACCTTCTAGGGGCCAGAGCACCCCCTCAGCGGGCTGGAGGCTTCTCTCAGCAGAGACAGGGCAGCTCTTAGTGATTTCTCAGCTCTTATGTGATTTCAGCTCTGCGTGCCCTGTCCTGCGAGGCAGCCTCTATTGCTCGCCCGGGTAGAAGAGAGGAGGGTCCCGTGTGGCAATTCCGCAGGAGTCAGCTTTATTGTAGAGCATCAGCGAAGGGGAGCCAGTGACGGGTGTCCCTAACAAGCGGGGCGATCTAGGGGTTTTTATGGGCAAACCAAGGTGGGAGTGGAGAAGCACGGGCCAATGGGTTACAGCAAATTACATTCAAACTTCTGGGGGCTTACAGGACCTTTCTTGGTCGCTGTAGCTGAGAAGTTACTTTCTTATCTTGGGGGTCTGGCAGGAGGTTGTGCAATCCCTTTCTTATCTCCTCAGCAGGCCTCTCTCCAAGGCAGGGCCGCTGGGGCCCTCTCCATTCCCACAGTAAAGTCCCTAGTTTTGCAGATGGTGGGCTTTGGCTTGTTCAGTGATCTGATTCAGAAGGATAAAGAAACCAGTACAAAATTTGAGATTAAGTGTATCTGCTGCTGAAAGAAGCAGGTAACAGACTGAGAAGATGGATAGATAGTCAATACCTCAGTCATTTACATCACAGTCTGCTTTCAAGTCTCCCAGAGCCCTGGTGATGGCATAACCTAAGGAGAAGAGGTACCACCCATTGCAGAAAAGAATCAAGTTAATTACTTAAGTAAATTTCCATACACATATCTGGAGTTCTAAGGAGAATACCTCTGACAGTACTGAGCTGTCACTGACTTTGAAGCAATTCTGTCATCTCTGACACACACACTCCGGTGACTGTTCATAATGACAAGCACTAGATATAAGTTACACTTTAAGTTAGGAAGGATGGTCAAGAAAGCTACAGACCAGGCCATCTGACCTCAGTCCTGGGACAGCTATCACACAGAATCACTAGGTTGGAAGAGACCTTCAAGATCATTGAGTTCAATCCCTGCCCTAACACCTCAACTAGACCATGGCATTGAGTGTCACATCCAGTCTTTTTTAAACATGTCCAGGGATGGTGACTCCACCATCTCCCTGGGCAATCCATTCCAGTACTTTATTCCCCTTTCTGAAAAAAACTTTTCCTTATAAGCAACCTGCATTTCCCTTGGCACAGCTTATGACTGTCCTCCTGTTATGTGAGTTGCTGCCTGGAGAAAGAGACCAATGCCCACCTGACTACAACCACCTTTCAGGAGGTGGTAGAGATAAGGTCACCTCTGAATCTCCTTTTCTCCAGGCTAAACAACCCCAACTCCCTCAGTCATTCCTCACAGGGCTTGTGTTCCAAGGCCCTCACCAGCCTCGTTCCCCTTCTCTGGACACATCTGAGCATCTCAACATTCTTCCTAAACTGAGGGGTTCAGAACTGGACACAGCACTCAAGGTGCAGCCTCACCAGTGCCAAGTACAGGGGAATAATGACCTTCCTGATCCTGCTGACAACACTATTCCTGATACAGGCCAGGAGATCAGGTTGATCAGACACAACCTATCCTTCCTAAACCTGTGCTGGCTGGGTCTGATACCCTGGCCATCCCCTAGTATTGCATGACGACACTCAACATAAACTCTTTCATTACCTTACTGGGTACTGAGGTCAGGGTAACTGGCCTATAATTACCAGGATCTTCCTTCCAGCCCTTCTTGGGGATGGGTGTCACATCGGCCAGTTTAGAGTCATCTGGAACCTCACCAGTGAGCCAGGACTGTTCATAAATGATGGAGAGTGGCTCTGCAAGCTCATCTGCCAGCTCCTTCATAACCCTGGGATGGATCCCACCTGGTCCCATAGATTTATGAACATCCAAGCTCAGCAGTTCTCTGACTGCCTCCTCCTGGCTAACAGGGGGACCATTCTGTTCCCTGACACCATCTACCAGCCCAGGAGGACAGTTGACCTGAGGACACGCCATCTTCCCACTAAAGACTGAGGCAAAGAAGGCATTAAGCACTTCTGCCTTCTCCCCATGTGCAGACACTAAATTCCCTCCCACCTCCGATGGAGAACAAAGGTTGGACTTACTCTCCCTTTTACCATAAATATATTTGTAAAACTGTTCTTTATTATCCTTTACAGAAGTTGCCACATTAAGTTGAACTGAGCTTTGGCCTCCCTAATTTTTTTTTTTCCTATAAGCCCTAGCAACCCCCTTAAATACTTCCCGAAAAGCCTGACCCTCCTTCCAAAGATGAGACAACCTTTTTATTCCTAAATTCCTTCAAAACCTCATTGCCCATCCAGGCTGGACATTCTCCTCATCAGCTCATGTTTAGGCATACAGGAACAGTAGTTTAGAGCAGATAGATCATCACAGAAGCCACCAGTGCAATACAAGCAGAGAAGATGAGTCAACAAACTCACCATTTCTAAGGCCAACTAGAATTTTGAGCTTCAGTCTCAACACAAGCCTAGATTTGTCATGCAAGTTAACCAAGCCACTTTTCAGTTTCTCACTTTTTCTGTGCATCAAATTACTCAGGAACCAGTTTTAAACTGACCTGATTTGTGCTGATAATATGATTCAACTCCTCAAGAAGGGATCTCAAAACTCTCCAACTTCCTTATCTGAAAGTATATGTCCTTGAGACAGCTTTTGTCTCTTACATTAAATAATGACCTTTATAGAGTTCTGTAATTTGCGAACTTCAGTTGGTTTAGCACATCTCTTGCTAAATGTCATTTTAAATTAGTATGCAAACTGTAAGAGTAGCCTCAAATCATTAAGAAATTAATATTCAAAATAATTTCAGAGTTGATAGGAGTTGATACCCTTGGGTTATTATTTGCTACTCCAGCCGAATGTACGTTGGCATTATAAAAACAGACTGTTTCAAATTTGTGTGGGTCATTTCAGACCCAAGAGCTTTCCCAAGCACCCGACATTTTACTGTTGGGTAGTTACTCAAGATCTGTCACTTGACTTTGAAGCACTGCAGTCATATACAAGCTTTTCCCTTAGACACCTGAGAAGAGGGTGTAGCCCTCAGAAAAATTTGGTCCATTTCTGCTTTCACCATGGATAAGATTGTGTTTTGTCTTTTCTGACAAGACTCATCTTTAGGTTCCTGTGAGATGCAGTTGCACATCAGCTCCTCCCCTTAAAAAGAAAAAGCTCTTCTTTTTCAAAACCAGATGGGTTGAATTTTGACTGGTCAGTCCTGCCTAGGAAGAAACAGTACTGTAATCTCAATTAACCATTGAATTCTTTCTTCCCAGACGCAGTGTTCTGCTATTGCTTTTCCCTCATGGTAAGAAAATTGCTAATGATACCAATTATATGACACAAATTACACATCAACATTTGTCTTCTGTTCCAGGTCAGGAAAAATTGCAACTCAAAAACAAAGACATAGCAACTTGAAAGAGTTTAAAGAGATGATTTTTTTTTTTTTTCAAAATGAAAAATATCACAGAAAATTCAAGTCCAGTGAATCAGAAAGTGCCGTGATGAATGAGTTGACATGCGATATTCATGGCTGCTATGCTGTATTTTTCTAGTGGGAATCTGTTCGGACAGTGCTGTGAAATGAAATGCAAATTACCCACTTCCTTCAGTACTTACAATTTCTAGACACAACAAAGTAAATAAGCAAGAGTGACAACTGTCAATTAATTCTGATTTATTTTCAATTATTTTTATTTTCATATGTAATTTGTTTCATAATTCCATCAATATTCGTAAAAATTACATTGGTCTTTTCAGCCATCCTTAAATAAAATCTGAATATTTTTCCTATTGAAAGCCACACTCCCTTATTTCTAGTGGATGGGAAGCAAATTTGGCTTTTATGACACACTCCTCCACTTCTCTTAGCAATAAATGTACTTGATTAGTCACAGAACCAAGAACTTGTAGTTAATTTTTTATAACATAGATAGAAAACTGAGCTAAATTTATTGGTTTTTCAGTATGACTTTACCTTTTACATGTGAATTATTAGTGAATTATTAGTTATTATTCCTAGCATTCTCCTCCAAATTTTGAATAATGCTTGATCATTCTCTTTAGCACCAACTGAATATGTTAAGAAGAGATTAGTCAGTCATTAAGAGCCAATTGCAGAAAATATTGAGTTATTTTGTACTGGGTCTTACGTATGCATTACTTGGGGCAAAAATTTTTAGTATGTAAAAACAGAGATCTAATTTAATACATATAAATATATGCAGAAGATCCAGAGAAGGCCACCAAATTGATGAGAGGGATGAAGCTCCTCTTCCATGAGGAAAGGCTAAGAGAATTGGGATTGCTCAGCTTAAGAAAGTGAAGGCTCCGTGGTGACCTCAAGTACTTTCCAGTACTTGAGGGGACACCAAAAGAAAGATGGAGAGACATTATTTACAAGGAGTAACAGGAGTGAGAAGGGGGAACAAGATCAAATTCAAAGTGAGTAGATCTATATATTAGGAAGAAATTCTTTCCTGTAAGTGCTGTGAGACACTGGAACAGATTTCCCAGATGAAGATGGATCTGCCCCATCCCTGGAAGTGTTCAAGGCCAGATTGGATGAGGATCTGAGCAACCTCGTCTAGTGGAAGGCATCCATGGCAGGGGGTTGGAACAAGATTATCTTTAAGGTCCCTTCCAATCCAAACCATTCTATGATGTAGTTAAATATTAATGGGATTTTAAGCTTTTATTTAAACTAATTCCCTGTATTCACAATGGTGTAACCCTACAGTCAGGTCAGGAGTTCTCCTATTACTTCTAACTTCAGGATTTGCCTCTACCATTGTTTTCTAAGGTATATAGAAGTGAAACATTAGTGACAGTCTCCAGAAATAATGCTATGTATTGCCCGTCATCAGAATATGCTGGAGATAGGGACACATTCTACCCATTTAATCTCCATTAGGACAAAATAAAAGGAAAAAAATTTAACTTTGCTTGCCAGTTGTAAACCTACATGGAGAACAGATGTCTCCTTTCAGACAAAACAAACAATTCCACCAAGCTTTACCGGATTACAAAACATACTAAAAGATAGTAAAAATCATGACAAAAATAGACAACTACAAGAAATACTAATGAAGTGTAATCCACAATTAATATTATAATGTGAATGGAATTTAGGATACTTAGAAAAAGTCCTTGTTGTAGTAACTACAATTAGTAGGTTAGCATGAAAACTATTCTGCCTAACCAAGAAAAGAAAATTTCTCCACAAGAAGAATTAGGGATTTCTTAAACCATAAGGATTCTTTAGATTTCAAACAGC
>WEIU01003615.1:195076-219443 GCA_013389925.1 Aegithalos caudatus | reverse complement strand
TTGCAATATACTTCTGGGAATGTTAACATTGGAGGAATGTGGAGATGCTCCCATTGTGCAGTACATTCTTGTGCATTTCACTGCTGAAAACCACCACACATATAGTTTCTATTTAGAATCACTAAATAATTTAGGTTAGAAAAGACCTCTTTTGGTTAACAATCCTTAAAAAGGCCAAGTAAATCCTTAGTTAACAATCCTTATATCTTTCCTCCATCTGGGGAAACTCTACTAGGGATGCAGCCAGTTCTGCTTCAGGAATTCTACTTTTCCTTCAGAGAATAGTTAGCAAAAATTTAAAACTCAAGTTATATTTCAGCCTTTTCTGCCCTGATATGGGGGAAAATGTGTACTTATAGCTGAAGGAGTAAACAAAAATATTAATCTGCTAACCTAAAAGAGACTTTATCTTCAATATCAAAACCAAGATTCACATATAGGCTTTTATAGCCTATAAATTTTATAGGCTATAAAATTTATAACAAAATTCCCAATAGAATCAACATGCTCAAAGCAGAGCAACTGTTTTTCGTGAGTGTAGGTACAGCTGTGAAATCAGGCCAAGACACGGAGGAAAGAATGAGAAAAGAATACCTTTTTAAGATTTTTTTTAGATTATCCTTATATTCCTTCAGGATTCTCCTTAACTGTTGCTATAGGATGCAGAGAGAAACCAGCATTTTCATATGCACTTGACTATCCTCATTGTGATTTCAGCCTTTCCAAAACACTATATAAATGCAAGAGAGGGAAGAGGACAGGATATCATTATGCCTTATTCTTTACCAGAACAATTTGGGTAAAGAATTGGTCCAAGCACCTCCTGTGTGAAACAAGCATGAAAAAAATCTTGCTTTCATGATTTATGGCATTTCATGTGTCTGCTTTTTTACTTTTCTTCAACAATCTGGAACATTTGCTTGGAATTTATTATTTGTTTCCATTTTTCAATAGTTATTTAGTAATCCACAGAATATAAATAGTCTGGGGAAGATTTGAGTTTCTCTGCTAAACAGGAAAATACAGGCATGAAGATGTTAAAATCAGCATGGACTTCACAATCACAAGAGACATTTACAGGCTGACTTGCAGCCAGAAAGAATTAGAGCATTTTTTCCTAATTTCTTATTAGGATAACACTTTAAATTTTGACAATTGGAATCCAGGAATGTACAAAGAATAAACCAAACCCAAAATAGAGAGGTACAACCTGGGAAGTGTCATGTCTAGCTCTAGCAATGCACAATAACCATAGCTTTTTTCATTGAGTCAAATAGCAGAGCAATCTGCTGTCTACCTAAATTGCTGGATATTTATTTCCAAAGATTTATCCCTAAAACTTCTAATATTAAAAAAAATTTTTGCAATTAAATAATTTTTTCAATGTCTTTTTTTCTTTTGTTAGTAATTAATATTATTTGGGTCTATGCTACACTTCCATTTTGTATTGTAGTCTCATAAATTATGGTACCTTATAAGCAAATATTTGTGTGTGTTGAATAGAACCTCATGTAGTACTTTATTCAAGCACTACACTATTTTTAATGAATTGAGCAGATTTTAAATTATAAAGCCAAGAAGCCAGTTCTTCATATGCCACATTTCACTTGCAGAATTATAGCTATTTAAATGCTGGTTTTCTCTTTTCATGTGTAGTTACTTGTGTCTCACATGTTGAAAAATATACCTGTTAAAGAAAATGTTCATATTTGATTGATCAAAATGAAAAGAAATAAAATACAGGAAAGGTCATCACATATCACACTCAAATAGTCTGGGCAAGCTGTACCTGTTATTGAACCAGAGAAGCTCCCAGTCATCCCATAACTCTAACTTAAGGCAACCACAGACTGTTGGAGATCATGGAAGAATGTTGCTAAGATAAAGAATCTGAAACTTATAGAGTCTAGTTCATATCACTTCTGCAGCCATTCCCACCACACAAAGCTTAAGAGCATATTCCATGTGCATTTGACATCATGACATTTCTAATTCCTCTCCTAAATATTTGGGCAATTTCAAAGTAACTTTGTGAATGATAACACAGAGAAGCATCTAATTAAGAAAAACATGTACTTCATAAATCGAATTGAACTGACCCAGGAGGGCAGAACAAAACTTTGCTCCCAGTAGATTTTATTAAAATAATTTCATCCTTCTTGCATGCTTTGATCAGCAATATGATAAAAATAGTTATTAAATTATCATCAGTGACTGCATACCAAGCATTCATTTTACAAGCAATGGTGAAGAATCATAATTACAAAGCAAGCATATCAGACCATCTGCAAAGTTATGCAGATGGCTTTACTGTACTTATTTATACTTAGCTATTTTTAAATACTTGAAAAGGAAAGGCACTTCATTAATACTTACCAGCGTGAATGCTGACCCAAAAGGGTTCATAAATACTAAGTTTTGCTTCTGGCATTTCAACAACCACACTGATTCCAAATATCATGTCCTAATCCAATAGCTTCTCTGTTTCTGATTCTGTATAACGCTCTGTAGGCTTAACAACCTTTAACATTTCACAGTCGACTTCTTGAAAATTAATGGGAAGAGCAGAGTGAAGTAGGATGAGAGCTAACCTCCAAAAAATACTAAATTTGAGAATCAGAGCAAAGTGGCAATGCTCCATTTTCCAATATTTTTACCCTTCAGTATAATATATTATAAAAGTGATTAACCATATAGTTAAATACATACTATCTTATCAGATAGTATGTTAGTTCCTTATCCTTAATAAGGAACACTTTTGTAGGATGCTTTTATATAAACATGATCACATGAAGTCATACCCTAAGTAGAATGAGAAATTAACAATTAAATTAACTCATAAATTGTAATTAGACCAGCATCTCTGTAATGTTGCTTTAAATAAGACCATCAGGCCCAATATTTTTCTGGTTTTCAGCTGAAAAGCAGAACAGTGCAGGAAGAAATATAATATTCTTCAATATCAACATTATTTTTTTTTTCTTGACAGGCATCAGAAACACCTGTATTATATATTTGTAAAGAGACAAAGAATAGAGACATTTTACCATTTTAAAAAGCTATTAAAATTCTTGCACTGACATAACGACAAGGTATCTCATTATGTTAGCCCTGCCCATATTTCTAGGGAATTTGACAAGAATGGCTACTCAAGCTCATCATGCTCAGCAAAAGATGAAAGATCTATTGTGACTTAGATGTACAAACACAGGAGCACAGAGTCAGAGAAGACACGCACTATAATGATTTAGGACAAGGCTTACTGTTGTTTTCCACCTGGAATAACAAAAGAACATTTTGAGAAAAGCTATGTGTTCTGATATTCTTATATATACTGAGAAATACTTTATGTCTTGAGTGTTCAAAAGAATTACTAGGTATTATTTGTACTTAAAGCAGTATTCCAAACACAGACTCTGGCCCACAGTGCTCTGGGGTTTGACTGGCAGGAAGTATACAACTCTTAGGCCAGATCAGTGGATAATGGAATTTGCTGTACCAGATTTAATATTACAGAGCTGGCCTGTGCCTGTGACCTTCCCTTCCTCAGAAATTCCCACACAGTACAAGACTCTAGCTTAATACTCCTGAATACAGGATGAAGGGGAGCACACACAAGCTGTATCTCAGCACCACAACTGCTACATTACCCCAGTTCATGAAGCAGACAAAGCTTTTATTGCACACAGGCTCCAGCTACTGAACCAACAATGACCAAAGCCTCATTCCATTTCTTTTACTTTTTAGAAGAAAGACATCATTAAAATCGTTTGTGTTCTCATTCCCTCATGCCAGAAGGGAAATCAGATACACTGTCTACACAATAAGTAGTCTTCAGTGACCAGTTAGCCTTGCTCTGGTGGAATCATGCCTGATTAATTTTAAAAGTTGTGTATCAATTTAGTGATGGGCTCCTCTTATTTCAGTGTTCTTTTTCAAGTGGGTCATTTCACCTGTCTTCTCCAAAAGCAATTTATTATAACCTTTCATCTCCAGTAAGAAGAATGTCTGGCTTTGGGGTTACCATGATTTTCTACTTATAACTAAACATAGGTTTTTTAGATGTAATGATTGTAACAGCATCACAGCTTGGTGCAGATTAAGTTCAAGTTTCTCGTGAGAAAGAAAATGAAAAGATCCTGCAACACTGTTCTCCTGCTCAGTATCATCTAAAACTGTAGTAAGTCACTCTACATCATCATCCAGATCACTAATAAACATATAACAAAACAAAACCAAAGAAATCCAGTCACAGAACTTCACTTGAATACTCTTTCAGTCAGTGAGTATTCAAAATTAAATTTGTATGTATTATTCTTCTCATCTTGCATGAGTTTTAATATAGAGTACTCATGCTGAACTCTACTTATGTAGCATAATATTGTGGATGGGTTGTTTGTTTTTTTTTTCAAAGCTTACACATGGACTGAAACATGACCTTCAAAAAATTCTGTTTTCTGATGTTATTCTCACTGTATTCTTGGACTACAGCTCAGTTTTGTGATTGTTTCTTCTGGTAATTTACTGGATACTTTAGAGAAGGATTTATAACACCCCGTCTTCTGTCCTTTCTTCTCTGTGTAGAAAAATATTTTCCTTCCTTCCACCATTTGATATTTTATTTGTCCTTTGCAAAGTCTTGAACACAAGTACCAACACCTTTGTGATTTCACAAGTTAAATGTCTGGGAATGATGTTCAACAGGCTCATCTAACTTACAAACCTCTAGCTCACCTAAGCATTTTCTAAATTGTTTTTGTATGTTTGTTTCTTTAGTTCAGGTTGGCTTATTGCCAGCATTTGTTCTATTAGACACCAGTAGTAACCTCATTAGTGAAGATCAGAGAAGAACAGCATTAAACACATATGCCTTCCCCGTCCCATTATCCGTGAATAGAAGTCACATTCTGTACTCCCACACTCTGGCAGTGCCTAATACTTTGTGATTAATCTCCTTACTACTGACATGTTGTTTACTTGAGAATGGTTCCCAATTCCATTCTGTGATTTGATCTTCCAAATACTGAAATTACAAAAAAAAAAAAAGGAAAAATAAGGGATGGTTCACTGTTCCTCATTTACCTTTCTCCCTTGATAACTTTCTTTTACATGTAAAAACTGAACAAAATTTTAGCAGTGAGATCCCCAATCTTTTTGGCTTAGAGGGATACATTCATCTGCTGAAAACAGTTTTTATACCTTTGCCCTGCTGAAATACATCAATATTTGGTAACCATTTATTTGTAGAGAGCAGTGACACTGTACAGCAGGGAACTGCCAGCTCCCTCGTGAGTTAGCATATCTCAAGTAATGCTGAGCACATTACACTTGGCCAGAGTCAACACTGATGAACCATATTTTCAAAGATACAAATTTAAATAAGCCTTTTTGGTGGAGAGTATTAGTTCTGAGTTTATATTATTAGTTGCTTCCAGAGTCACTTCTGACACCCATTCTTTTACAGTATGTTGTTGCTTCAGGCACAACTTTTGTGTCTAACAGATTATCACAATTCCCTGAACCCACTATTTTAAAAAAATCTCTATCTGAGAACTAGAGTTAAGCTTCTAGTGCCAATCTGACACAGTCTAGCCATGTCAGATATCCCTGATAACCCACTTTGCACATTAGCCTGCATTGGCCATGGAGGTGCACTATTTATAAAATCCCAGAAAAGTCTGCTTGTGACTTGTACATGTGGCACCACAGCTGGTTATTACCCCAAATGACCTATGTTCACTCACACTTCTCTAGCTGTCCTTTCCAAAAACCTTTGGTCTGAAGACAGTCTATAAAGGTCTGTTCCTTTCACACCAGTATTCCTCTTGAGCACCAAAAGCTATGTATGCCTTCTAAAGAATACAGATTTTTATTCCAAATCTCCAGCTTGATGCTGTTTAGTCTCTTTCTATAAACATTCTGTGAGGCTGAGCATAACACACAGCCCGTGGTGCAGCACAGGTGGGAGTGCTGGATTGGAATTCTCTGAAGCACAGGGTGAGATGTGGAACCTTCCGCAACAGCGGCTGGAGGAGACACAAACAGCCTGTTATAAACTTGTTCCTAGAATGGCTCAAATGCTAATGAGGCACCTTCTCTGGGATATATTACAAGCAGCATTCGTGACAAATATGGGTAGGTAAAGTACATTTATAATACAACAATTAATTTACAGCTGTACAGCTTTGCAGACTGCACAATGACTCTTAAAGTATATTTACTTGGAGGTATAGACAAGGATAGACTTTACACTGAACATTTTTTTCTCTTTGTAAGTTATAACCCAAAGCTTTTCACAATTTTCTTGAATCACCAGATCCCACTGTTAAAGCTTTAAATTTCAGAATAACTGGAATAATTCATTAAAATGATTAATATTCAGAAACAATGGGATTGTTAATCCAACTGCTCTCTTGGAAGTCACAGTTACTTACAATTTCTGTTTATATTGAGACTACCACCTAGAATAACCAACCACTTTCATTAACACTTAATAATTAATGACATTTTCTTACAGGAATGAGCAACCATTTAAAAAGTATGTTGCCATTGTATTACTGTTTCTCACAGACCTCCAATGTTCTAATTTAGAAACAAATCCCCATGAATTAAGCAAGCACTGACAGCAGAGTCAATCTCAAAACCCTATTTCCCTCCCCCACAAACCTTCAGTAAACTCTTGCAAAACTCATATATATGTATTCATGCATAGGTAGATTCTAGCATTTTGTTATGGAAAAGGAAGGGAAAAACTTACAAAAATATTTTCAGATATTGTACAAATCTTTCCATCTTTTTAGTATCTGTATAATTAGTGGATTGTTGTATTAACTCTGTCCTCAACTCATCAACATATCTGTCTGTTTTGCTGTTCACCTAAAGTGCCCAAGCAGTCCCAGTCTCAAACTAAACATTTTTAAAGAATTACCAACTTTTTAGAGGAGTATGACATGTATAGTATACAAAGATTTTTTAGAAAAGTTTTCTAAAGATAAAACCATGACATTCATCAAAGTTTTCATTCAAACAGGCGATTGATGGGATGCTCCATACAACGTCTTGTTAAACCATCTTCTATTTTGTCACTGTAAAATTTTTTGAAATTCCCAGAAGTTTGTAAAGTATCCACTAAAAACTACCTAAAAATCAATACATCAAATACCTCAGGCAACATTAGTTACATTAAATACTGCTATTATTTTTTCTGCATAATGACAATTGCAGAAAAGTCCTACTCCTGGTAATGCAGATACATTGCTGAGTGGTTCAGACCCAGCTAGAGGAGGAGCAGATGCTTGCAATATCAAACCCCCAAGTTTAGCCAGCAGACAGCTATTCTTTCAGATAATGCTGGTACGAGCCTTTCTGAGTCATCTCAAAGTTATTTATATGCCATTCCCCCTGCTAGAGCACTGTATAGGAGAACTGCTGGTACATAATGAGACTGATTCTGTCCATTTCAAGGCTCACAAAATGATAAGGTGGCAACGCTTTCCACTTGGGTTCACTTTGGGAAAGATAAGGTAATACGGTGGAATTGTGAGAAAAAACACCAGTGATTTGGCTTTGTTTTCCTTATTTTTAAACTTCAAGATGTTACAATCATAGAAACTACCACCTTATTATCTTGACAAAGTGCAAAATCTCTTATAAAAATCTTTTTCTCTTCAGCATCATTATGTGTTATCATAGAGTCATAATCACTGAAACATAGAATGGCCTGGGTTTGAAGAGACCTTAAAGATCATTTCATTCCAAACCCCTGCTATGCGGAGGGACACCTTTCACTAGACCAGGTTAGTCAGAGCCCCATCCAACCTGGCCTTGAACACTTCCAGGAATGGGGCAGCCACAGCTTCTCTGGGCAACCACTGCCAATGCCTGAACACTCTTACAGTAAAGAACTTTCTCATAATGGATTATCTAAACCAACTCTCTGTAAAGGAAGCTTGCACGTTTGAAGCCATTCCCTCTTGTACTGTCATTCCAGGCCCTTGTAAATGGTTTCCCTCTATCTTTCATATGGGCCCTCTTCAGGTGCTGGAGGGCCCCAATTAGATCAGTCCAAAGCTTCTTTTCTCCAGTCTGAATAATCCCAGTTGTCTCAGCCTTTCCTAATAGGAGAGGTGCTCCATCCCCCTAATCAATTTGCTGGCCTCTCTCCTCACTCCAACACTTGCTAAGACCCCAGAACTTGACAGAGTACTTTGTTGGAGTTCAAAAGTCAAGAAAAGAGCTTTGTATTTATTATTTCTACCTAGTTAGAGGATACTGTCATCATGATAATACTGCCTGCAATTTCAGGTACTGCACTTGCAACAGAATCTGCAGCCTTTAGCCTTTAATCCAGTCCCCATGTGTGGTACTTTACATTTCTGTGTTATGCAAGAGCCCTCTGTATACAGGAACTGCTCGTGCACATTAAAAACAATGCTCTACTAAAACAACAATAAAAACTTTTACACACCTACTGTTTAATCAATACATCAACATCAGAGAATGCTGATGCTGTAAACCAGCCATTTGCAGTTTTATACAAGTGCTTTGGCTGCATGTTTTAAGGTGTAATTTTCTGTTAATTTTTCTTTTAAGTATTTGCTTAAATGGCCTAAGGGAGGGCTTCTCTTCAAACATTTTTACAGGACTGAAATTATATACTAGGTTTTTGTAGATTAATAAAGGTGAAATATAGCTTTATGTAAATAAAATTTATTGTGTGCATGACAGCAGATACTTTTCAACCTTTTAGTATTTGAATATATCACCCATAAGATGCACCTTGCTGGACAAAGTAATGTAACCATTAATGTTTACAGAAGTTTTGTGATGCAGGTTCAGTATTTTATATTTTAGGAATTTTACAATTTCATCATAAATGGAATTTGGAACATAGAGACTACTTAGAAATTCAAGATTGTTTTGTGGTTTCTTTAAATATTTTCACCCAAGTACTCAATTTAAAATAAATTAAGCTGTAAAACCGCACATTAGAGTGCAGTTTTGAATATCAGCAAATAAAAGTTGACTATGTTGTATGAAACAACGGTTGAACTCCTTGGTCTGGATATATTCTTATTCAGTAATTCTGTCATAAATCATTCCCTGCTACATCCCTGCTTTTGCTTGGCAAAAGGCATTACTTGGCTCTAGCAGCTGTACTTTTCATCCTTTTGAGTCATAACAACTTCTGGAGTTTATTTCAACAAACTATGATACTGCAAGCACATTTTATAGGTAAAATCTCTTCTGGAACAAACCAGTGGGAAAAGAAGATGACTCAGAGGCATGATATTTAATTAGTATTATCTATGGTAATAAGCTATTCCAGGACTAAGCTAGTCATGACAAGAAAACAACCCTTCTATCTTAACAGGACTTCAGAGTTTAGCTTTAAATAATGACTTATCACTGGAAGTTTTAGTAAATGCAAATGCAGAGCTGCTAATATATCCTGAGCTACCAATATAAATCACAGATTTAAATACAATGATTTATTTAATCCACTACTGCCTAGTAAGTGGAAAATATTGTTTCTTAAATCCTAGTTCTCATAGTAAAAATTTATGATTAAAATCTCTCTTTGCACGGGTTTATATCTACAAACTAGGGCAACTGTAATTACCTAGGTAGTAGGTAGGCACAGGATTATTTACTGCTGTTCTGACAAAGGAATGGATGGACATACTTTTCTGTGAAAAACATTTTTAGCATCTACACAGAGCAGTTTGCTATATTTAAAGTACACAGGAGTCCAAGAAGTCCATACCTGCCTCTAAGAGAGGAGGAGAGGAAAACATTCTAGTCAAGATCAGCAAAAAAGTTTTATGTCACTTCATTAGCAGGACTGTAAGAAAGACCTAGTAACAAGAACTATTTTCTATTGATATCTACAATCTAAACTATCTATGAGGTGATTTCCACTGGTTTTAGGGTGAAGGAGGGGGAATAGGTCTTTTGTTTTTTACTGTTCATATCAAATCCATGGAATTACATTCATTTCATGATTGTAACTGCACTATACAAACCAGTTCTTTCTTTTGTATTACTGAATGCAGAATGTAAAGAATAATCAGAGCTTTCAGAGTTAGAAAATCCAAGTCTTTGCCGAGTACCAAGTTCTTCTTTCTAAAAGAAATTGTCATGAGAGAAGCACAGATTTGGCAGCTTTCTTTTCACACTGCAGCTGTATCCAGCCAGGCTGGTACTCCAGACTACACCTACAGTCAAGGAATAGACACATCATCTACTCCTCCAACTTAAAGAAACAAGGAATGTTCAGACTGTGTAGCAGTCTGCCTGGATGTCTTAGGATGTCTCAGACTGCCTGGACGTCTTAGCCTACCCAGGCCAAAAGAAGCACCTCCATTCCTTTAATGTAATGCCAAGCTGAAGCATACAAAAGCATGCAAAAGCAGTATACAAAAACTACCCCAAGTCAATTTGTGGAAGTTTGCACTCCTGAGGGCTTTGATTGTAAATTGTTAGAAGTAAATTGAGCTAAAAGAATTTCTGAAAAGAACCAGTCAGAAGCATATTAAAACATTGCAGAATAATTGATGGGTGGAAACTGTAATGATGTGATGTATCATTTGTGAATATAACAATTTTTTCATTAGCATTTTAGAGTGAATTTCAGAAAATGAATTCATATTTGAAGCTCACTCTACTGTACAAAATTGAGCCCTACATCTATGAAGAATATTTGACAACAGTAAAAGAGTTTCTGGGTTTAGATGACATTTTGTAGCTTAAGATGAAAGAATTAAACAAATGGGAGTTATGCTTGTTTGACATTCTATATACCCTTCAGTTTATATGCTAAAGTTGTCCAAATTTTTCAGCAAGACTGGTCTCAGAACTGCCTGCCTCTAAGTGCCTTAGGGCATAGTCACTGTTTTGAATTGTGGGTAGCCATGTTCTTGCTTACATTCTCTTGATTTGAATTGGGAAAAAATAATGGGAATGTTTTCAGCTGAATACAAACTTCATTGACTATTTTGCTAAAATTAAAGTAGCTGACAGTTCCAAATGTGATACAAAAATAAGGAACCTGGAGTGATTATTTTTTGAAGTAGGTCAGTCTCCACAGCACATTTCTCTGAACCATTTGCCTGACAAGGCAAATATTTTTAAAGAATATTAGCCTCACAGGAGCTTTTTAGCAAAAACCAAAATTCAACTCAAAAGCATAAACAGATTTTACCTTTAACTTTTAAATAGATTTAAACTATGTCTTTCTAGACTAGCAGACTACATGATGATAAGATACACTAATAGAAAATAGCACAATAAATGCGTTGAATTTGAAAATTTCTAGACTGAGCCCTTGAATGTGGCCCACTTCTCTTGCTTTTTAACACATGTAGTACATGGAGTTTCATTTAATTCCTTCAGGTGCTCATTTTCCAGTAATAAAACAGGAATTCCTCTTCTATTTGCATGATTCATGGCATAAGATTATAAAATATTTTGAACAAAAGGGATTTTTGAGAATTTTATAGTAAAATCTAGTCCAAATGATACACCATAAAAATCTTAAAAGTCCAAATCTGTAGAAAGCAAATGCTAAGATAGCTTCCTTATTCTCTGAAGCACTTTTCCTAAGTTTTCCTGAGATGAAAATTCTAATCATATTTGAAGAACGTTCATCATATAGGGATTTCAGTTATACACAGATGCATCTGACCCAAACACAGCCAAATTCAAAGTCATTATGGATTAAATGCTTAAAATTATAAATTTTATTTTGATTGTTATTATAATTTAAATTAAAACCAAGAAGACTCATGAAAATCTTGGTTCTGAAGGTTGCAATGGGAAAGCTCACTCAAACAAATAAAAATACATCCTGAGATACTTGTTTTAAAACCTTGGAAAAAGTAGTGTGGCAAACATCTTACCTACAGTAACAGGATGTTCTTTAGGTTGTTTTTCTGTGTGGATTTGTTGGCTTCTTTTTCATTGTTATAAAGACATATACTGTGGTGGCAAGAGACTCTTCAGTTAAACTGCAGTTGCCTACTCTAAATTTATTGAGCTTGATGAGAACAAACACAAAGTCTGTGCTACCCTTGGCACCATCAATCAAAGTGTTGGGTAGTATCGCATCTTAAGCTTCTTGATTGAGAATTCTTTTCCTGTTTACTTACTGAGGTGTGCAATGCATGCTAATGCACCTGTGGATGAGTTAAATAGTGTGATAAAATATGATATATTTTCCCTGAGATCAACAAAATACCAAAAACTGACAAATAAGAGATCTAGTGGGACTAATAAACATTTTATTAGAAAATCAAAGATCTGTTTTACCCTATCTTCTAAAATTTATCACTTTTTTCTCCAAAGACTTCACATCTTTCAAGACAACTTCAGAAGTCTAAATATATTTTTGTAAATTCATCCATTGAAGCTGAACTTGCACATATGAGGTTATTTCAGGTTTCAGGTGAGGTTATTTCAGAATCAAGAGAAGTGAGTGCAGATGAAATACTATTGAGTGGAAAAACTTATTTTTCTTTAGAGGAAAACAACTATCCAGAAATATCTTTTACTTATATAAAACCTTTATACGCAACTATATAGGCAATAGGAATTGTTTATGTGTCTTCAGTAGTATTCTGAGGTGCATCAGAAATGGCATTGCCAGCAGGTCAAGGAATTATCCTGGCCCTCTGCTCAGCCCTGGTGGGACATATCTAGAGTGCTCTGTCCCGTTCTGGGCTCCTCAGGACAAAAGAGAAAGGGAGCTCCTGGAGCAACTTCAGTAGTGGTTACAGAGATGATGAAGAGATGGAGCATCTTTCTTATGAGGAAAGGCTGAGGGATCTCATCAGTGCCTGCAGGGAGTGGTCAGAGCATGGACCAGGCTCTGTTCAGTGGTGCCCAACAATAGGACAAGAAGCAAGGGGCAGAAAGGGATGCCAAGGAAGTTGCACCTGAATGTGAGGAGGAACTTCTTCACTGTGCAGTGACCAAGCACTGAAACAGATCACCCAGAGAGGCTGTGGAGTCTCCCTCACTTGAGATATTCCAGAACTATCTGGACACAATCCTAAGCTATGTGCTCTAGGGTGACGCTTCTTGAGCAGGAAGGTGGGACAAGATGACCCACTGTGGTCCCTTCCAAACTGACCCATTAAAAGATTCTGTGAATTTGGGGTTTATTTATATACCTATCATATCACTTAGTAGATATATTTAGTATTATGGAAACTGAAAGAGCATTAACATGATCAGGTGGACATAAGTACAATGTGAATGCAAGAGCTGAAGATATTCCTTGAAGAGGAAAATCTAGCAAAAAATTCAGTTATGGTTATTAAACGTAACAACTTACTCAATGTACTGGTCAGTTTTTGGTTTCTTTATCCCACTCTAGAAGAAGGCCACATAGATTGAAAAGTAGTAATATAAAAGATAGAATTCCTTGGCCCCCAAAACTTGGGTGATTACATTTTGTTTGTCAGAATGCTGACTGTGCTAGTCTGGAGAATATGACAGCATTACTTCCCTGCCATGTAGATATTTGTTTTCATAAGTAAAAGACAGTTATTTGGGATCTTGACTGAACTTCTGTGAAACTCGTGTTTTCCATGTATCTTTGAACAATATAGTTCTGTAACACAAAATAATAAAAATCATAAGCATTTTCTTTTTTCAGAGTGCAATATGGAAAAGCATAAAAATTAGCTGTCCCTATCTTAAATTACAAAACCAACAAGAGTGTTGTCTCTTACAAAAAAGCTTGAAATTATTACTGATATTACTAAAATAATTTATTTTACTTTATGAGAAAAAAATTATCAGGGCCATAAAATATACTTTTCTCTCAAAACAGCACTACATTTGAGCAAGGAGAATGACTAATATTGTATTGTGGTGGTGCAGAATTATTCAAATTAAATTTACCCTTTTTAAGCTATTAGCCTAGAAAATAAAACCAAGAAATAATCATGTGTAATTTCTGAAAAGACAGTGCAGAACTAATTAGCATGAAAAACTATATTCAGGTTCTTCCCTCTCACTTTACTCCACAGATAACATTGATTTCTACAAAGCAACTCCTAAAATTATATTTTTTTAAAAGTAGTAGAACCTTCTCCTGACAACATCATATTTTTATATGTTAAATTAGTTATGCATTTTAAATTCATAAGATATCAGAGACTACATCCACATATTTTCGGTGATCAAGCTTCCAAAATTATTATATTTAAATTGAACTTTTCTTTAGATCACCTTGTTTTCCATACTGCTGTTACTTTCCACATTGCTGTATTGTCAGACTGTAGTTTTATAATCCTGTTCACACGCCTTAACTGTGCACAGCTACAGAATTTTTAGTGGCCAGGTTAGGTTAAAGGTGTGCATCAGTGCCACAGGACATGTTCTGAGGCTCTGAAGCACAACAAAATATGTCTTTGCCCATGGTTTGAGCACTAAATAAAAGTAAGATGGACTGCCACTGAAAAACCTTGAGGAGTCTAACTGGAGAGAATTCAATAGCTGTAAAAGTATTTACATCTACCCTTTTCAGATATAAATTGGACGTCATAGAATATTCTGACTTTTCAACTCTTATGTACTTATGGCCATGGACAGAATGTTTTTTTCTATTTCTTTAAGTTTGCTAACAAACCCCTCTTCTCTTTACCAATCAACTCATATTCTGCAATGCTAGCATCACATTTCTTAAGTAATCTAATTTTTTTCTGCTCAAGTTCTGTTGATACAGAAACATAGACTCAAACACACTGTTTCCACTCAATGTACACTAAAACACAACTACCCTGAAAATAGATAAAAACACACATCTTAATACAAATGAGAAACCAGAATACTGTGTATATGCACTGGTTGCCTGTGAGGTGTTATATACAGGGAATATTCCTGCAGTATTGCACAGCTATTACGCTTTGAACCGTGTTTCTAAGCTGTGTCACTATTTTTCTCCAAAATCTCCTGGGGGTAACATTACCATTATTTTTGTAGCATGACTTAAAGTTTCTACTCCACACAGTAAGACAAAACCAAAGACCTATTTATTATTTAAAGAACATTCATTCCAAACTATAACAGCAAAAGACATACTTAAACATCTGAAATAAACTATTTCGGAGATAAAAAGGAGTTCAAGCACACAAGAGCATAGTTAGATTCTTCCCCAGGAACAGAGTAGAAAGAAAATAATGTTCATATCATAAGACTTTGTCCCATTAACTAAATGACAGAACATATTGTTGCAGAGGAAAATCTTCATTCTATGCTATGCTAAAAACCTGCAACACAAGACACTGCAGTTCCATGATTCTGCCTAATGCCTGTTAAAACCCATGGAAACAAGACACCTCCGTAGCTTTTAGCATAGCTTGTAAAGTACATGACCTGTTTCAGGTCACTCAACAGCCTGACAAAAAAGGAGAGGTTTTGTTGGAGTGTTCTGCCTCCCTGCACTAACATAAGAAGTGGCCTATTAAAAGCTAATCATGATGACTAAAGTCAATGAAATATTCATTGTAGCTTAAAAATACACATTCAGTCATAAGAAATCATTATGCTACAATCGTTGGTTTTTATATTTCAAAACCAGTACTTACAAGTTACATCGTTAAGAACATAGAACCAACACAACACTTAATTACAGGCCTCAGTAACGCCCATGGGAAACAATTTCAGATTTTCCCAAAGACAAAAGGATAAGCATATGCATCTTGGTAACACTATCCAAGTTAATGTGGAAAGATTTCTACAAGCTGACAGAAAGAAAATGAAAGAGCATTTTCAGAAATTTCAATTACAAGAGCGAAACAATTACTCTGCTATCTAGTTTATGTCTCCCATAGCAATTTTCTTTCAATTGACAGTAAAGGCGAACGTAATGCAAATGTATTTACATCCAGCTTTTAGCCACGTACAGAATCTGAAATTAAAATACAGGGTAAAGAATTTTTCTGCTGACAAATACACAGAAAATAAATTAAGAAACTTTTATGTATATGGATATATTTTACCATGACCAATGGTGTTGGTTTCTAAAACTAAAGCATAGTTTTATCCCAGTAGGTTTTCTTTCCTTTGCTATCAGTAATGCAGTACTCTACCTTTCCCTTGAAAGATATTCACTGAGATCTGTATATTTTCACAATACTACAGAGTGGAAGATTTTTCTTGTTACTATGTCAAAAAAGGATTTCAAGGTTCAACACCAGCTATGCTCAATGAAACAGTCAGACTGCTTAACAAGCTGTTGGAACAGCAGTTTTATCTCATCGGCTTTGACACAGAATTCCTGACTGAAGAGGAAGTCTGAATTTCTCACAGACTCATAAAGTCAAAGGTTAATAATTATATAAGTTTAATCTAGGTAGTGCTCTAGTCTCTTACAAGAAGGAAAGCATGAGTGTGGTTCTAAAGTGGGACTATTTCATGGAAGGGTTGCATTGGTTCCCACACACCTTTGATATTGTTTCCTCTTTACAGGTTATTTTGTTTGCTACATCATTTCACCATTAGTTTGTTTAGTCTAAATTTTTCTTCTTGAAACCCTTTTTAAGTTCATGTGTTTAAAACTGAGATGCAAGAACTTTGGAAGAAAAAGAAAAACCTTCCCAAAACACTCCCAATTTTAAAAGGATATAATTTTCCATTCTTTTATCTCATTTTAGTCTCATGTGCATAAAGGCAGTCTGTGAGTCGCTTAATAAAGCATCTTGTGAAGTTGGATTACACCTGCTTACAGCAATTATACCAGACAGGAGTTATAGGAACACAGTATGCTCAGAATTAGAAGCACTTACTGTTGGAATATATGGAAAATAGCAAGTTATGCATGATGCCATTCAGTTCAGCTCATTTTCAGCAGAGCTCTTGCAAGTTACAGTAGAGTAAGTTTGCATGCTTAACTAAGTGCATTAACATTTTGGGTTAGATTGGGAACACACTTTTGAACCAAACATCTCTTATCACTTCTCGCATGGTCTGGGTTTGCATTGCAGAATAGTCTCAGAGGACAAAATTGCATCCCTTTTGAATTAAGGTAAACTGACATTGTACTTCAGAATGACCTAAATCTTATGCTGCTGTTGACAGGACTAGGGCAGAGCCAGGCTGAGCTAAATCCCTTGAAACATGCATAAATACATAAATATGCAAATTTTGGGTCTTTAACCACAAAGTGGTTTGTTATAAGTTCTCTCCTGTTGTACTACGCTATTGTCCAATGCAGACTCAAACTTTTCACAGTGGCAGGAGTCCTGGTATTCTCAGTGGAACTGCTGACAGACCCAGCCCCCTGAACAGACTGGGTAGGCATTGAAGCAACAACTGTGCATATGCTGGCCAGCTGTCATAAATTAGAGAAACCCTCTCTAACCTTAGGAGATTGCACCTTGATTATGGAGAATTGTACTGACAAGTCCAGACACTCCAAATGAACAGGTCACCTTCTCCCCTATACAGGCTGGTGTCTCAGCTATCAAAAATTGAGTCAGAGCAAAGGAAAGGGACATGTGGGTACTGTGTGCCATCTTGGGGCTCTGCCTGTGTGACCACAGGGAGGGCATAATGAAGTGGGGTGTTTCACCTACATGGGCTTCAGGGTTGGAAGTAAGTGAATTGGGAGGAATAGAGGTGTCCAAAACCCATACATTCAGGAAGGTCACTCCTCCAGATGCAGCAGAAGTGCTGAGGACATTTCCACTTCTGACCCTGACGAAGGAACTACAGGTTTGCAGTTACAGGAATCAGATGATGAATGCTCTGATCAGCCACAGAGGGGTTCTGTCTCCAGTCAGGCAGAGGAAAGGAACAGCTAGTCTTACTGGACTGTATGGAACAGATTTCCTGGCACATCAGACCCTGGGGAGAATAATGCTTTAGTGGACACTGGTTCACAGTGCAACTTAATGCCATCACGGTCCATGGAGGCAGAACTCATATGGATTTCTGGAGTGACAGGGGGTCCCAGCTGGTGAAGTGACCCTAACAGGGAAACAAGGGACATAAGTACCCTACTGGGGACCATCCCAGATTCCCAGTGTCCTTGTCAGAGACTACCTCAGAAGAGGACACCGAAGGACATAAAACTGTACCATGGGTATACTTTTGCTTTAGACACCATGAAAATTAAACAGCCGTTTACCTTGCCCAGCCTGTCAGATGATCCATCTGTAGTGGGCTTGCTGAATGCCAAGGATCAGCAGGTGTCAGTTGCTACCATGATGGTGCATCAGTGGCAATACTTCACTATACAAGAGCTTGGGGTTCCCTTCCATGAGCTTATTCATCAATGGAAAATGAAGAAGTCATCAACAAGACTTAATTGCACTTGAACAGTCTCATACAGCCAGTGCAAAAGTCTGATGGAGGGTTCAGAATTCCAGTAAACTATTGTGACTTGCACAAACCACTTTCCATAGAGTGCAGCCATACTGGATATGTTAGAGCTCCAGTACAAACTGGAGTTAAAGGCAGGAAAGTGATAGGCCATGATTTATGTGATCAATGCTGCTTTCTCTGTTGCTTTGGCAGACTGTGGGCCACAGTTTGCTTCCATGAGAGGGTTTTCCATTACCTGGGATTGTCTGTCCCACAAATGGAAGTACAGTGTAGCATATGAAAATGAGAGTCATAAGATGA
Source organism: Aegithalos caudatus (assembly GCA_013389925.1). NCBI lineage: Eukaryota > Metazoa > Chordata > Aves > Passeriformes > Aegithalidae > Aegithalos > Aegithalos caudatus. The sequence continues at coordinate 200,807 of WEIU01003615.1, read as the reverse complement.
GAGCAAAATTAATCTGTTTATTGCATTTATTGCATATTATTGCAGATTATTGCATTAATCTGTTTATTGCATTTATTACTTATTAAGACAGTACTCATACACTTAGTCTGGGAATCTCTGTTCAGTCCTTGCCATGAAACCCAGCTGCAGGCCTGTAACAAATCCATTGGCCTGAGAGTTTGTTAGTTTTCTCAAGGTTTGCAAGCTTCAAAGAAACGGAATGGACACCTTCCCTCTGTAATCTAATTTCCTCCATCTTCCCAGGAATTTTCTGCAGTGTCAGGCTTTGCTGGTTCCTTACGGTACAGTCCTACCATTTGCCATGGATTGATATAGACTGCAGTGAAGCAGGATGAAGCTGCCCAACACTGATGACAAAATAATGTGGGACAACACAATGAAAGAAGCATTTGAGAAAGCATTACTTGGATCCCACCTGAAGTGCTGCATCCAGGTCTGGGATCCCAGCACAGAAAGGACATGGACTTCTTGGAGCCAGTCCAGAGGAGGCCGCCAAGATGATCAGAGGGATGAAGCACCTCTGCTATGAGAAAATGCTGGTAGAATTGGGATTGCTCAGCCTGGAAAAGAGAAGGCTCTGGGGTGACCTAATTGTGGCCTTCCAGTACCTGAAGGGAGCCTACAAGAAAGATGGAGAGAGACTATTTACATGAGGCAGAACAAGCAGAAATGGCTCCAAACGGACAGAGAGGAGATTTAGACTAGATGTTAGGAAGAAATTCTTTTCTGTGAGGGTGGTAAGGCATATGTGCAGATTTCCCAGAGAAGCTAAGGCTGCCACATTCCTGGAAGTGTTCAAGGTCAGGTTGGATGGAGCTCTGAGCAACCTGGTCTAGTGCAAGGTGTCCACAGCAGCAGTGCTGGAATTAGATAATCTTTGAGGTCCCTTCCAACCCAGGCCCTTCTATCATTCTATGACTAATATTTTCCCTTAAAGCTGACTTTGCCCAAAACAAAGCAAGGTCGAGGAACTTGCACAAGGGACTTTGTTCTAGGAAATAAAATTTCATATAGATATTGCCACATCTTAATGCATGTGAATTATACAGTAGCAGCCATATTCCCACCAGCTAACCAAAAGAAAACACAGGTATGCTGGGTTTCTAGGCTCTCATCCTTGGTTACAGTCAGACTGGAAGTCCTCTCCATTGACTAACACAGGAAATATTTCAACCAGTTCCCTGAGCAGCAACATTTGAAGTGATCAAACATGAAACTGATCATGTAGTAGCCCTAGACCAGCTAGACAGGACCAGAATGTAAGAAGGGTAGCCTACACCACAGCCAGGAAGTTTTTGCTGCAGCCAGGCCCTCTGCCAGAGAGAACCTGGAGAGACCCAAGGTCAGCCTCTGGAGTTTTGGAGACAGAACACAAAGGATCTGAATGCCACTGCATCCGAACCATGAAAAAGCCATACTGGTAAAACACAAAGTGTTTTGGGTTGTGTCAGAAGTAGTCCTTACAGAAGCACAGCTCTTCTTTGCACCACAAATATCCATACTGTTCTGAATGGTCAAATGAAGGATCCCTCTACGCATGATGAAGCTGACACTACATGGATCACAACATGCTGAAGCAACATGGATCATCACATGCTTTCTGTGGTGGAGATGGCTATTGGATGTTCAGAAACTTACCTAAGAAACAAAAATAAATGAATTGAACAATATGATCCAACTATGAAATTACTTTGTAGGCATCCAGGCCAAGAAACACATTCCTTTACTGGGAATATCACATTCCCTGTCATGCACCAGCCACCAGGAGGAGCATAGAACAAGGCAATGTAGTATTAAAAATGATGCTAAAAGCAATGACTGCTGAGACATTCAAGCACTGTGATGCAAATTAGCCAGAAGTCACCTGTCTAGCAAACACTAGAGGATCTTCCTGATCTTTCCTGTGGAAGGAGCTACAGCTCCCATGGCACACAAAGGGAATTGGATCAGGAAGTGTGGGCTACGCCTTCTTCGGGAAAAGGTGAAGACCTTCAAGGGATAGATTTTTTCCCAAGGACACAAGTGTATTTGCTGGTTAATTCAGTCAGATGGAGTAATCTGATGTGTACCTCCAGGATGCCTAACCTTAGAGGAAAAATAAGGCCTGATTCAAATTTCCATCATAGCTGCATTCCACTGGAAAGCACCACATCAAAAGCCAGTGAAAGGAAAACCAATAAAAAGAAAGCCTTGTAAGGAACCAGCTAAGTGCAGATTGATCCAAACTGAGTTGGCTTCTGCACCTAACAATTCAACACACAACATCATCTCTCCCTTCTCAAATCACCACCACAACAGACAGACCAGCAGTCATAGATTTTTTTCTTCCTTGTCCTGCTGGAGTTTTTGGACAATGGGAGCATGAACAAGAGACTGCTTGCTGTCTTGTTCAACCCTCAGTAAAAGCTTGTTTGGTTTTCAGTTTTTTTCAAGACAGATTCCTGATATCTTCATTCAGAGTTTAACTGGACAGGGGATGCTGGAATAATTTTTCTTTTTCTGAAAATCATTATATTGGCCAAAGGAAAAGTGGCATGTATTTGAATACCTGTTATTTTGTGCATTTTCCCTTTAGCAGTAATTTACCTATAAGTCTTACTATTATTTACATCCATATATAATTTTCATGTAATAAAACAGGTTTTGATTCTTATAGCTCACATGTTCCTTTCTGAACTTAACACAAGAAAGAAAAAAAAAAAGGATATGGAAAGAAAAAAAACCCAGTATATAGAAATCTGTATGCTACCAATACTACTGAAAACTAATTTAATCTTAAATTCCCTTGTAAACATCTGTTCCTTATAAAACATCCACCCTTTAAGCAATTGTAAGATTACTAGGGAGCAAATAAATGTCTAAAAAATCCCTACTTCATTTTGCCTCCCACTGGAGGTCTCTGGGACATATATTTCCTTCTCTCTTTCTCATCTTTTCGACCCCCTTCTATCTCTTCCAAATTAGTTCTATGCTGAATGTATGCCTCAAAAAAATGAGCTATTTGCCTGAAAACATGCCCTAACTTCAAAACTCGACCGAAGTTATAGCAGTTGTTCCTGTAAGCCTGCATCAAGTAACCCTGTAATTAATCATCTCTTTCCTTGAGGGCTGCTGTCACTCACCATAAATCAAAGAATGTGTTTTCTTCTTGTTAAAGCAAATATTTATTTTTCTCTTTATGAAAACAAAAACCATTCGGATTTTTTTTTCTTATGAAAGGAAACATTTGGACTCCCCATTAGCTGGGGAGTCCAAATTAAAGGCTCTGAGGGCACCATATTTACGCCTTCATACCTGAACCTCCCTCAACAACTTTTGTTTTGCTAAATTGATATTTAAAGGTCTGGTTTTCAGTAAGTACATGTTCCTGTGATAATATAGCTTGTTAGAAGATTGCAATTTTATATGGGGAATTTTTCCATGAAACAGTAAATATTTGGAGGTTCTTTTGCTTTTTCTCAGAGCAAAAGCTGAAATATTTTTCCATGATGGAAAAGATTTTTTCTCTTCCCTCAAAGTTTTTCCCTGGCTCTTGAAACCATTTTCTGCAAGGATGAAACGTCCCCTGGTCTTGAGAATAGTTAGCAATGGCTTGATCCCAAGCATCTAAAGAGTTACTGGATTTACCAGCAAGTCTCCCAAGCCGACTGGGAGAAGCTGACTGGGAGAAAATTAGTTTGGTTACCTATAAACAATTCTCTTTCCTTCAAGTGGTTTTTACTTTATTCCTTCAGGTCAACTGCTGACTTTTACTGTGTAATTGGTTCTGGCTTGAATAGAGCACAGGTGTATACAGACTAAACTTTCACCAAAATAAAGCTGACATTATTCTGGAGATGCAGCAGCAGTTGCAGGTTCACGTGGTAAGATTTTTTCCAATGGGATTTTAAAAGAAGAATCAGGTAATGCAAAAAGTGTAACATATAAAATTCAAAAGAATTTTGTAAAACCACAACAAACTGATGCCAAGGGAAGCCTAAAGGAGCCTTAAATATGAATAACAGCATTAAATATGAATAACAGCATCGCAATATCCCAGGGAAATGTCCTATACACTTAATCTGCTAGTCTTTGATAGCATGCTGATACCCTATTCCAATACTAAGGAGAAATGAAGTGTCACAAGTGCACTGACAGAAATATATGGAGAAATGAGCACACACCTATGATCATTTTAGGCCAGAACTATAAGGTATAGGCCTGAGAAGCCTTATGTGATCACTCTGTAAGACATCTGCAGAAAAGGAGACTCGGGTGGACCTTATCACTCTCTACAACTGCCTGAAGGCAGGCTGTGGCCAGGTGATGGTTGGACTCTTCTCCCAGGCAATCAGTAACAGGACCAGAGGTCCTCAGGCTGCACCAGGGGGCATTCAGGTTGGACATCAGAAAGAATGGCTGCCTGGTTGTCAAGCATTGGAACAGGCTGTTCAGGGAAGCCATGGAGGCCCCATCCCTGCAGATGTTCAAGAAATGACTGGACACAGCACTCAGTGCTCTGGTCTGAGAGACAAGGTGGGGATCAGTCCCAGGTTGGACTCAATGATCTTGGAGGTCTTTTCTGAGACTCTTTCAATACAGCCTGGTGTTATCTATATTTACATAATTCTGTCTCAAAGAAGGAATTTTCAGCATGTTTTAGAATTTTCACTCCTGAGAAAAATATAGCCCTTAAGAAAAGACACATCAACAGACTAGGAACACAAAGCAGAGAAAACTGCATATTTTCTTTTCAGTGAAGGATTTGGAGCTTCATGGGTCAGTGAAAGGAGCTGTGTGGTATGGCAGCTACAGCAGGAAGTAAAATGTGGAAAATCCCTTCCATGTGATCCCAGCCCAATGAGATTTCAAACTGATAGGCAGCTATCAGAGTAGACATGGCAATAGGCAAAGAATAATACAGATACTAAATATCCAGTATTATCTCAAACTACAGATTTTTGGCTTCTGATATTGAACAAACAAGAAAAATATACAGTCTTGAACAAATAAATATCCCCAAGTTTTACAGTATTCTTTAAGAACAAATTTAGTAATACCTATGATTTATATTCCATAATCCCTATTTATGTAACAAAGATTAATCAGCAAGGTCTGTTCACAATAAAGTGACTTCATTTTCTCTATTTCATGTTTATTTTGCCAATAAAATCAGAAAATATTAAATGCAGGTAATTCAACTTTTCTTCCAGAATTTTAAATTCTTACCATAGACTTGATCAACCCTCCTCAGTTATAAAAATCACATCTGTTTTCAACTTATGATTTTGTAAGAAAAAACACAGTATGAAGCATGGAAAATTTCAGTCAAATAATTCACTCTTAAATTACTGTGTTTTACTAAACAGAGATCTATGTACAGTAACATTCATTTTATTTGCTATAACCAAGAAAAAACAGATCATTAAGCCAAGGATTCCTGGGGCAAGATATTTAAAAAATATTTCATGACTCTTTTGAAGAAATAGCTCTTCTTCTGCTAACACTTATATTAACATATGTTCAACTTCAATCCAAGTAATTGCAGCATAAGGAAAAAAAACTACTTGCATACTTAAATCAGACCTGCATATGTAGTTATATGTTTAGTTGTATAAATGACTAAACCAGGTCTCTGTTAAAATTCAATTCTCTATTTTTGATTTGAGTTAGTGGGGGTTTATGTTTGTTTGTTTTTCCTATGTTTTGACTTTTTTTTTTTTTTTTTTTT
>WEIU01003615.1:140705-184828 GCA_013389925.1 Aegithalos caudatus | reverse complement strand
GCTTACAACTGTTGCTCAACTCAACAAAGGAACCTCAAAGTCACAGAAAAAAGTTCTGTAAAATCTACACATTCCTTTCTGAGAGATCACATGCTCTGACAAAGAAATTGAAACTCCTCTCTAATTTAGCCATTACTAAAGCCTGAAAGTCAATTAAATTAGAACTAGTAAAAAATTCTCATTAAAAATTCCTCTTATTTATTTTTTTTTTACAAATTCTCTATAGACTAACACTGTTTTTTGTAGGAATCCTGCTATTTTCAGAAATTTAAGTAGCCAAGAGATACTCCCACTTCATAACTTTGCTTTAGCACTTTCCTACAGTGCTTCTGAGCAACCAAAGTAGTACATTTTGTAGTTATGTATCAGAAAATTGTGACCTTCACAATGCCCTTGTTCTCATAGAATCCATCTTCAGAGCCAGGTGACAGACTACCCTCCTGGGAACATGAAAGCCTCAAGAGAAAGACCACTGCATACAGAGTAGAGATTTGAAAAGAGAATTAAAATAAATGTTGCTATGGTGGATTATATGGTCTTTATTCACACAACACCTTTAAAAAAACTCTATAAAAAACTCTATAGTATTTTTTAGAAGCTGGGATAAATGTGGAATTTTTTAAGCACCTGATTCTATTTAGCACTGCATTAAAATCAAAATATAAAATCAGAATAGACAGTCATGCTTCACTAAAATGTACATATTTCATATTCATATTTTTCCTTGAAAAGAGTCTGATAAATAACTAAAAGACATTTAATTTAATTACCTCTGAATAATTTTGATGAAAAATCTCTATGCTTAAATGGATTCATTTTGGCTAACAAGGGGTTGGTGGGGGGATTGTCAGATACTGCTGAAGAACTGGTTAATGCTAGTTAGAACAAGCTTGCGTGACTTCAGACATAAAATCATTGTACAAAGTGAATAACTTTGTGTAAATGGGATTGATAAAATTCCCCCCAAGTATCTGTAGACCAGTAGTTTCCCCTTAGGAGACTCTATTCAAGAACAATGCAGTCATCAAAACTACTTGCAACTATGCACAGCCCCAGCCTTAGTATTTTGAAAGAGAGACACTAGAAGAAACCAAGGTAATAGCATTGACATTTCCCTTTTCCAATGCTGGTACTTTGAGCACTGTTTGGGTCTTCTGTTGATTTTCAAACTGTAAAGGAGCCAGACCTCACTACAGGTGCAACTTATCCTTTGTGACTCTTCCTCTGTTAGAAGGAAATCAGTACTTCACAGACCTTTCTGTCTGTACAGCGAACTGCCCATCACCATCTGCACCTTGGACAGCCAAGGGTTGACATTCCTGACACCTAATCTAAGCCTCTATGGTAAATAGCTATCCATAGTCCTGTTATTAAAAATAGATATCCACTTAACTTTCTGCCATTTGGATAGCCAAATAAATTTTTCAGCCTGGGGAAACAAGTGTTCCAATATGACCTTGTCATAGATTGATGGGTGGAAAATACTCAGGATAATATTTTCTGCTTTGGAAACAGATTTTTTTTTTACTCTAACACTATGATAAGAAGCAATGTCATTTTTAGGAAAGCAGAAATGTTCCCAATTAATCACTGATGATAAGAGTACATAAATTATTATTTGGACAGCTTGACTCTTGACCTCATTAGGTAGGTGCCACACAGAAATTGTACTACTTATGCATAAATATTTGCATGAGTTTGTGCAACCCTTTCCTAATTCTGGCTGATGAGAAAGTTATGTTTATAGCCCTTCTGTTGTTTTCCTGCTTTCCGAACTGCATATTCCCTATATCATAGCTACAGTATCTGTTTAGTCTTCAAACTGCACAGGGTTTTTTATGTGTTCATTGAGGAATACTGTCATGAATAACCAGATCTCAGCTTCTTGAGAACTTTCTACTAAAATATTGGAATAACCAAAAAAAACCCTAATAAAACTGAAAAAATATTCTTGCTAAGTGCAACCAACATTAAAATACTGAGTGTTTTGGGGTCATAAATCAAAAACTGTTTAGCACACTGGTTATCATTAAAAATCCTCAGCTGATAAACTGAAACTGTCCATCACCATGCCTTTCTGGATACTCAGGGAAAAAAAAAAATCTGCCATGCTCTTAATGTTGTTATTATCCCTAATGTGAAAGCAATTAATATTCGTATCTATCTTCATCCCCAGAGAGCAATCAGGTAAGCTGAAAGACCCACACTTGTCACCAGCGATGCGACACAGACCAGGCCAGCAGGGGTGCCAATTGAAATAGGGACGGGAACAATCGAGTAAGCCCAAAAAACAACTTTAACGATAGCCTGAGCCAAAAAAAGAACATAAACCCAACATGGTATGAGGCAGCCTCATAAGACCCAAAAATGGGGCAAACAATATATAGATTCTATTCCAGATAGTGAACCAATGAACAATTATGTTACCTTATATGTAAACATTGTTAACCATTCATATGCAAGAACTCAGAACATAACCTTATATGGTGCAATTTCATTAATGTAATTATACCCATAATTCCTGTTCTTCTCACCATAACTTAACGAGATATTTCCCTTCCTAGCATCTCATTTCCCATGGTCTCTGATGCCAGCTTCACTGTCATTCAGGCCAACCCAATGCCAGTCCCTGCCAGTCCAACTCCCACAAGCACTGGCACCAATTTAGGAGTATCTGCTCTATCTTCTGAACGTATGAATGCATTTCTACTTTCACACCTTTCATAATCAAAGAGTGGGTTCAGTTAAAAGCCCTCCAGGCTCTTCAGCCTTGTTTCTAGGTAACTTTAAAAAAAAAAGGAAAAGTATTGCAGTGTGACAGTAATGTCAATGAAAATAAATTAATGCATTACAGCCATATATATGAGCCAGGAACAAATGTGTTGTTTGCAAAGGTTTGAGGACACTGTTTGCCTATATAAACCCAAATGCTAAAGAAGGAGTACAATGGGGCAGAGATGTACTGCAAAAATTATTTATAATTAAAGGAATTTATTCAATCATCACTTAGAATCCCCTAAATAAGTCTTGATTCTCAGACTTTATTTCAAATATTCAGTTTGTACTTGGAGTATCTGGCCTTAAAGCCCATTCATTCCAGCCCCTTACAACACAACTGATTAAATAAAATTGGTTCAGTTTGCATACACTCTTACATTTATGCTGGACTTCTGAAACAACCATTAAATGAAGTTAATTCTGGTCCTTTCTACGTCTGAGAGAGCTCATATTAGCAAACTTGAGGAAAAACATTTTCAGATGTTTCTCAAGTAAAAGCAGAACTCTGAACATGCCCATTCTCTATGCCAAGACAGTAATCAAGAGCTAACTCACCAGATTTACACCTGATGTAAAAGATAGTTTTCCATAAATTAGAAGGAAAAAAAAAAAAAAAAAAAAATGAAAAAATCCCTGTAAAAAAAGGAGAAGTAAATACAGAGTTTTTCCTTTTTTTGAGCTCTAGCCTAACCAAACAGTTGCCAGAATCAATCTTTTGGAATACTTGGTTGTACAAAACTTGATTATGCACATTTCAAATAAAGCAACATATTTTACCCAAGCAATGGTGTTTTTGTATACACACCACAATGGAAATGAAGATGCTGAAGAAAGGTTGGTGGCCAAAGGAACTGAAAGATAACCAGATTGTTTTCCAGTTATTTATAGTCAGATGGTTCTGCTGAAAGTGATCAGAGGTGAATCATTTTCTTACTTGTTACTGGACATAGGTTAGAAAAAGAGTATTTGGGTCCGGACATGTCATTCTTGTTGTTTTCAATGGAAGACAGTGAACCAAGTCTTTTTGAAAGGTTCTTGGGTTTTATTTTATATATATGTATACATCTTAAAATTGTAAAATGTAGCTTAGACTTCTAAAATCCAGGTACCAATCATCAAAAAGTCATAACATCAAATGTAAAATTTAATTTTTCTTTCTAAGGAGTTCATTGCTCTCACTTCTTAGGATGATAAGTATTTTAGGAGTTCAGAAAGATAACCTTATCACAAGACCACTTCTTAAAGTGGGTTTGTTTAATCAAACCTAATTTCAAAGACACCTTTTATTTTATTTTAGTCATACTTTTGCAAAATTTCTTTAAGAGGGATATTTTTAATGCCTAATTTACTGAATGACACTCAAGATGCTGCATGTAATCCTCCTCATTTTTTAGTATATTTTAATATCCTTTATTCTTCAACATCAAAATCTTTTTCAGAAGATAAGAGAACAGTACTTTTTTCTTTTTTTTTTTCTTTTTAACATATTTTAATATGAAACATTTGCAATAAAAAGAACATTTTATATTAGCACTGGCTTTCAGGGTATTATTCAGCACCGTCTCTCTTTTTTTTTTTTTAATTTATATGAAGAAAAGTCCTGAAAGCCCATAATCATAAATCATCTACATTCCACACAGAGCAGATTTATCACTTTGATTCCAGGCTCAAAGAAGAAACCCAAAAGAGAAGTGAGAGTATGGCTTTCATTCTCTCTTATAACTGTTTAATGGTTTTTGTTTGCTTGTTTATTTTAGTAAAATATTACTCATTCATAAATTTCTAAATTTCCAATTAACATATGAATATGTTTCAGCCAAGAATCTTACAGACTGAACTATGCTTAACTTCATAATAGCCCCAGATTACACAGCTATTCTTAAGAACTGACAAGATGTTGTCAAAACTACAAATACAGAACTAAGCTATTTCCCTTACCAAGTGACCTTCTGTGTTGGAGTGACTAAATCAGTAAGAGAAGTACAGATGACATCTATCTGTAGTTCTGTAATGACAGTATCTCCCCACAACATTCTGACCTCTAAATTTGAGAAATATGGGTTTGATGGATGGACTGACAGATGTGTGAGGAATTGACAGGATGAGCAAGTGCAGAGTTACAATCAATGGCTCCATGACCAAGTGGAAATCATGAGTGTTGTCCCTCAAGGGTCACTACTGAGATTACCCACTGTTACACAAGACTTTGGTACTACCAAATTATGTATCTCTGTCCATCAAGTCACCTTCATGATTGCCAGTATTTTGAGTCAGTATCTGTATCCATAATGTAGTCTTTTGTTTCATATTTCTTTGATGGCCAAAGCTTCATCCTCCTACCTAAGCCCATTAGGTTTCATATAATTTTTACCTGAGGAGCCCAAAGAAACTTTTCAGTTATTTTTTTGTTTAAATGTACCAAAAACTATGCTCCTGCATATTGAAAACTCTATTTTGCTTCATATTTTGTGTCTTGTTATCTTGGCCTTGAAGGATAGCACATTTAATAACTTTGAAGCAGCAGGATATCAGAAATACCAGCATTAGAAATATTCAAATTACACATTTGATATGCAATTCTTCACTTCCCATCAAATGTTTTCAAGCTTTTGTTGTCTACTTCAGCAAACAGGGTTATTCCAGTCACATTTTAAGGTGTTTTCTTTGATGTGCAAATAAACTAAAAAGTTCAGATAAGAAAATCCAATATATTTTGTGTACTCCACGTCAGCAAATCAAGTAGATGAAGTGAGCTTATTTTGTACTGAAGGCAGAAAATGTCAGAAGGCATATTTAAAATTAAATGTAGTAATTTCAGGAAAATGTGTGTTAATACGCTATTATAATAACAACAGGAGACCACAGATGAAAGGGTAGAAATAAAATTAAACTATCTCTTCTAGTTATAACCAAGCACAGCACAGAAAAGGAATATACTTTTTATAGGTGCAGAACTGCTAGCCATACTTTAAGCAATCACGTGTTTTTCTTGAGGTTTTAGGTACTAGAAAAATGAAGCAATTCTGTCTAACTTACAATCTCTATAAGGAAATGATGTCTACTTACAACAATTAATTAATAGAATACTTGCACTTAAAGCAACCTAAATTAGCTTAAAAATAAAAATTTCTGACCTATAAAAGTTACTTTTCTTGTCTACAGATTATCTATTCAGTTAAGCTATATTTAAGTTACAGAAACTACTTACAGATGTTCTTGGTTCCTGACAAGGTCACAAAATTGCTGTGGAGCTGAAGAATTTCCAAAAACCAGGTGGGTAAACCATAGCAAGTGCCATGCCAGAATCATGAGATCCTGCAGGCCAGAGCCTTCTGGGAAGTTACTCTATTTGCTTAAGCAGGTTTGTGAAATAAGCATTTTAAAAACAGAAGTCTCAGCATCACAGGAAATGTTTTCTCTTACAGTCTTTTCAGGTTGCAGGACTGAGCTCAGCTTGGAGCCTTTAGTATTCTAGAGATGGCCTTACAATCCCCACAAAGCCATCCATCCAAATCCCGAACAGAACTGGGAATCGTGTTCTAGTGTTTCTCCAATTCACCCTCTTAATAATGTCAACATCATGCACTACCTTTTCCTTTTCTCTTTTGACACTGCTTAAGAAGCAGCACAACTACAGAGAGAGTTGAAGCACCCACATCTCCTTCAGCTGTGTGTGCTCACAATCTTCAGAAAAGGTGTGTGTTTGGAACCCATACCACTTGGGAAAGGGGGTGCTGGAAATGCAAGGATTAGTTGCAAAAGGATATTTTGAATATATAAAAAATATTAATGCTTTAGAAGTCTTTAGTATTCTGTTTCATCAGTTGTATTAGTCATATTGATCCCAAATGTGTATTTCACTGATTGCTGGCTAATTATGTATCATTAATAAATCACTAAATTAATTAAACTCCTTTGATCCTGATTTGGCTAAGCTATATTAGCCCATGACAGGTGCCAGCTCAGCAAATATAGAAGCAATTCCTAGAAATCAAAATTCATGCCAGTAAATTAAATTTTCTCCTTGTGTTCATTTGTATGCCGTCGTAGCTTAAGTGTGCAGCTGCCACAGGAGACCCACTACCTAATTTAGTGTGGCTGGCCTTTCTCTGGCTGTACAGAATTTTTAAAGGGAAAAAAAAAAGCTTTCCTTTCTGATTCTTAAATACAAAAAGAATGAAATATAACACAGTACAGGATAATTTTAGACAAAATAAGTTTAAATAAACCTTTTTTGCAACTGCTCCAAAACAGTTACCTGAATTATAATTTACTTGAATTTTCCAAAAAGGTGAGACACAGACAAGTCTGTGCTCTATATTCTGAATATGTAGACCAGCTATATTCTGAATATCAGATAAAGGGTATCACAGATCAGTTAGGGTAAGTTAGAAATCCTAACTACACCAAGAAAACCAGATAAATATATTTCCACATGTGTCTCACACAGGACTTCCATACAGCTACAGTGATGCTGCACAGTTCTACTTCTGCACATGTGGAGGTTTCTCAGACTCCACTGCCTTGAGTCTTATTGTAATTAAACAGCTGCTCTTTAGAGAAATTATCTGGATTTTTCTCCTCATTGCTGAGATGAGAAAGTGATGAAAAAGACTTGTATAAGGGAAATTTATATTGATCCATTGGATTTATATTTTTGTAAAATTTTGTATGAGCTCAAATTGTGATTTTATACATATTCTATGTAGAATGTTTATTTGTAACATTTAGGAGCAATAACGGAAACGAATTTCCCAGAAAACATTAGGTCTGTGTCTCAGTCCCTTCAGGCATAGAATCATCTTGTTAGAGATGTAAAAATTGACATCTGCCTCAAAAAGCTGCAGGGAGGACCCTGAAGATAAAGCATCTTAAATAATGCACAAGATGAATGCTTGTTCACAGGATCTGAATTTCCAGAAGTTACCCTTAGATGGCAGTTAATCAAAACTGTTATGAAAAGGGGGAAAAATCAGGAAAAAGAAAACTATAATATAACTGCAAAAAATGTAGTTTAAGTTTTTTTAAAACTAAACCCAAAATTGCTTCCTAAAATAAAGTATGTTAAAAGCTGTCCATGAAATCCAGTCAAAGAATTTTTACCATCAACTGGTTTTAATGACTTATCTTCTTTTCATCCCTTAGGCTGAAATTGCATTTTCTGACTCTCCTAGATTTCCTGAGGGGTTGTTTTATATAATGGTCCTTATAGTGCTCATTTTGTTCCTTCAGAGCTTCTGCCTTAAGGAAGAGAAATGCCAGAAAAATGTTACAGACTTGCTAGTTTTTCTCTAGACTTGAATCTGTGGTACTTCAGTCACCAGGCATGTTTATATTGCTCTTGGCAAACAGCAGTGATCCAGGGTGTGTTATGATCTAGCAGCTTCCAGAGATTCAATACTTAGAGCTGTATATATCTCTCTGGACTTTACATAGAGGGTCATAAAATATCTTGAGCTGGAAGGGATGCATATGGATCACCAAAGTCACCCCTCTGGTCCTTCCCAAGAGTCACACCCTGTGCCTGAGGGCATTGTCCAAACAGTGAGCTCTGTCAGCCTTAGGGTGTGACCAGTGCCCTGGGGAGTGTGTTCCAGTGTCCAACCTCCCTCTGAGAGAAGAACTTTTTCCTAATATCCAACCTAAACCTCCCCTGACACAGCTTCAGGTCATTCCTTCAGGTCCTGTTACTGTATGGAGATTAACATTTACTCCCAAAACTTTGGTATGGAACAACATTAACTTAATCTATTGATAGACCAATTTGTAATGGCAACATGACAATTAAAAGGAAATTTTAAGATATTTTAAATACTTCAGAATCAGAGAGATAAGACCTGTCAGGGCTATGATGACAAAAACATAGAAGACACACTCAGAAATGTTTGGGATATAAGAAGTTGTGCTTTACTCCAGTTCAAGACTCCCAAAGCATTCATTGAGCAAGACAGAGCAGAGGAACTAGATCAATTCCCAGTCCTTTCATAAGGAAAATAAATTATTAAATCAAATTAATAAAATGGGTATGGAATAATAGCACTCACACAGCAGCCCTGAAGGAACTCATGTGGCAGTTATGAGAACACAGACTAAGGTGTGTAAGCTATTGCTGTGCCAGGAGACTACCAGGCTTGCCAGGGTAACCCTTGTCTACCAAAGGAGATTTTCAGGGCATTCCAGGAACTACTGGTTGATGAGTCTGATTTCCATCTCAACATGGATATTGAGATGGAAAGTCTACAGGAAAACATACAGTCCCTGAGCCTGAACATAAACAGCCTGTTTGGCAGGGGGCCATGTGGCTTTCTATGAAGAAAAACCCTGGTCCAGCAGCCTGCCAGAGTTTTTGAAGGGAATCAATAACCACATCCAGCAGACATAACTTATCTGAATTTTTAAGACATTTTAACAAGGTTATTCAACACAAATTGCTACAGAAACTGAACTGTCTTCTGACTGGGAATGTTTTCATAAAATAAAAAGCTAATTAAGGCAGAGAAAAAGAAAAGCAAGAGCTTGGTGCTCCTTTTTCAGGACAAAGAAGAGTCAGTCCTGGGGCCCTCCAGGCATCAGTGCTGTGACTGACTCATTTTATTCACCTTTCATGACAGAAAAGGATGCGCATTGTCAGATCTCCAAGTCTGCTGACAATACTAAGCTTTTCCAGTTAGATGCCACAACAGTGGTGAGTATCTCACTAAGCTGAGAGTGAGCATCAGATGGCAGAGAAGCTTCGGGGTAAACAGGTGCAAGTTTGTAAACAAAAGGCAAAAATTATCTGAAGCAAGCTGAACTTTGAACAAGCAGACAGCTCTGGATCCTGCAGTCACCACCAGCAGTACCCTGAAATCTTTTGCTCAGGGTGTAATTGCAGGAAAAAAAGCCAACAACCCTTTGGGCATCACTAGAAAGGATACAGGGAAAACAAAACCACAAAGTCCATGTTGCAGGCAGTTCTGATATACATGTCAAAATTCAGCTTGAGCAGCTGCTGCATGAAGAAAAGCTAGAAAGGTCTGGAACCTTTCATTTCAAAGACCACAAAGCTGAAGAGGATATGATCATTCCTCAAAATCATGAAGATGCTGTACAATGCAAATGTAAAATTTTTACAACGAAGTTCTGCAAGACTGGAAGTAAAGGGTAATAATACCAGATTTAAGAAGTATTACAAAGTAGACATTGAACTTCTGGGACTTTCTTCTGTCAGGTGGCTAAATAAGTCTCTGAAAGAGGGTTCAAAAGGAGTTTGGACAAATTCAAGTACCACAGATTCATTAATGGATATTAATGACAAGTTTTTTTAGAAGGCCTGGCTCTGCTGTTTTTAGATAGGGAAGAGTGATTTGAGTAATCTAAACTGGCATTAAACATTAAGTAACTACTCAAAACCCCAAAAAGCATTTAAATTATTCACATTTCTAGGTATAAGAGCAAGTAACTTGATTGCTACTTGAAAATGCCTATTCAGCAGTCTCGCACAAGTAGAGAAATCAAATGATTTATAGGAATCTTACTGCTTGGGACTAAATGGAAAGAAAAAAAAAAAAGAAAAAAAAAAAAAAAAAGAAAAAAGAAAACCTCAAACTACTTTATAACAAAACCAGGCAAATCCATAGAAGTGATTAAATATAGTTTGTTCAAACAGTTTGTGGGCATGTGTGAAGCTGACAAAATTTTGACACATGCTCCTTTCAAGCATGGTAAACACATCCCACTTCCCTACAAAAAACTGGCACTTGTTGCATGGATGGTTGGTTTTAGTGGGGTTTTTTGACTGTTTTTTTTTTGTTTTGTTTTGGGGTTTGTTTTTTTTTGTGGGTTTGGGGTTTTTTTTTGTGTTTTTTTTAATTATTTTTATTTTTTTTAATAGAAGCAATACTTTTATAAATTTAATAGTTTGTGTTGCTCTTTCTCATATACTACCACTTTACTGAAGACGTGTGTGCTTGATGTTCTCAGGCTTTTCCTATCTGTTTGTCAAAGACCCATTAGTCTTGTCCTGAACCCAGGCTGTGGTTAGACCTCTGTTTAGCTCCTTCACTAAGTGACATGCCTAAAAATATTTGTCCCATGGGAATGAAAACAACAAAACTAATAGTAGTCTTAAAAGCAAGTCTGTACAGCAAGAAGTCAAAAAATAATCAGGCAGTTGATATTAGTGCGAGTAACTGTCACCACTCAACCATTTAAACCATCCTTAAACACCTTTGAATTATATGAATTTTCAAATTCTCTTAGTATATTAAATTACCAAAGACATCTTACATGACAATGATACTAGAAAAAGACTTTTTAGGGTGAAATTATCTATTCCACTATAACCTAACTACTGATCTACATAAAAATCAGTATTTTTCTTTCAAGTCATTCACCTGTGGCTTCTTGTCCTTTTTCACATTTTACTTCTGAACTGCTAAGGTTAATCAGCTTTTATTTGATAATTTCAAGCTCTCAGAAGCTCTTCCTTTTTTCACTGATTAGAAAATGTATCAGCCCTAATAAAGAAAGCCATTTATGTCCTTTCATTAGAAGGAGTGAAAAAAACAATACACAACTTATTATCTGTGGTCAGCCTTAAATGAAAACTTGTGCCAGTGACGAAGATCACCAATACTCCTTCATGGCTTGTGAATAATCAGCTCTCAAAAGCAAGCAAGTAAGAACAGCAAAGTTTCTTTAGGATGCAACATGCATTACACCAATAAAATAGTACTATATGAAGATTTGTGCATCCATAATCTCATCTGCCCACTATCATTTTTTTTCATCTCTTGGTTTTCTTTATGGGTATAAGTTCTTCTGAAAAGGTCAGATATGCAAAACATGAGGAAAATACAGAGGTTACCATCTAGGTGGTTTTGAAAATTCTTGCATATCCAGCTAAACAAGATATCATTAAATCAGTTGAACATCCTTAACTCTCCCAGTCTAAGGATTAACTGCTGCAAAGCTGCAGAGAAGCATCTGCCACAACAGTCTTCAGCAAATAAAACTCTGATGAACATAAGATGGTAACAGGAGTGTACAATACCTTTGTGAAATATTTTCTGACTCAACATCAGGAACAGGAAGACTAAGAACAGTGGTGAGTAACTATTCCTGTTAGTGTCTATGTATATGGGATCTTTGCAGTGAAAAATTTCGTTCAAATAGTGCCTTGGAAACCAAGTAGGAATCTCTGAGACTATATCCTACTACAAGGTGTAACCAAAATGCTAATTAAAGCCCTTCAGAAAGCAGAAGGCTAACACACCTCTAGCCACATATGTAAAGTTAGTTTATTCATAGGGCTTTTAAAAATATCTTCTCCATTTTCCATTCAGAGAAGGCATAAGGGGAATGTTTATTAGCAGTCTGTAATGGCTTGTAAACTACAATAAATAAGGAGATATAATTATAATTATTTTTAAGTATAACATTGCTATAATCTGCAAACAATTAAAAATGCAACCCTCAATGGGATGAAAGATTGGTAATGTTATATTTTTATATATGTTTCTAGTGTCTCCAGAAATATATTTAACCATTGCCAAAAAAGCAAATATGCCACCATAATAACATAGAATGAAGGAAAGAGGAGGATTTAGCACCTTTTTTGCCATATGTGTGCTTTTCTCCTGTTTTTCTCTCTCTTCCACCATTAGGAAATGCTACAAATTAAGTCAAAACAATGTATGTCACAAGAGATGAGAAATTCAGCTGTCTCTAACGATGCATCTGACAGCTCTTATTACTGCAGAAAAGGACATGGAGCTAGGCAATGGAATCTCACAAGGGACTCCAACTGGTGGAGAAGACTTTTCACACTTCGAACTGCAACTCCATGTGAGAAAATGTTAAAAGTTCAGGATGCAAGTTTCCTAAAACTTTAACTTCTTTTTAATGTTCTTCCATAATTAAAGATCACTTCAGGACCTGACTGAAAGTTTTGACGTAGAATTTACATAGATATCCTAAGACACATTTTTCAGACATATTTCTATTCAGACATGTCATGTTCTTTCCTGGTGCAAAGAAAACTAGCACACAGGTAACCAAAATTAGGCTTTCAGAAACATTTGGGGCTGTAACAAGGGAGGTTTTGGTTGCAAATTAGAAAAGGTTCTTCCTAATAGTGTGGTTGGGCACTGGAGCAGGCTCCCCAGGGAAGTGATCACAGCACCAAGCCTGACAGAACTCAAGAAGGGTTTAGACAATGCTCTCAGGCACAGGGTGGGATTCTTGGGGTGTTCTGTGCCAGGCTAGGAGTTGGACTTTGACTTCCAACTCTTGATATCCTATGATTTCATGATTTCAGGATAAAGAAATAAAATACGACCCAATAATGTATTAATAACTAAATGCCTACCAAAATACTATTTGTGTACTTAGAAACCCTTTTGGTCTTCAGCCACTATTGAATTGTGTGTGTGTATCCTCTGAAATGTGGACAAGAAAAAGAAAAATAAAATAAATACACAAGCAAAACAAAAATGAAGATTTCATATAAAAGGACTAAAGTCTTATAATATGCTCTCAATTAACCTGCATCCTATTAAGAGAAAATAATCTTTAAAATCAATTCAGGGAGCTATTTCATCAGGGAGAGCATTAGAAAAGCATTTATTTTCAAAAGAAGGCATTACAGAAGGTATTCCAAATATCCATGCAAGTTCTTAACATCAAAAATGACCAACAGGAATGCCATAGTCTTCACAAGTCTGAATCCAAGCATCGGAGCAAGACTTCAAAGTGTCACCGTCTGACTGGTGCTTAGTCACACACAGTTTAATTCTGATGAACATAAACAAGAGGAAGCAACTTGTTAATATTTCACTCCATGAAGACACTCTATATTCAAAACTTACTGTGTGCAGCCAGATAAGAACTTAAACAGATTAGTTAAAAAATAAGTATGTGCTTAAAGTACACATAAACCACATTTTGGTACAACCTCTCATAAATAAAAACGTGGAGATTATCTTATTTGTAGTCCTGTTATTGTGGTGCTGAATGATACTGAAAGAAATTTTCTATTTTAGAAAATCCAAGCACAAGGGGGAAGCTGCCTTTCCTAAAAAAAACAAAAAAACCCACAACAAATAAACAAATCTAAAGACACTATTACAGCACAAACAACTTCTAGAAAAGATTAAATATAATACCTGGAAATCTTTGTGACTTAATGACTTAAACTTGGGAGCCCAGACTGTCACAGTCCAGTTGGTGACAATTCAATGGAGCAGTTACCACTTACAGTTTAAGTAGAAATGTGTTATTATGAATACACAATTTAGCAGTAACTACTGAACCCGAAGTCAGACTCATCTGTAAGCTCCCACCTTCTACTTTCACTCACGTACTTACTGTTCTTTCCAGATCTCCATTCTATTCCACCAGAAATAAATCTGTTTGCTTTGTCAAGTTTTCTCTCTTCATGTGACTAAGTTCAACATCACTTCATAACAACTCTCATGTAATAGGATACCAGGGCCTTTTTTTTTTTTTACATCTTCACATGTAGATTTATACTTATACAGGTAAAAATATCTCATATATTAAATATTGTCCTTATTAATAGTGGTATATAGGTGTTATCTTACTGCAGTAAGCATATACATGGATTGTATATTCCATATTAACAGACTGATTTTGAAATAACCTTTTCCATCTGGAACAGCTTCAGGTAAGAACTTTATCTATCACTATTTCCTAATAATAATTTGGCAAGCTGAAACAAAACTCTCCATGCATTTGACTTCTCTTGATGAACGAAAATCTAAACCCAACTACCATGTTGAAGCACAATTGCTTATAATAGCTAAGAAAACACTTCAGCAACAGCAGAAAAAAAGACAAAGGTAATTCTGATTTTTACCTGAAAGTGCACTTCATGATGAAGTCTGTCATGCTTCAAGTGTTGAGTTTTGGTGAGTTTTTTGACAGCACTTTAGTGATGACACAATCTGACAAATATAGACTGTTCCACTCCTGCTAGTAATTTTTAGCAATCAGCCTTTTATATAAAAAGTAGGTCAGACTAACCCATCACATTCTGCTAGGAGGGTTTTGGAGGAAAGGTATAGAACACCAGGGTAAAATTGCACATCAGTACATTTTACAATTCAGTCATATTAGTTGTGTACAACCAACAGAACAATCTTGGATGGAAAAAGGCTGAACTATATTTAAAATACAATCAGATGAAAGAAAGAAACTATATGCAATTTTGAGCCTGTTACCAATTTTTCTAGAAAACTTCACTGAATAAGAGACTAACCACAACTTGCAGAGTGACACATAAACTCACACACTGAAAATAGATTAATCTTTAAAATATTTCTGTCCTTGGAAAGCTTAATGACCAGTTTCAAACCAATTTAGTGAGAAAATTATCAGGTGAAAAGAGAACATAATTTTACTTTTAGCTTACTAAAATGATGTTTGCAACATGTAGCATTATGGTCAGCATTAGTGTTTACAATGCCATACTGTTCTTTACAGATGTTTATATTTACTTGCTCCTGATACATGTACATTAAAAGAATGAGGTAGTCGAGGCATCATCCAGAATTTGATGACAAAAAAATAATCATAGAATCATAGAATGATTTGGACAGAAACGAACTTTTGAGCTTATTCCATTCCACACCCTCCTGGCATGGGTGGGGATGGTTTCCACAAGACCAGGCTGCTCAAATTCTCACCCAGCCTGGCCTTGAACACTTCCAGGGATGGGGCACCCACAGCTTCTCTGAGCCACCTGTGCCAGGGCCTCACCACCCTCACAGGGAAGAATTTTTTCCTAATATTCTTAGTTTTAAATCATTCCCTCAACACTGACATTTGGAGACAGAGGAAAGCAGACATAGTAAATGTACATTTACTACAAAAAGAAAATCCCACACCAACCCAACACAATAATTTTTCTGCTCTGAAGATTTCAAGTGTCTGTATGTACATGAACAAATAAAAGCTGCACAATACATCATGCTATTTCAATTTATATTCAATATCTTATTTTCAGTGAATTTAACCCATGCCTCTTTTCAAGGACGATCATTGGTACTTGGATGACCATATTTCTTTACTGCAACACACAAATCTCATCAGAAAAAAGTTGTGTTGTTTTTTTTTTTCTTTAGTATTAAGTACCAAAGTAGTTTTTTACCCCCCAAAAAATGAACTAGCACTTTTCCAGATTTTTCTAATCCAAGTAAATATATGGAAAGAATTCCAATAAGGTTTTTAAGAATTCTCTTGATGCACTTTCCTTGCTCTGATCCTTGGGAGTGTGTTCTGGTGTAGTATCTACCATCTACATAAATGTACTCTTCAGTTCTTTATCCACATTAAAGATATTTTAAAGAAAATTGCACTTGCGTAAGACTTCTCTATTTATTGTGCTACTTTTAGCATCTTTTTCAAGAAAGAATGCCATAAGCTCTTTCCCTGTTTTGAATATGCAACCCGTAATCACATGGTGAAGCTTGTAGCTCCCATTTTAAAAGAAAATATCTGTAGAAACAATAGGCATAGAATATATGGAACTATATTTTTTCCTGCAATGATAATTTAGGGCAGAAGAAATAAAAATAATAAATTAAATGGTTATAAATATAAACATAAATATAAATAATATAAAGCACATGAAACTGCCATGACTGGCTTTTGTACTGTTACATTTTAGAAATCGTTATGTTTCATTGATGAACATTTTGTTTCCTGGAATGGATTTTAGAAACCAAGACTTCTATATGATGTTCATTTTTTCAGGACATAAACTATGGTTCCTCTATGTTGTGTTCAATTTTATGGTGAAAGTGAGAAGAAAGACTCCTTAAAACACCTTCATCCCAAATAATCTCTAAGATACAGACAATTTTTAGACCTACATGAAAACAATCAGTCTTCAACTAGTTATTTATACTTAAATTACATGACATTAAAACATTGGTAATTCCAGATAGATTCTCTAAAGTCTCATTTATCTCAATGAAGTTTGATGTGATGTTTTGGGGTTTTTTTCTCCAAAGTTCAATTATTTGAACTAGTGGTTGGTTTTAAAGAGCAGAAAGCCTTCTTATTACAAAAAGAAAGCACTTATTTAATCTTTTTATATAATTTACACATTTTTTGAAGGTGAATAGTCACTATTATGATTTTTCCTCTTTTTCAGCTACTGGTAAATCTTCCCGAAGAGTGAGGAAAAAGAAAGTTTTGAAGTTTAGAATCCAAGTAAAATATACTGTCCCCCTACACAGACAGTTTCTTTAAGTTTTAAAACTGTATTTAATTCTTTAAAGGAGATTAATCTATGGTACAGGGTGTACTTTCTTTCATGTCACCAGGCATGCACTGTTTCACAGATAGAAATGTTATCCCTTGTGCAACTAATTTTTTTCCTGCCAGGTGCAAGATTCAGCTTTAAGAATTATTTCTGTCATTTCAGGTTTTTAGAGAGAGTGATTTCAGAACATTTTACAGCCAAAATATTTACTCCAAAAGTATATAATAGCAGAAGCTCTTCTTCAGAAACCCCATTGTTGTAAATAAATAGGAAATTTGGTTAGAGGTGGCAACTGATCCACAATTGTTGCTAAAGAAACATTTACTAATATTTACAAGGGTGGGAAGATTTCCATTGCACACTAATCTGAAATAAAAAAATGCATTAACTGAGTGTTAAGTTCTGGAATAACAACACTGAGTGTATCTGGGTACTTCCAGACTCCAGTCAGGCTTCCAAAGGCCAGTTCAGTTGGCCCTGAAATTTTGATATAAAACACTCAGGAGAGAGCTGCTGAGATCATAGTAAGAAATATGATTTCTGTGAAACTGTTTCAGCCAGTAAATGTGACATTTTAAAACTTTAAAATCGTTTTGGTTCCCTCAAAGCTTTTTTTTTTTTTTTTTTTTTTTTTTTTTTTTTTTTTTTTTTTTTTTTTGTGATCAAAACAAAGGCATTCAACTATTTAGCTGATAATAATTTCTCATTTCCTGCCCAATCAACTGACAGTATTACTTTAGTAGCACTATGATGGAGTATGATTTAGCCTTGTCCTTCAGTAGATTATTCTTTTTTTCTATATTTTGAATTCATTTAAATACAGCTAAAATATTTAGGGTTTACAAGTTTAGAAACAAAGATTTCTCAAATCTTTTAATCAAGATCCCATTTTTCAGATTAAGCATTTATCATGACCATCAGGTCATCAGGATTCAGTAATGTAATGTTAAGGTTACTTAATGTAAATAAAGTATTTAGTTTAACAAAACATATTTTCTTTGGTTAATAAATGTGATACAGACAAATTTAATTTATCCAACACTTAAAACATCCATAAGAATACTAGGAACAAAGACCGTGCAGTTGGTTCCATATCCTGAGTGAAAACTTCAATGAAGAACTGTCTATTTTTGCCAATTCTTGAAAATATTATATTGTCTCAGTATTATGAATTCTGTTACATTCCAATAGCTGTTTTAGTTGTATAGACTTCCAACCATACAAGGGAAGGATGTTACATTCAAAATCACATAGTGCACAAGTCAGTTCTACTCCTAGATCTACACTACAATTGCCTGAACAAAAATAAATCAAAACCACTCTATAAATATTCTGAGAAATTAATAATATCAAAGAAAGAAATAAAGAAAGAAAGAAAGAAAGAAAGAAAGAAAGAAAGAAAGAAAGAAAGAAAGAAAGAAAGAAAAAAAGAAAGAAAGAAAGAAAGAAAGATCAGATCCTAAAAGAAAAAAATCCCACTTTGATGTATGTCACCAGTCTCTGTATGCTTCACCAGCTGAAGAATATATAGGTTATGCTCTACTTCCCAGATTGAGATGGAAAAACATTGATGTTCATTTTAGAACGTATTTCATTGATTTAAAACCTTACTGGCAGAGCACCATCTAATAGCTAAATTCTTTGTACTATAAGTCCAGATTGGTTAAATTTGTTCCAAGGAATTCTTATTCCCTTACCTGAGCACTTTCTGTAATAATACAAAGTAGCAGGGCACCTATGGAAAGGAAATAAATTTAACACCAACAGGTATACAGCCATGGGAATGTATTATGGATTCATTCTTTGGGATATAAATAAAAGTAAATGCTGTCATAACATCTGCTCCATGTTTTATGTCTCAGCCAGAAGTGGCCCCTCCAATCAAACAAGCAAATTGAAACTAAGCATAGATTGTCTGTGCATCTTATTTTCCAACTGTCACCTGCTCTCCTGTTTAAATGGATGTTAACAGGGAAAAAAATGTTTTGTATTTGTCATTTATTTGACTGAGCAGTTTATTATGCCTTGTTTTCACTCTACACTATTGATTAGACAGCTTCCTAGCATCCACACATCCAAACCCACTGAACATTTTACAAACGGAAGCTGTCTCTGTAGATCACCTAGTCCAGTCCTCTGCTCAGAGAACATGGGCACAGGGCAGGGTGCCCAGAACAAGGGCCAGGCAGATTGTAAGCATGCCCATGGATGAAAATACTTCTTAGGGCAGCCTGTTCAACACCTTTTGTTACACAAGCAGTGACTCTCCCTCCTCCCCTCTTATAAGCCCTGAATGCATCCCAATTTGCTGAGAGTAGGCTGGAAAATAGCAGGTTATGTGTAATCTCATATCAAGCTTTCGAGAACTTAGGAGAAATTAATGAAGCAGATGTGCAATAAAGTGCTGGAGGCCACATGAAATCCATCAGTATTATGGATAATGGTGGGAAAATTTACTGTATACATCAAATTTACAATGTCTTGCAAACAGGAACAACTTAAATCCACCTTAACAAGCTGGCATTTTTTACATACTTCAGAATAATATATAGCAGTTGAAGTGCTGATAGAGTTATAAAGAAAAACTAAATGAATAAAGAAAAATTATTTTTGCTATCATTGCCTGCATCATTGACTAAATTAGCTGTCTGCTGCAGCTCCTGAAGATCTGGTGTCAATGTTGCTGCATTGAACTTGCTGTAGCACAGCTAAAACACAGAATTTTGCACAGTGTTTTGTGCAACAATGTGCTGGTTCAGTCCTGAGCACTCACAGAAACGCCCTGTGAGCAGTATGATCTCACTGTTCACAGGTTGCTTGGCTACCCAGTGGATCACTTGCATGCTTCCTGTTAGAGGTCACATTTCTTGGTAGTATTTATTTATACCTTTTTTCTTGTTAACTTTACTAGTTAAGTACATTTTAAAAGCAATAACCAATCAATCAGTGAATAGTGTTACATGAAAAAAAAAAAAAGATGACTCAAACCTGAGGTAAAATTTAATAATCCTTGAGGTCTCATTATGCTTGGCTAGCTGTTCCTCAGATAGTCTGCAATAAATGAATGATCAGATCTAAGGGTTCAAAGGCTGATAGCATTAATTTTTTCATTTACTTCACATTCATTATTTCAATGTCCCCCAGAGAACAAATGTTGAAAGAATTTCAGGAAACTTTAAATTATTGCTGTTAGC
Source organism: Aegithalos caudatus (assembly GCA_013389925.1). NCBI lineage: Eukaryota > Metazoa > Chordata > Aves > Passeriformes > Aegithalidae > Aegithalos > Aegithalos caudatus. The sequence continues at coordinate 164,584 of WEIU01003615.1, read as the reverse complement.
TACAAATGATCGTCAGTGTGAAGGGTTGGTTTCTGAGAAGAAATTCAAAGGACAGTCCAACTGTTGACTAACAGTTGTTACATGACTACCTATATTCTACTACCTAATTTAAACTATATGAGTTAATGAGACCCAGTAGAATATGTATTGGAGATGCTTTTATCACAGTATGTAGTATATGGGCCTTTGATTAATAAAAATTATTCTTCTGCACTTTTCTGGAAAATGTTGGGAGAGAAGGGCATGAAATTAAGGACAGAGTCAGAAATGTTCAATGTAAATCAGGTGTTTTAATAAATTGTTCATTTGAAACCCAAACAAAAAATATATTTGACCTGTGATCTTTGAATAGAGATATCTAGCAAATTAAAATGGGGGGTTATAACTTTTAGCTACTTGGAAAATTCAGATTTGCATGAGGCTCTCCATTTAACATAATAGTGGATCAATTTTAGTGCAAAAAAAAGCATTCACTGGTGTGTAATTGGGCATGAGGTTTTCAGGAAAATTTGCAGCCCAGAGAAACTCATTGTAGGATCCCAAGGAGCACCTGAGTGGGATTGTAACAACTGTAAAGATTTTATCATAATAATTAAAGCAAGGTATAGGCAAGGTTGAACTCTGTTCAAGCGTGTACAGAAACTATTGTTCCTGTTGCTCAGATAAAATGTGCAATTTGACTTAGGTAATTGTTTACACAACTCAGAATAAAGCAAGCAGAATGCTGCAGTAATACCTGCATTGATTATTGTTTTGGGACTGCTCTGGGTAAGATAATACTTCATTTATGCCCATGTAACCTGGAGAATGAAGCACCCATATATGAATAAAAAGAAATCCCTGATCAGTCTTTTCAGAAGCTGTTCTGTAACCTTATGCTGCAGTACCATATATCAGATTCTATAAGGTTTTCTTTTCACATGCTGTTCTTCCTCTGCTGCATACAGTATGCTAGCTTTGTCACGGAACGAACTGTAATAGATAATACTGTACTGAACTTACAGCACAAATCAAAAAGTGTTCAGTAAACCGAGTTCCTCCTTCTTGCCCTGATATTTTCCTAGTTATTGAGGTTTTGCCAGTTACTTTTTTTTTTCCCCCTTACTTTTTACTTGTGTTCAGTAACACGTTGTCATCAGCCAGATCAGGAGGTAACTCTATAAAGGGTAGATCTGAAAACTGGTAGCTGCGTAACAGAACCTGAAACCCAGATAATCTCATACATGTTAAAGAGCAGCTTTTTTTTGCAAAAATGAGTAGTTTGCAAGGTGTTAGGTTTTAGATGGATTTCCAGGTAACTATTAAGTTCTGTGGAAGCCCTGTAGACAGTTGTCTTTCTCTGTAAGGGTAGTGTTTCCAGGGTAAATTTGCCTCTGCTTTTGTGGCAGTGTCTGATATTGTGTGGCAGTGTCAGACACTGGAAAAGAAACAGTGAACAGTGAAATGTAATTCTTTCTAACTCTTCACTTTGGAAAACCATTTCTCATTTGTTTATACAACCTTGATGATACTGAATATTTTTATCAGATTCCTATGACATGCTTGTACTTTAGAGTATATTTTCAAATTGTCAATAGATAATAACAAAGCCTGAAATCTTACACATCAGTTTCAAGGTTTTATTTAAAATGTTTGTTTCTACAATTTCCTGTATGTTATTTTTGACATTTCATTCTTTCTACGTGGAAGCCCTTACATAGAATACAGGAAGTACTTGTATCTGAATCCCAAAGATTTGCATGAATTATTCTTTCTGTCCTCTGTGGCATCAAGTTACAGTTAAGCAGAATTTTTGTTGGTTCATCCTGCTTTATTTCTAGCTTTCTTTAGTACAGTGTATTGTTTGAAATGCTGTGTGAGAAGTAACTTCCACAGGCATGTGTTTGGATATTCATTAGAAGCAGCAACATGGCTGAGTCCTGTAGAATAGAGTTCACAGAATGACAGAATGGCTGAGGTGGGAAGGCACCCCTGGAGATCAGCTTGACTGCTCAGTTAGGACTGCCTTCTCAGGGCCATGTCCAGATATCTTTTTAGTAACTCAAAGGTGAGAAACTCCACAAACTTCCTGAGTGATTTTACCCAGTGTTCAGTCACCCTCTCAGTGAAAGAAAGTGTTTCCTTATGCTCAGGTGGAACCTTTTTGTCTTTCAATTTAGCCATTTGCTCTTCTCTTCTCAGTGGGATCCACTGAGAAGAGCCACAAGCTCTCATTTTTTTAATTCTCTCTACAAATATTCCATCAAGATCTCCCCACAGCATTTATTTCCCCAGGCTGAACAATTTCAGATCTCTCAGCCTTTCCCCATAGGAGAGATGTTCTAGTACATTAGTCATCTGAATGACAGACTCTCTCCAGAATGTCCATGTCTTCCTTGCAGCGCAGAGCCTAGAACTCGACCCAGCAATCATGATGTGTCCTTACCACAAGTGGGGAGTAGAGGGAAAAAACTACATCTCCTGGTGTTCCCTTGACCTGCTGTCAACACTCCTGCTAATGTAGCCCAGGACATCCTTCACTTTGTTTGCTTACATGGACACATTCCTGGTCCATGTCCAGCTTGGTGCCCACCAGGATTTCCAAGGCAAAGTTACTTTCCAGCTGAGTTACCAACATCCATACACTGGTGTCTGGGGTTGTTCTTCCCAAGGGAAGGACTTTGCACTTGTCCTTTTTGAGCTTCCTGAGGTTCCTGTTGGCCCATTTCACCAGCCTGGCAAAGCCCCTGGAAGCCAGCACAACCATCTGGTGTATCAGCCATTCAAAGTGGGAATTGTGGAGATGGAAATCATTTTAGAACCTTAAGGGAAAACACAAAATGTCTTCCTAGAAATCTATTTACTACCACAGCAGCTCATCAGAGTGCATTAAGTAGCAAGCTCAGAGAGAAATGGGTTGGTTGTTTTAAGTATATCCTTTACTTCTAAATTAATAATTTATTTTCAAAAGTTCTGCAATAAAGCCAAAATGATTTCTGAAATTTGCTGGTTTAAAACAACGGCAAAAGAACTCCTTTAACTTATGCATTTGCAAACAGTTTTAGAAAGTTTTGAATCCCCAAAATGGAAGCAAAAAAATGCCTCTCTGCAACAGGTATTTTATGATATTATGACACAATGGCAGAATTTTTATTTGTGGGCAATTATTACATATTGTAAACACAATATTCATTCTGTTTGGTTTTTTTTTTTTTTAGTCTGATAATTATTTACATAACACTGCAATGTGTATGGATCTTTAAAATAATTAGAGTGGAGCACGATAGGGGAAAAAGTGGAAAGTTCTTCAACTTACGGGTAACCTCTAATACTCAAAGGAATAGAAGTTCAATAAAGAACAGATGCAGGATGAATGTTAATACTGAAGTGTTTGTTGTAACAGATGGATTTTGAAGAGAGCAGGGAATGTGGGGCTACTGGCACAATTTCTTTGGCAGTTTGGAATTAAGCCCTTTATGTTTTCTGGCCAGTACAAGATTGTCCAGGGACATTCACATGAATAAAAACATTGTTTTCTTTTCTGATTTATCCTAGATGGTCAAGGGAGAAAAAAACCAAAACAAAACAAAACATAATCCTTGTGATTTGAGCTCTGAGAACAAAAAATTACTTATAGAAGAGACAAGGAAAAACAGCATAATAGCCTGGCCATGTATTTACTCTTCAAAAGCGCAATTGCTGTACAGTGAGGCACCTCTTGCTGTTTATAAGAACCACTGGATTGAATAAAATAATTGATGTGGTGACCTTTATGTAAAATATTTCTTTCCTGTTCAGATACAAGTTCAAACCAGACAGGATTGGTAGAAACAACTCTAAACTGAAATTAAAACTTACATTCTTTCAGTTCCCCCTAAAGATGGTTTTGTTACAGGTTTGATCATAAGAGTAAAGAGTAACAAAATTTAACATACTTAATTCTACAAATACACAGAAGTTGAAAAGATCACACTTTTTATCTTGGATGGACTAGTCTGTTGGATATTTAATTGACAAGACTCTCCCAAGAGCAAGGTTTGATATACTTAGGAAAAAAATTTGACAGCGAGGTTTCATAAATTCAGGATTTTCTTCTGTTATTACTGATACTAAAAGTCTAATTTTTTAAAAACTTCATGTAGACAAATTTCAATATCTAGTTATGTAAAATTGACCCAGCAATTGTAAAAGTACAGTAATATATTAGTTTATTGTAAATAAGGAACTTGTCTACACATAAGACTCTAAAGCTTACAGACTCTGGAAAAAAGAGAGGTTTTGTACAACATCAGAATTAGAAAGAAGTAAATACAATTGAAAATCCGATCTTACTGGTCTAAAGGCAGTGAATAGTAAATTTCTTTATGAATCATATTTTAGTATAGCTTTGCCTCATTTCAAACAACCATATCTTCGTCTTTAGAGATATGCCATGCACATTTTTTTTTTATCATGACTACTACACTGTTACTCGTGGTAGTTCAGTATCTGAAAATCTACCACTGGAGTTGCTTCTTACCATTTGGAGAAATTGACTTTCTGTCTACAGCACTGACTTGTGCTTATTTCTCCCTTTTCTTTGCTAATCAGAGAGTGAGCATGCAGTTAGAAATGAGAAAGAAGGGACCTCTGGCAGTAGAGCCCTTTGAAATTTATCTTTTTTTCCTTCTTCCTCAGGCCTTTGTTGGAGACATTGTCAGTCATTGTGAAAGTTTTCCCCTTGCTGTGTGCCTGGTCAGAATGAAGAGAAAGAACTTATGGCTTGTTGCTCTTGTTCACTGGTACCTAATCAGAATGCTGTAAGGAATTTTTGCTTTGTCTCTTAGGGATTCTGCTGCTTGCTCTAGGCAATTCCAGGCTCCATGTGGGAATTGAGTGGCAGGCTTTTCCATTAGACTTTTGTGGTTACAGAATATTGCCAAAAAATAGCAAGGTATGTGTATTATGTACTCTCCTTGATGCACAGAAGGACAGTAATGCACTGGAGTCTTGCAGCTAGGATTTGCCAGCTTTCTTTCTCTTATTAACTTGGGAAATCCTGGAAAAAACAGATGACTTCTCTTTTCACTCAGATGAACCGTGACACCTCAAAAATGTTTCTCTTCTGAGATGTTTGAGCCGGACTGGCATAGAGCTGTCACTGTGTCCTAGGCAAGACAAAACACCACTAGTTTTCTTTTTCATTGGCTACCTGCAGATGAATGGGTGTTTTCTTGGATTACCTGAGCTTTGGGAGCTCAGAATCTATATATTCTGCAAGAGCAACCACACTGTATCTTGATTTTCTCATCAAGAAAGTTGAATGCAGGGCCAGAAAATCTATATTATGTCCAAAGTTCTGCACACTTTACAATGCAGTATTGATATAAATGATGCATGGCAATAGATTTCCTGGGCAGACCTGGTAATGGTGGTGGAACAAGACCTATAGATGACATTTAAATGGGTAAGAGAATTACAAAATGAGCATAATTTTTTGCATTTACTAAAGAAATCCAATTAAAATGCATTGTGTAGTAACAGTCAGTTCTAATAGCCGAAATTATCTACTGTCTGAAGAAAAACTTGTTATTTTGGTACCATGTTATACATAAATCTTAGTCTGGATATTAACAGAATACTTTTTGTGTCCTGAAAGGAAAATACTGTGATTAGCTCTGGGTGCAGTTGTAGAGGAGTCTCTGATTAAGTGTTCAGTTTTTGTCTCAGATCAGCTTCTCACAGGACTTAGAACTTCTTTCTAAAAATTATTTCTAACTGAAACTTGATATGTAACCTATTAGACTAGGAGCATGTATAATAAATTATGGTTCTATAAAAAAAGGAAAAAATAAGAGAATTTCTACTTTATGCTTATCTTTGCCTTCAAGTAAATAACTTTCAACATCAATTTAAAAATCGCTTTGTCTAACTGTTTTTAACAGTTTTGTTGCACTTGGCAAATCTGGGGCTTATATTTGAAGGGTGGAGAGGAAAGGTAATAGATAGTATTTAACTGAGGAAATTCATAGTGACTTCTAAAATTCTAATTCCCCGCAATGTGTAAATGTAGGGTTTCCTGATAAGTGTGGAAATACATTCTAATAAGTAGGCAAATATCTCTGGTTAATGATTTATACACACAAATAATATTTTGTATATGTTATATAAACTTTGTACATAGTTTGTAAATAAATATATAGAGTGGAAGTGATGAATGAATGGAAGGATTTCCCACATGTGTTTATAGATGCACGTGTACACATATAGTAATATAAATGTGTGGACTTAAGACAAGATATAGAAAAACTACATTTTTTAAAATGATTTTGGTACAAATTACCTTGAAACAATTGCATACAAAAAATTTCAGAGACACAGTGCTCATCTGAAGATATAAATATACAAGCATTCATTCTGTAAAAGCTCAAGCTTTATATTTGCATATCATAATTAATCTCATGGTAAGAGTTGCTTTCATAAAATGAACAGACAGTCTTGACTCAGCCACTCTGCTGTATGGTTTTTTTCTAGGCAACCGGTTGAATATAGCTTGTTAAACCCTCAATCAATTCTCGCTGCTTAAAAATGGGGGGGTTTGCAGTATTTTTTTTTTTTTTGTCATTTATTGCTTTATCCTTTAGTGTTGTACATTGAATGCAAAAAAATTCTAACACTTTTACACTATTGTCCTAGTCACATAACTTAAAAATATCACGCTTGGGGATTTTGAAATATTTAATGGCCTGTATAATCTCTAGGATGCAACTGTGGAGAGGAGCTTCGGTTTCAAAGTAACTTAACTACTGACTCTGACAAGGGTGATGGATTTGTTTTCTGTTTGCAAAGGTGTGTTTTAAACCACTATGATGTCTTTTGAAGGAGGCAGCATAGTGGACCATAAGCTATGAAGAAGGTTTCTGGAATGCATTCCTGACACTGGTGATAAAGAATCCCATGGTGAAAGATGACCTGCTAGAGCTGGTATTAAAAATGAGGAAAGACTAATTGAGGATGTGGGAGCTGGGAGAAATCTTGCTCATGGAGATGGTGGAATTCAGGATCCTAAAGAACAGTAGCAAGGGAAATCATGCCTGATGAACCCAAGAGGTTTCTGTGATGAGGTGACTGACTTGTGGATGAGGAGAGAACAGTAGTTGCCTCTAATTTCAGCTGTCTCACATCACATCATAATTGAAAATCTCATGCAGAGTGGACTTAATGGAAAGGGAAGTGGAACTGAAACTGTTGGGCTGAGAGGGTTGTGATCAGTGGCAAAATCCAGTCCCTCGCAGTGCTCTTCTGGGTTCAGTGCTGGGCCTTGTATTTCTTAATACCCTCAGAAGTGAGCCATATGACAGGACAGAGAGCACCCCCAGCAAGATGTGCAGATAAACCCAATTGGGCTGATGGACCAAGGAGATGGTTGTACAGCCATGAAGATGAGCTGGAGAAATGTGTGGAAGGGAATGCTGTGAAATTCAGCATTTCTATCTTTGACCCAGAAAGCTCAGCAACAAGGGTCTAGTTATCAGAAAGCATTTAGGAACCTGCTTAGTGCCAAAATTGAGCATGGAGAAACATGGAGGAAACATGGAGACCCGTACTTCGAGCTGGAGGGAATAACCTGGTGCCCAAGTACAGGCTGAGGACAGACAGGCTGGAAAGTAATTTGAATAACAAGGTATGAGAGTATGAGGTGATGGTGGTGACATCCTGTTTGAGGCCATGAACAAACAACGTACCTGTGTGGCATCCTTGAAAATGTTCAAAAATTGGCTGTTGTCCTGGGCACCTCACCTTGTCCACCAGCTCTCTGAGCCAAGGACTGGACTAGGTAACCCCCAGAGATGCCTCTTGACCTGAGTAATTTTGTGAAGATCCATAAATCTACAGGCTACCAGCTCAATTTTGGCACTAAGCAGGTTCCTAAATGCTTTCTGATAACTAGACCCTTGTTGCTGAGCTTTCTGGGTCAAAGATGGAAATATAATTTTCTTCTTTTTTTGGAAGTTTCTTCTGAGGAAAGAAGAAACATACATCTATTAGTATGCAGATGCTGTAGTAATGGTATCCACCAAAGAACTGAAAATGGTGATTTATGCTCTATTTTTTTGCAAGTTTTTTCTTACTATGTCAAGTGTCAACATAGATATCAAGTACTTGAAATAAGAATCTGATATGAATTATTACTGTATGCCATTTGAATATGTCATAGTAATTATGTAATTGTTGTGCTATATTACTATTTTTGCCTTTGAATATTTCAAAATAATCTAATCAATAACACTAACGATAAAGGTTTATTTTAATTTGTGTTGCAATTGTACTTAGTAATCTGTGGTGTGCATTGCACTACTGTTTCTATTAATATTTTTTTTGCACAATCTGGGGTAGACCATACATTGCTGCTTTGTGTCAGTTAACTTTTTCCTGTTGCATTTTCTAGAAAGGGGAGTGAAATCTTTTTCCCCTTTTGTTCATTAGAGAGAAAGATTAGTGATTCCAACCCTAGTTGTTTCTAGTCCTAGAACACTTCCCTAGATGAGGTCTGTGAAACAGTGAAACTCTCGGGGTGGAATATATAAGCATGAGGTGCAGAATTACTGGAAAATGAGTTATTAAACGTGTTAAATGTGATAAATGAGTTATTATCAAATGTGAATTTAGAGATACAATGGTTGCTACATCTGTGTAAGTACGTAGTAGTGGCATAGTAGTGACATAGCTGCAGAAAATACTAAAGTTCTTGGTATTTTGGCCAAATATTTTTAAATTCATCCAGTGCACAGAAGAACTGAGCCCCACACACTGTGACAGTGCTCTGTATTTCTATCCATGGTCTGTCACAAAGGAATAATAGCCACAAAATGCAGGGGCACGCAGCCTCTGGAAAAGGTAGTAAGATCTGCATGGTTTTCAGGCTCTCTGGAAGGAGACATTTTAAGAGGAAATTCTCATCTGTTTTTTCCAGCTTTACATAATTTTTAATGTTTCAAAGGGTAGTAGATGGAAGAGGAACAGAAAGAATCTCAGTGCCAAATCAGACAGCTATAAAGCCTGTGTCCTCCAAAAAGTCATATATAATTAGTACTTGTCATTGTGAGGAACAATAATTAGTTACTGTGTATAGAAGCACAAAGAATAAACGTGATATACTTTTTAAATTTTAGAGTGAGACAAGCTTTAAGTGCAGTCTTAACTATCCCTTGATTAATGAAAATAATGGTAGCCTAGAATATATTTACACCTTGATTTTAGAGATCAGTGAGACAAAAAGCTAATAGCAAACATTTCCCAGGTGTTCCACTAACATCATAACTTTCCTCAATTTGTTTTGACTAAATTTAAGAAAGCAGAAGCAGAGGTTGTCAGCTAACTAGTATATTTTCAAACAGAGGATTTTTTTCTAATTGAGAATAATAAGCAGATACATTTATCTTCTTTGTTTTTCCTAGTTGTTAAGTGTGAAGGTCTTTATCTGTGTATATGAATATTGCATGCATAAATGAACATTTTCAGTAGGTGTTCAGTAATAAACATTTTAACTGTAAATTGACATAATATACAAGCCTTCCCAAAGTAATTGTAAATGGTGCTTTAAAAAAATAACTGAGTGATGGTCTTCTTAATTAGTCACCAATAAAACAAATGAGTGACTATCTGCCTGTCAGTATTCTCTACAGTAATTAGTCTCCTTTGAAATATTGAATGCAAAATAAATAAGAACTTCTAGGCACTATAAAATAACGTTTTAAGAAATATTTTATGTCATAATCTCCTGTTTGTAAGTAATTGAATGAGGATGATTTTTGAAGATGAGTGGTTTGAGCTGTGTATAGATATACATGAATCTTGGAACCTTTGATATCGTATTGTACATGATATTGTAAAATTTTTGTTCCCTGTGGGTACTGTGGGACAGTTGTAAGATGAAGCTGCTACAGTAAATTAAATCAAAGGCCTAGAAATTATGTTACCTTTGATGCTGATCAGAAATGTCAATCTTGAGGAGAATAGACAGATCATTCCACAGTGAAGTCCAGAGCTGGGCTGACAAACCATGTCATTTAGTAATGTCACAACCATGTCACTTAGTAATGGAGAATCCGAGTGGGATGAGCTAATCAGATAGATAGAGGTGTTCTCTCTTTCCCAATAAGGGCTTCTAACAACCATTCAAGGAGAGAGAACATTTATTTGATCTCACCCTGATGAACAACTATCGGTTTCCTCTTTCTAGAAGACCCCTGATTAGGGGATTCTTCCCCGACAAAGTCTAGTACCAGATTCTAAAGATGAACTGAATCCACAGCCTCGGTCTCTGAAGTTTTTTTTTTACTTTATCTTATCTCATGACTCATGAGCTGTTCCAGTCCAGGCTGTGCTTGCTGGATAACAGGAATGGCAAATGCCACGCAGTGAGAATCCAAGGCCTTTTAAGGACCTTTGGACCAATTAACTATTAAAATGTACTATGTTTATAATTTTACACCAACAATCACCATCTATTGTAAACACATAATTTTTATCTCAAATCTATCCTACCAATCCCCTCATGCTACCATCACAGCAGAAGATGAAGGAGAAGAAGGAGAACAACATGGGTCACCACCCAGATTCCTCCATCTTGCCTTCTTCTACCTTCATTCTAAAAATCCCAAAACTATAATGTTTCATCCTGTGACAAACTAATCTACTATTTATTTCAAACCTTTTTTATTCTTAATTCATCACTAAATGTTGGGAGATTTTCCCATGGGTTAAAATCCAAGACAGTGCTTTCCTGAGGTCTCAGCCGGGGTCTTGGACACCCCAGGGAAACTCGAAGAGTTCTCCATGTGCCCTGGACTCCAACAAGCAACATTTTATCATTACTTAGCCTTTCCACAGACATATCTGTGTCTTAGGCATTATGTTATGTTCCACAGCTACATTGCTCTTATTTGATGATGTCAAATCACTTTGAGTAACATAGATTAGGTATTTGGGGATCCATGTGTGTAGTATAAATTGAAATTAACTGTAGTCTTTAATTTTGCAAGATGCTTATGAACTTCTAGATTGTGTTTCAGCTTCAGGGGTATTCAAAATAGAGAAAGAAAAAGATTTAGAAATTGAAGGAAAGAAAAGAAAAATTACATAAACCCTACAATTTTGATCATATGCAATAATTTATGCTTTGGGTTATAATTTTAACATATCACCTTAATTTGGAATAGCACTGAAATAATGCAGAAAATATGCTGCCATGTATTTCTCAAGGATTAGTGTGGATATCAACACTTCCTGCAGACAGAAGATAATTTAAAACTGTTGACACCTAGAGGTAATATTGTGTAAGGTAGAAATACAGTGGGATGAGGAATCTTGTTGCTACATAAAAACTGGTTTTTATTGTCTAAACTATTAGTTCTTTAACATGTCACTGGAAGTTCAGACTGAAAACGTAATAGAGAATATACTGGAATGAAGGGAAATAAATTAAAAAGGCTGTACTGTGAGTTCATTCCAGCTCTGCCTTGTTCATAGGGGTAATAAAATAGATTTTTAAAAATATTATTTTCATTGTTTTGTTTTCTTTGAGATTTGGGTCGTATGTGTATGTGTGTGTGTGTGTGTGTGTGATTTGGAGGGATGGGGCATGTGTGTGGTTTTATATATTTGTTTGGTTTGGGTTTTGTTTTTACTTTTTTTATAATTGTCCTGGTTTTGGTGGCGATATAAATAATTTTCTTCCTACTAGTTGAGTGGTTTGGATTTAATAAGAGAATGATGCATACTGATTGTGTGATTGTTTCTGAGTAGTGCTTACCAAGTCAAGGACCTTTCAGTGTCTCATGCTCCTCCAGGGAGCAGGTGCTCGAGGAGTTGGAAGGGAGCACAGCCAGGACTGCTGACCCAAACTGCCCAAAGGGATATAACATAACACAGAATGCCATGCTCAGAATGTAAACTGGGAGAACCTGTCCAGGAAGGTCCACTACCTAGGAATATGACAAGCATCGGTCAGTGAGTGGTAAGCAACTGTGTTGTGCATCACTAGCCTCTATTGGGTTTTATTCCTATTTATTATCTCAATTTTCATATGCTAATATTATTATAATTATTATTATTATTACTATTATTGCTACCATTACTAGTACTACTATTTTACAACAATGACAACTAATAAAAATACAAATAATAGTTCAATTATTAAACTGTTCTATGCAAAGGCATGAGTTTTGCCTTTCCAATTCTCCTCCCCATTCAATCAGGAAGGTGTTGGAAGCAAGTAACTGTGTGGTACTTAGTTGTTGGCTGGGGTTAAACCAGAGCAAGAATAAGTAGGAACTAAGCATTTTCTAGATATGTANCACAGCCAGGACTGCTGACCCAAACTGCCCAAAGGGATATAACATAACACAGAATGCCATGCTCAGAATGTAAACTGGGAGAACCTGTCCAGGAAGGTCCACTACCTAGGAATATGACAAGCATCGGTCAGTGAGTGGTAAGCAACTGTGTTGTGCATCACTAGCCTCTATTGGGTTTTATTCCTATTTATTATCTCAATTTTCATATGCTAATATTATTATAATTATTATTATTATTACTATTATTGCTACCATTACTAGTACTACTATTTTACAACAATGACAACTAATAAAAATACAAATAATAGTTCAATTATTAAACTGTTCTATGCAAAGGCATGAGTTTTGCCTTTCCAATTCTCCTCCCCATTCAATCAGGAAGGTGTTGGAAGCAAGTAACTGTGTGGTACTTAGTTGTTGGCTGGGGTTAAACCAGAGCAAGAATAAGTAGGAACTAAGCATTTTCTAGATATGTAATACTCTTCAAAACCACTGGTGAGTTCTAACCTTTCCTTATATGACTTTAATCAACATTTTTCTGTGTTTTATAATTTGATTTGTTACAGAAACCAATTACATTGTAAGAATGGTTCTATTCTTCTTCAGCCAACAGGAAGAACTTGGGTAACACCTGCTGCATGGGAGTTCCCTATTCATGCCAATACCAGAGTTAAGGAATCTGCCCTCAAACAGGTGCTCAGCATGAAGCTGCATCCTTCTACTTAAGATTTCTTTGCTAGGACACCTTTATAAATATCCTCCTCTCTAAATGACTAGTTCTGATCCCATCCTGAAGAATATCTATTGATTTTTCTCCAGCTCATTAAACTCAGTTATTTTTGGTACTATTACATGAGTCTTCAGTTTTTCCACCAGATTTATGTGTGCTTTTGATTGACCAAGCATAACATACATCTTCATGGCTGTTGCTGATGTAGCATGTCTAGCTTGTCAGCTTTAAGTAATTTACACTGATGTCTCCAGAGATAGGTTATGGACACCTTTGCATTAAAATCTGAAAACAGAATCACACAAAATAGTTAGGGTTGCAATGGAGTTTTGAAGATCATCCAGTCCAACCCCTGCCAAAGTAGGGTCACCTGGAGCAGGTGACACAGGAACACACCCATGTGGGTTTGGAATGCCTTCAGAGGGAGAGCCTCCATGCCCACCCAGGGAGCTGTTTCAGTGCAAAGCAGTTCTTTCTCATGTTAAAGTGGAACTTGTTGTGTTTTAATTTATGAGGTACTACTTATGAAAAGGTTCAAGAAGTACAAGCTTCCAAATTGTTTATCAATGTATAGTTTAGCATTAAAAAAGGCCATTGTATCAGTAAGACAAATGTCCTGGAATAGGTGGACCTAATGTCTAGCTCTCCCAAATGGTGAAGCCAGGTTATCTAGAAGAAACAGAGCCTCTTATATTATGAGGAAACTGAATTTTAAAATAGCATTTAGGGAGAGGTAAGCCAATAAAATTTATCTTTTCAAAAGTTATCCAGGAAGTATCCTCCTATGAATACTACAAAAAAGGGCACTAGTTTTTTTCACAAGTCTCAGAGACCTCTCTGTTCTTCAGAAACTAGCCAATAAAAAGTATATTTGCAATTAATCAAAATTTCTATAAGCACCAACTAACAAGTAATACATTTAAACAGTGAAATGTAAAATCCAGACAATGCATTCAGAATTCAAGTAACCAAGAAACTTCTCGTCAGTAAAAAAAATCCCTCTATCATAAAATAATACTTGAAACTATTTGATATTCAACAATTTACTTCTAAACATATACATTCATACAAAAACCCCCTTACCTCTAACTATGGAGTAGAAACTAATGCCCTTTGAGAACACAGAAAACAGGTCACTCCTCCTGTCATGCGCCCTATTTGTTTTTCACAAGTCATTGATGACTATGTCAATATCACTCAAGACATTTTTATTTTTTTTTTAATATTTAAAGATAGGACTAGACCTTCCAGAGTTCCAGATACCTCAACTGTGTCTATAAAACAGGTTTTCTCTGTCAGAAAATTTGAAGGGACTGTGATACTAATGCAATTCAAAGTAGACCTCCTTTCACAATAACTGAAAACAACTTATGTTGTGCAGGAACCAATGGGACAGCCCAAAAAAACTGGAGACATTATACACTGGGCTTGTCTCCTTCAAATTCCATTTCTCTCCAACATTTCAAATAAATGGGGGAAAATCCCAAAACGTAAGAGATTAGTCTGCAAAGGACAGTAGGAGAATTTTCACCAGTCCTTTTCTGATTGTAAAGTCTGAATAGTAGCTCTGCTTCAATGCAAGAGCAGCTTGAATGCAAAGTAATTGTTCCATTTTGTAGCACTACAAGCATTTCCAGTCTTAAAGAGGCAATCACTTCTACTCAGGACTGTAAAACTCACAGCCAGCATTATCACTATGATATTGTATACATGAGACAGGACTGTCTCAGCTATTTTATTAAATCACAACATCAAAAAATTCCCAAATGCAAAACAAACAAACAAACAAACAAAAAAACCCCAGCTAAACAACAAGTCTTGAAAGAAAAAGGGGGAAACATTCTGCAATACAAAAAATAAATGCATTTCTATAGAAAGAAGTTTCTAAGCATTCCAGTGTCTGTGCCAGTGCAACACTTTGGAATTTTTACTGCATATCTTAAAAAACATAAATGCAATAGGTCTGAAATTTACTCAACACCCTGGTAACCACATCTGGAGTGCTGTATGCATTCTAGGACTATGCAGCACAGGAAAGACATGGAGCTCCTGGAGCAGCTCCAGTGGCAGGTGACAAAGATGATGAAGGAATGGAGCATCTCTCTTATGAGGAAAGGCTGAGGCAGCTGGGGCTGTTCAGCCTCAAGAGGAGATGACTGAGGGGGGACCTCATCAATGTCTGTCAGTGCCTGCAGGGAGGGTCAGAGCATGGACCATCCACTCAAACTGAACACATGCTTCTTACATGGCCGCTGAATACCACTGTTGATCAAAGACTGAGAATATATTAAAAACACATTCTGTATTGAAAACATAGATAGAATGATGCCTCTTTAAAGAGGTACTTAAGATCAATAAAAAAAATTAAGTGGAGGTAAAATGATGCAATATATTGGTCTAACAGGAAAAAAAATGCAAATGATATATGTCTTTACACATTAACTTAGAAAATTAGTGCTCAGTTTTGATAATCTGTGTTTCTATTAATCTGAATTGCCAAGCAGAATTTCTGCCCAAATAGAATTCCTGTCTACTGATCACTTGTAGTCAGAACAAGGATGTTATGTTCTGCATAACAGGCCTTCCCCGGCCTTTCAAGTACCAGAATTTAGCAGGATGTTCGAAACAGTCTCCTCAGCTTTCCCCCATTCCCCCAAATAATATGAACACTCACATGGTAAGTCACTGGAAAATTCTTCTGATCCAACAGTAGATCTAAGGCTTTTAGGAAGGATGTGCTCTTTGTATTTTTGCTTTCTCTAATAATTGAAGATGTTTAAGATATGTTCTAGAATCTCACCCTGCAAAATTTTACCCTCATTTCCAAGGATCACTGAACTCAGAAGGAGCCTTCAACCTTCAACTTCAGCACCATGAAACAGTTCTTGAACACATTTAAAACAGACCCTGAAGCTTCTTACACATAAGTAAGTTTGGTACGCTGCCCTAAAAGGCCAACCACAACCTGAGATATAAACACCGTGAGATTCTTTCCTCATTTCAAATTTTACAAAATTTAGCTTTTATGATAAAACCAGTCAGCAGTACTCAGATGAAAGATAGAGCAGCATTTTTTTACTGCCACAACAGCTCCTCTTTGAACACTTCAACATACATTAACAGGACAAGAAATTAGGTGATTGCTTAGCTACATCCACAAGTAACTTTTTCAAATGGGAAGCTGAAAGGAAAAAATATCATCCTTAGGGAGAGAGTGGGACAGACATGGGACCAGCAGTCAGGAAAAACAAAGCCTGGCCGGATCTTTCCAAGTCTTGTTAGTGATCCAGGTGATGCAAATCTACCTATATTTCCTCATTAGAAGAACCAGGAAGCTCAAACACAGCCTGCCTGTGGAGGGTCAACACGTGGCATAAAAACTGACAGGGATTAAATTGAAAAGCAATACTGAGAGTCCACAATTACATCACTATGATAAATATGGCAACAACAGTCACAGGCAAAGCAGATGACATAAGAACTATATAATTTTTTATAAAAAATGTCTCCAATTTCTTCATTTAGAGGTCTCCAATCAAAGGTCATTTTACAATAAACAGGAGGATGCATTTCAATCACTCATTAGTCAGCTTCTCTTGTTCAACAGCTCATCCCTTGACAGGCAACTCCCCCAACTCTCTTACATAAGAAATATACTCTCGTCTAATCACTATCATGAAAGTGAACAATGACAGGATACTGAAAAACCTGAATATTCTTGTTTTCTTACATGTGTATCAAAGGAATAGATAATTATTACATTTGATGGTCATGTCCATTCCCCCAGGATTTCTATAACAAGAAAGCTCAGGATATTCAGTGATTTCTTTTAAAAATTCCTTTCTACAGTTTCATTTTAATATCTGTTGTACTTCTCCAAACATTAAGGGAGTAAGCATTTTAAGACTGACATTTATTTAAAGAGAACAAGTATCAAAATTTCTCAGAGCAAAATGATTTTATTCCTCCCCAAATTATGCAAGGGTGCTTAGAAATTTATTTGTGGTTAACATTTCCAGGATTACTACATTCCCATCAAAAATTTGTGTGTGATTAGTTTTCATCAATGTCACAGAATCAAAGGTCAGGTTGGAAGGGACCACAGTGGATCACCTGGTTGAACCTCCCTGCCTAAGCAGGGTCATCCCCAAGCACAAGGCACAGGATTGTGTCCAGATGGTTCTGGAACATCTCAGGTGAGGGAGACTCCACAGCCTCTCTGGGTGATCCATTTTGGTGTGTGGTCACTGCACAGGAAAGACGTTTCTCATTGTGATCAGGTGGAACATACTGGGCATCCATTTCTGCCTCCTGCTTCTTGTCCCATTGCTGGGCACCACCGAGCCAAGCCTGGTCCATGCTCTGACCCCTCCCTGCAGGCACTGACAAACACTGATGAGGTCCCCTCTCAGTTGTCTCTTCTCGAGGCTGAACAGCCCCAGCTCCATCATCTTTCCTCATAAGAGAGATGCTCCATCCCTTCATCATCTTTGTCACCCACAGGTGGAGATGCTCCAGGAGTTCCATATCTCTTTTGTCCTGAGGAGCCCAGATCTCAAGAGGTTGTAATCTCTGCTGTATTTGATTCCCAGGTGCCTTCCTAGACACAGGCTCTCACCTGTAAAAAATGCACAATATTTCCAAAACCACACCACCTTCATTCCTTGGGCACATAAGTGTGCAAAATTCTCTCTTCAAAACATTTTATAAATATGCATCAATGAAAGCAAATATGCACAGAAACTGGCAGCAAATCCTAAACAAACTTCATGTCAAAACCTGCAAAAATACAAATGTATTTCCCTGCCTTAGTTTACATACGAATTCCAATCATCTAGTGCAAGTCAGGTAAGTCAGAGCCCTGGACTCCAGGCAAAGGTCATTATATGAAGCATTGGACCTCTCTTCTAACAAGAGGATTTAAGTAGTCTTTGAAGGCAGAACAATGAAGAGAATTAAAAGGGTAGCAAAAGGATAGATTAGCACATGACAACATTGTCAGTATCAAAAGAAGTGTCACAAGATTCCATGCACCAGCGCTCAGCAGCAGCTCTCAAGTGATTAAGCATTGTATTCTGACCACTAGCACAAGCTGAAATCTGTCAGTAATCTGTCAGTACAACAGTTACCTACATTATGCCAAGTATCATGAAGATAGAATCCACATACACCTAATCACATCTTATTTTCTTTTTAAAAAATCTCTGCTAATCTTTCCATCTGACCTGTAAAAATTAAGGAAATTTTGTAGATAAGAGAGATCATAGCTTCTTGCCTGGTGGTACACTGCTCAATTTTCAAGTTCAGGCCTGAAATGTTACCTATGCAGGAACTAGAAAAGGCAATATCCATCTTTTTCTCCAAATGATATTTCTTTTGAATAGACAGTTAAAATTAGTCTATCTCCTATCGTTAGCTCTATGCCAGGTACAAGATTTTATTCTGACACCTCCTGTAAGTTTAGCTTAGTATGAAAACAGAAGACAGACGTGGTAGAAAACAAACTGCAGAGTCAAAACACAGTTTGCATTCTAACACCCGTATACAGAACCCCTAACACCAGGAAAATCTGGTGCATAAACACTTTCCCCAGGCTGTTACAAACCAAAAGGTTTATGCAATGCTTTCTTCAGATGACATTTAAAGCACTGCCTTATTTAATTTATCCTGCCCCCACTGTGTTTATCCATCTCAGAAGAATGTTTGGGTGGCTCAGAATTATCAAGACTCACAGCCCTTGTACAGAGACAGAATCCCAAGAAAATTATTTCCTAGGTTTACTGTATCTAATTAAGGCTTTAAAATATGTGCCCAGCACAAAAGCCATGCAAGTTGCTGACTTTGACATACAGAGTAAGTGCTTAAATATGTAAAAGCACATTCTACTCATTCACACAGAATGTGTTATGTTTCAAGCCCTTATCCAATACTAACTAATTTTGTCTGTGTCACCTACACTGAATGTGAATCAGTAACTAGGATGTTTCCAAACATGCTGAACTATTCTTTGAAGGAATCCAAGGACTAGACTTACCACCATTCCAAACTGTTAACAGAAGAAATCTCCCCCTGCTCTGTACAAAATCTGAACCACATTTAGGCTCTCCTGTGGGTAGCAGGGAAATGCAAGCCAAACATTTCCTGCTCTAGTACTTTATTATAGACCTCATCTGAAGTAGGAAATACTGTAAACTTCCAATAACTAAATTGAGATCAGATTGTTTTTCAAGGTACACTTTTGTGTGCCACTTCTATGCTGCCACTGTTTGCAGTGGCTTAACTCCAGCACACAGGGTTTAAAAATAAAGATTCAAATTTCTCCTGACCTTGCACAGACGAACTTCTCAATAACTTCAGTGGTGATACAATCCCTACAATCTTCAGCATCAAGTTCTTCAGCTGCAGCACATGTAATTGGATATTTCCTGAGAAGTCAAACATTTTCCTTTATCCCATTCCATTCTTGAACACTTCTTTAGAATTCTTTTCACAATTAAGGTGAAGATTCCAGAGTGCAGGGGATAAAGGAGATAGGGTTTATGTATTTTATTATTTTTCCAACTTTTTCATAATTGCATATCATTGCTCATTTTTTCAATGGTATTTGAAGAGTCTCAATTTCTTTTAAAATATACTAGATAATGAAAAACTGGTTTTAGTGCTATCTTCCAGCCCCTGTGCTATGATGAATTATATACAACTAATCACAGTGTGGTGCCTAGTTTTCCAAACTGGCTACTGGGAGACATTCATCTTATTGCCAAAATAAGATTATTTCTTCTTTACTCAAACTGCAGAAGTGCAATAAAAATATGGAAATGAACTACAAAATGCAGTTTTCATTTTGTTAGGATTTATTTTTGCTGGAAGGTTGGGGACACTCATGACTTTTTCCAGAAATGTCAGTGTCAAATTGAATCATTGTCACCAAAAATTACTCTATTTTTAATGTTGTGCTACAACCAAAATACTTTGACTGCATAAGTGTATTTTCTGCATTACATTATGAATTGTAGTATTAATATCAGGAGCCCAAGACAACAATAGTTTTTGTTATCTAATAAAAGCTGCTTTAGCTGTATGGATATACTAAGTAATGTCGGTCTTCAGCAAGCAATACATTTTGGAAATGTATTTAGGTGGCATAAATAAGTTCAGAGTGAATGTAAACAGCGGCAGATATTCCACATTGCTTTGTTATCCTAGAAACCTAGGAAAAATGCTTTACGATTTTGGTTGAGAGCACTGGTCTTGACAGTTCTGCATGCTTCTCCCCGGAAACACACATGATAAAAGTCACAGATAAATGTTTTTGCATTTTTTAAATGCAAAAATGGATTTCTATCATTTTCACAAGCATAATGCTTATAACCATCGATTTTTTACTGTTCATCTACTTGAGCACTGACTTCAGTCCCAGAAATTAAGCAGATTCACCTGTCTCAGAAAGGTCTATAAGAACAGCTTACGTTATATAAAGACAGGTTGTCTAGAAGCTCCAAGAATTTCATAAAAGAGGGATATCACTGGGATTGGTCATAAGTGCCTCTCACTTTCTTATAGATAGCAGTGACTTCTGCTTAGTGTTGCTGCCTAAGGGAAAAATCTATGCGCAACCTAATTCAACCCTTGTAATTTACACTTTTTTCCTTTGCAGGCTAAAAGCTACCAGAACCTATCTGACTTAAGTCAGAGAGATTCCACTGAAGTTCAAAGACACTCTGATGGTTATGATTCAGCGTTTAATTCAAACCTGACCTTGAAAGTACTGGTAAGAGTTCCCATTAATATCTATGGGAATTACATATGCATGCCATGGAGACCATGAGCCTCTAAATGCTTTTATTGCATGATTTAGAATCCCCTTAAACTGAGTATCATGGTATTTTAGGGCCTAATTCCTCTTACCTCATCCAGCCAAAACTCACATGAGGAAGAAAGGTCTGGATCCATAAAGCATACTGAATTAAAGCCCATAAAAGAAACCAATTGCTTACCAGAGCGATTAAATTCAGATATGGTTCCATAGGGAAAATAAGAAGCTTCTTTGTAAAAATTCACTGCCAATAGTAGCTAAAATTCCCTTTAGAGATAGTCACACTGCTTGAAGTATTTCTAACAGACAGTGAGGGAGTCATGAAACTTAATGCTTTCTTTCCTTTTCATATGTCAACCTCTTCCCTCCTCGCCAGCTTTTCTCACTGTACGTTTTATTCTTTGAGACAGAGAACACAAACACACACAAAGTATTAGACAGGTCTATTCTTTGATTTTCATCTTTTTTATAATCTTCTCCTCTTCCCCACAGAAGTACTTGTCAACAGATATTGTTTTCTCTATAATACAGTTCTATTTTGCAGCCAAAGGTTTGACAAAACAAGAGAAGCATTACAATTCTGTTAAGTTTTCACTGTATTAATATATGATAGACCAACATCACCTACTGCAAGACACCGTTGTGAAGGTTTCTGAAGATTGCAATTTTTCTGTACAAAAAAGTAGAGTTATAAACACTTTTATTTTGGCTTAAAAAAATAAATAGAGAAATGAGAACAACCAACAACAACCTTTAAAGTTTATGAGAAAGCATACATTTTCCTGAAAATAATGTTAAACTCTTATTTCAGAAGAAAAAGTTTTACTAGCAAGTACAGTTTTACTATTGGGCACTTTTATATCAACCATTAGTGTTTTATCTGTTTCTATTTTGTCCTTTTCAAACATACCTGAGTTGAAAGAAGACCTACTTAATTTTCTCTTAGAAATAGTACATTTTCACCATCTTTTAACTTTTTTTGGCCTTCAATACTATATTTGAAGTTTCTAGGAACATCTTTATCCTTTACAGCATACCCTGAATGATTCATTTCCATAGAATAAAATTCCCAACATCAATTTTTGTTACATATACAGCACAAGATGCTCTTTTCATTACATGCCATGGATTAATGAAAGTGATTAATTTTTAAACTTATTCATCATTGCACCAATAACTAATGGAATCATGANAAAAAAAGAAGCCTTTTTTAGAGGTTCAATAGCACTGGTCAAGACTAAGAAAATATTATTTCTAGACCTCTTCTCATTCCCTCTTTAGGCAAAAATGATACAGATGCCATAAGTAATGTTCAAATCATTATCTAAAAAAATAGGTCCAACTTTCTGAACTAGCAAACATCAATAAAGCATGAGGTTTGTATGCTACAAAATTAATTGGTGCTTCCCTCAGTCCTTCACAGTATTGCTAGCTCAGCCCTATGCCCTTATATGCTGGGATAAGTTTGGGCAACTGTGGGCAGGTATCACATTGATTTCTGTGTTATTCTGGTTGTTTGATCAAAACCCATGTTCCCATCAGCCAGTCAGCTCCCAGGCAGGACCCAGTTGAAAATTGCCTTTCTGCCCTTCTCATTTTCAATTCCCTCCAAGATTTTCTTAATTGTGTGGTTCTCAAGCTTTGTAGAGTTTGGTTCAAACTGAACTGTGATTTCAAGAACAGTTCATGAGCTGAGCACATAGTCGTGTGTGTGTGTATGTGTGTGTATGTATGTATATATATACATATAAAAGCATCTCATCTCTTAGCATACGGAAGAAGAACTTAAATTGACCACAGAGTATTCATTAAAACCATATTTGGGCAAATAAACTTGCTAATCTCTTTGCATAATATTTTCCTTAAGTCCCATCTTCAAAACCCACACATGCTCTCAGGTGCCAGTGTTTCAAAATATCTTCATGCAGTAATTCGCAGAAGCAAACCACCCAAGAACACAATAACTTTTTTCACAGGGAAAAAAAAAATAAAATTCCCTGTCTTTTTAAAAATATAAACTTTTTATTTCTGAGAAACTTGACAAGCTGGTGATAACTACATCAAAGCTCAAAAATCTCAGAGAAGATAACTGACTAAAGTTGGCTCTTTTTTATGTTCATGGGAATTGCATCTACAGATATAGTTTTCAACCACCACCCATCTGGGACAAGATGCATAACTCATGAGTATGGCAAAGTAAAGCAAACACCTGTAGCTTTCCTTCACCTAGGCAGCCCTACGAGTTGCTCTTTATATCCTCACCATTTTCCCCAGATGATCATTCTAAAGAACTACTCAAACACAAATTTTACTTCTCCTTTACTGTAGGAATACAAAGGAAAGAGAGTAAAACAGACATGGTTAGCATAACTGATTTGATAGCCAGGATGCCATGGCAGGAGCAAACAGAACTTTGAAGATTACAGAAGATGGGTTTAAACCTGTTTATGCGAAGAGGGAAGATTCAGTCAAGACCTCTGCAAGCAAGAGATGTTGTAAAATATATGAGTTGCCCATATAATTGTTAACCTGATTTTATAATAGAAAATTATTAACCTTCCTGAAATGGTATATAAGCTTTGGCAAAATATGAATAAAATCGAAATCTGATCACTGAATCAGTCTTCTCATCTCTCCATCAATCGTCAATAATTGGTGCTCCATGTGACTGGAGAAGAACCGGCTAGATGCCGGCAGTTGACGACGCCCTTGGAACTGATCGTGATGGTGAGAGAACCGAGTTTGGGCCCACAACACCTGCATGCTGCGACGGACAGGTGTGCCAAGGGAACTAAAATATCGGACAGGGAATGTCTGCTGAGAGAGACGTTAATGAAACCATGCTGTGCAAGCATGGATCCCCCGTCCTTGAGAAGGTCCTTAAGTCGCTCCAACGATGGGTATCACACGTTCCCCAATACCACCCCTTCTTCTGTTTTTACTCTCTGCTACTGGGACAAGGTCGGTGTTAAACTCTATGACGTGGCTACACTGCCTGGCCATGAGCCAGAGCTAC
>WEIU01003615.1:125152-140381 GCA_013389925.1 Aegithalos caudatus | reverse complement strand
CCTTAAGGACAGAGACTTTAACACTGCAGCAGAGATTTTTGTAGCACCTGTACGACTCGGCCCGAGGCGGGGAATCCACGATGGGAGCCCTTGGGCCACTCAGAAATTAAGGAACTGTGCCATATCACGGCAGAATATGGTCTGGGGTCCCCTTACTTCAGTAATTTACTAAGAGCAACTTTCACTACTCACCTCATGACTCCTCATGACGTTAAATCCTTGGCAAACCTTTTGCTCACCCCAACACAATATGCAATATTCATGGCACAATTGAAAAAAAGACTGGAGAACTTAATTGTGACCTATGCAGGACATGCAAATCAAGCCCTGGTCACCTTGACTATTGACCACTTGACGGGGGAGGGGGCCCATAATGATCCCACTTGCCAGGCTGCATTACCAAGAGAAGTCCTCCAAGGGATCACAGAGGCAGCTTGCTTTGCATTTAAGGTCCCTGATGCCAAAACCCCGCAACAATCCTTCGTAAATATTAAACAGGCTCCCCAAGAACCCTATATGCAGTTTTTTGACAGATTAAAACAAACACTGGAAAGGCAGATTGATAATGATCAGTCCAGAGAAGTCGTCCTTCTCAAACTGGCTATAGAAAATGCTAATGAGGACTGTAAACACCTCTTGAAAACCCTGCCCCCAGAACCTGAGCCGACACTGCTTCAAATGATAGAGGCCTGCAATCGCCTGGGGACATTGCAACATACCACAGCGATAACTTACCAAACTGCGGGACAAAGCACAGCCAATGCTTTTGCTCCTTTGAAAATAATACCCATTCACAAGAATGGCCACCCTTTGCAGGGAAACTCATCTTGCAGTGTGGGATGGTGATGCGTGAAGAAGGAAGTCCCACAGCCAACCCAGCAGATGTTGCAACAAGGACCAACCTTCAGCTTCCAGCCAGCCCTGCCCTCACCACCCAGACTATCGCAGAATTATGTCCAGCCACGCCAGGAAGTGCCGGACTGGACGTATCAACCAGCAGAACAGTAATATTGACAAATCATTCTGTGTTTTATTTCCCCACAGGAATTTGTGGACCTTTTTTACCTGGTTACCATGCTTTGCTTTTAAGGTAGATCTTCTACCTCAGTAATAAGATTATTTGTTTTACCAGAAGTTATTAACTCTGACATGGTTGGCTAAATCAAAATCATGGCTTGGACCCCCACAGCCCCCTGCGTGGTCCCAGCAGGGAGCAAAATCGCCCAGCTTGTACCTTTCCCAGCAGCTCCCTTACCCACAGCCCCGATAGCCAAGTACGGCGGAGGTGGGTTTGGTCCTCTCAGGGGTGAGCAGGAACAGTAAAAGCTATCAGAGCCAGCATCTGGTGCAGATTACTGGCCCTGAGGGGAGAGTAGCCACTGTCAGACTTTTGTGCTGTCTGTGCTGCTGATTTTGTGGGGGAGAGATGTCCTATCTCAATGGGGAATTTTTATGCAGTCAAATTTTTATAAGGGTCATTGCAGCGCGCAGCACCCCCAAACTGACTTGGAAAACCCCTGATCCAGTTTGGACAGAACAAGGGTCCATTACTGGCTGTGCCTGAAGCACACTCAGGTCTGGGTAAGAATAGTCAAAGCCTCTGAGCTGACACATAATGCAAATTGCTACAAGCAAACCTTTGTGCTGTCTGTCCCTCTGGTCTTGGGAGGGGAGGAGGGATCTCCTGAGACAGCGAAGTTTTAAAATTCATCAAATTTTCAGTGGGAGTCATTGAATTGCACAGAATTTTAAAACTAGCCTAGAAAACAGAAAAAAACAGTTGAGATGGATTAATGTCTCTTAAGTTCTTAACAGAAAAGGGGGAGCCAGCTATGACACCCCCATTGATAAGACTGCAGAAAGCCCTTTCATGTTTTCAATTTTTTGAATTGTTCATTGATGGACCCTTTGCCACAGGGTTACACACAAAGTAAGTGTATTCCATCCCAATTAATGTCTATCTGGTAATTTGAAGTGTGGTAAATATCTTTAAAAAAAACATGGATAACTTTTGTTAGTTTAATAGTGATTGTAATTTAACTTTCATTTCACTGGCTATGAAAGAAAGAAAACAATTATTTTGGTTATCTGAATTCTAGAGGGCTTAGCCTGTCATCCCATCTCATATTAAAAAAGGCCAATGAAGCCTTGGGCAATTATCTCTTTTAACCCCAAACAGACCCCTGATTTTTCAACATAAATATCCCCCTAGAACTGAGAGAAATTTGCATGCTTTTCACTAAGATTGTGATGGCCAGTTTGATTTTTGATTCAAAGGAAATCTCCATCTCCATGGCGAAAAGCATTCTATTTCGGCACAACCCTTGTAAATTTCAGCTGATATCAAATCTTTACATGATGCACAGAAATTAGCATCTAACAGTAATTGATTTAAAGGATAGTGTGTTTAAACTAAAGGTAAAATCTGGATCTTGGCTAGATAACCTATTTAGTGGTGGGGGGTTCACACCTTGGCTAAAAGATTTTTTTAGGATAGGAATACATGTGATAATTTTAGTAATAATTGTATTAGTTATGATACCCTGCTTGCTTCAGTGTGTGCAGAGATTGAATTAATAAGTTTTCTTGGATGATACAGGAGGGGGAGATGTGGGAATACACAGGACAGAGAGTAAAACAGACTTGATTAGCATAACTGATTTGATAACCAGGATTCCACGGCAGGAGCAAACAGAACTTTGAAGATTACAGAAGTTGAGTTGTCTGTATAATTGTTAACCTGATTTTGTAATAGAAAATTATTAACCTTCCTGAAACGTGTATAAGCTTTGGCAAAATCTGAGTAAAATCGAATTCTGATGACCAAATCAGTCTTCCTGTCTGTCCATCAATCGTCAATACTTTAGCTTCTACATCAGACACAACAATGAAGTAATGAGAACACGTTATTTACTGTAAAACATATTATACATCCCAACAGAATTCCTCATTATTTTCCAAACTGCAATAATTCCTGAATGAATTAAGCCCATACATCTCTGGATAGACTCAAACTGATTCAAGAGGAAAGAGAGAAGCATTCTAGATCGTCTACGATGTTCCGTCCACTCAATGACTAAAGGGTATGCACCACCTGTCACTTTCTGTGAAGAAAGTCTTGGAAAATCTCGCACTACTAAGTAAGTCAGCATTATTCTCAGGATTTCCTCAGTGGGAAGAAGTATTTCCATCTAAAAATTCAGCTGCTTGGAACACCATTCTTTTTAAAAAATGCTCTATCCAAGAAGCTAATGCTTCTCCAGAAGCTGTGGATGCCTATTCCCTTGAAGTGTTCAAGGATGGATGGGGCACAGAGCAACCTGATCTAGTGAAAAATCTCTACAGGTGTCTGCAGTAATACTAAGTAAACAAGGAGTACAAGAAATGGAAAAGGACAAAAACATATATGAAATATTCAGGAAGAAAAAAGAAAGGTATGTTTTCATTACCCTTCTACCTTGAAGGACTGATACACTCAGATTTTGCCCAACACCTACCCTCTAAGGAGCCAGAGAAATTTATTAACCTGACAACTAACTGGGGAGTCATGATTCAAAAGCCTATGGTCAGGAAAAGAAAAACAAACAGAAAACCCCCAAACATTGCTCAGATCATAAAGAGAAGCCAGAAAGTTCCAAATGGGAAACAATCTTCAAATGAGCATACGTTTCTTTATTCTATGTTGTTAATATAAAAGCATATTCCACATGAACTTTCTGTGGTGCATATATCACTCCTTTAGTGCCACACCAAACTGGGGAGTGGCTGTTATGCTCTTAGGAACAAAATGGTATGTTTCATCCAGTCAGTTGTCATTAATAAACAAATGAAGGCTTAGTGCAAAACAGTATTTAGCTCTTTTCTGTAACTGCATCTCCTATTCAATCTATAACAGCAGAAGGTTGGCAGTGAACTGCCTGCAATCAGTGTGAACTACTAACAATGCCAAAACCCTGCAGCTGACTCTTTATGCTTCTTCATGGCTAGGAGTTACCTTTCCAGAGCTTAGAATGCTTACTTTGTGTATTAATTTGTAATCAGTGGATACTAAGGCATAGGTATTGTCACTTTTCCTGAAGACTCTACTAGGAGGGGAAAGCCTTTGTCTCTCCTAATGTCTCTCCTGCAGATCACTCTGCACAGTTATTCCATGACAGCTGAAATCATTCCAGCAAATACAAAACACATCCCCACCCGTGCCAGCAGCACACACCTGTGGGGCTACATTAACCAACTGCTAGGTCCCTCCTTCTCCACAGGGCTGTTCATCCATCTGTCCATCCATCCATCCATCCATCCATCCATCCATCCATCCATCCATCCATCCATCCCTCCCTCCATCCATCCATCCATCCATCCATCCATCTCCTTCATCTCCTTGTCTGTATTCAGGGGATCTCCCCAACTCATGTGCACTTGACCTGGTTGGATCTCCTGAGGCTGACGTGGGACCATTTCTCAAGCCTGTTAAAATCCTGCTGGATGGAATCCCTTCCCTCCAGGGTAACCATCATGCAACTTCATATCATCCATAAATTGGGTGAGTTTTCAATCTAATTGTCTGTGTCCCCAAAAAAGATTACAAAGGTAGAGGAAAGTCCCCTCAGACTGAGTGAATGATGACTTCAGACAAAAATGAAGAAATTCCAGAGAGGGAAGAGCAGCCTGCCAGGAGAGAATTTCATAATATGCTATAAAAACAACAAAAAACCAAAGAATATGCAGTGAGCATGGCTGGTCAGAAAATTAAACTGTTGGGATTAATGGCTGAATTCCTAGGGCTGCTGGCCATCCTTATGCATTGTTCCTGGTATTTGTGGGCTTGGCTCCAGGTTATGACCATTCCTAACATTTGCTCCACGGAAAGAGGTAAAAGGCTAAAATCAGAGACATCTGCTGCAATCATCAAGTACTCTGTTTGCTCAATCCAACAAGAGCCTGCAATAGCTCAGCTGTTCTCTTTCTGTCATAATTAGGAAATAGAACTTGGTTTCACAGAAGAAGAAAACAAGTACAGTGTGAGACAACAAAATGCAAGGCTACAATAAAAGCTAAGTTCAGGAAGATTTGGTTTCTTTTTTCCAAATAACAGGTTACATGGTGGGCAAAAGCATGTCAATATGTCTCAATTTAATTTTTTGAAAAAAGGCAAACTTGAATTGATATGATTATCTCTTATTATTACCTTAAAAATTCATGATACTTTTGGTCTTATTTTACTAAATTCAGTTACCTATGAACCTCTTTCACTATGTGATTATGACAGAAAAGAACCCCACATTCTCCAATTTGGAACCAATATTTTTTCCCCTCTTTCAGGTGTATTCTGTCATTCCAAAAATGAAAAGCTAAACCAAGTCTTCAGTGTAATATCATATATAATGTTTTTTTTAAAGTACTCAGCCATGATAAAATTCCAAAGCAAATTTATAGAAGAAACTTAAAGGCCTAAACTGTTTGAATGATATTTCTTTTATATCAAGAGCCTTATTTGTAACACACACAATTAAGCTTTTACCAGCTTGTATTTCCATCACTTTCCTTCAAACAGTGAAAATATTTTTTCCTGTTCTTTTTGACTTCTGTTGTGCTTTTCCTTCTGTCTCTTAATCCTCATTTTAAATAGAAACAGGTCTACTCTTAAATTTGCCTGATGAGAAACATGGTGTTAATTAAAAAACAGGAACAATCACTTATCAGGGGAATGGGAGAGAACTCAAGCACACATATAAACACTTGAAACTCAAGTTTTCTGTTGGGAGCAAGGTAAGAATTCTCAACCTGAACCTGGGAGAAAGGACATGCTGTTCCTCCAGATGTTCAATTAAGCATCATACACTGAGGCAGAAAAATTAGATAGAAGGTGATCTCTGTTTAAGCAAATGAGTTTGGATGATGAGACCTTTGCTTCCCTTGATAGAATGAAAGAAATCCTAAGGGAAGCTTTTAAAAAGTTTTTAGGAATTTCCATGTGCTCCAGATTACAGAAGCAAAAATAAACACACAGCCAAGAAAAACAAAACAAAACAAAACAAAACAAAACAAAACAAAACAAAACAAAACAAAACAAAACAAAACAANAAAAAAAAAAAAAAAAAAAAAAAAAAAAAAAAAAAAAAAAAAAAAAAAAAAAAAAAAAAAAAAAAAAAAAAAAAAAAAAAAAAAAAAACCAAAAAAAAACAAACACACAACCTCTCCCCCCCCAAAAAAAAACAACAAAACCCACAGTTGTTTCTGCCTTTCAATACTGAAAGGTCCTAATACCCCAGTTCCTTCTGGGGCTGAACTGTTGAGTAGATTATTAAAGTTTAAAATAATCTCCACAACTAGAAAACACTCTGTCCTGTGCTGTTGGAAAGGAAAAGTTATAAAAGTATTGGAAACTCTCAAGTCAAATGATTTCAGTGAGACTGGTCTCTAAAAAGCATCCACAGATACTTTACAAATACAAACAAAACTATATCCACTCTCAAAAACTCCTGTGTTTTCATTATTAAAAAAACAAAGAAAACCCCTCAAATCCTATACCAAGAAAAAAAAAAAACCAACAAAAAAACAAACAACCAAAAATCAACTCTGAAACTACACTAAACAAAACAAAATTTCAACATTATATCAATTAATGTCATTCTAAGAACAAAAAACAAGAGCATTAGCTGTCAAAACCATGTCTCTTATAATTGCATCATGCAGGGTTTCTCTCCACTTTCCCTGTGAATCAGGATTAAGGTGCTTTTCAGATATGATTGCAATAAATTAAATGTGCATTCCCTCCATGCAGGGAGGGAATGTCACACTCAAAATCTCAATATGGATAAAAGTGAGCATGCTACATATATGGAGCCAAGGACTTATTATCAGCCTAGTGAATGTTTTGAACATTCAGCTATGCCAAATAATAAAATACAGAAAATTTGCAATGATTAAAAATGCTACATGTACAATGTTACAATGATTAAATGTATACTTATGTATGCCCCTGTTCCCGAATCCTGTGTGGGTCCGATGACATTCCCCAAGTAGAAGGCTGGGGAATGTCATGGACACAGCAATGTCCTCAGCTCTCTCTGGGGAAAGTGGAATGCTGTCAGTGGCATTCCTTGTCAAAGCAGTTCAGAATTGATTGCATATATTTGTGTAATATAGTCTGGTCCCTTCTCCCAGGGAAGAGGTGAAAGCTCCCCCACAGCCACCCAACATCCGTGGGGCTGTCAGCCCCTTCCCCAATGGCATTCCTAGAGCTGGACTAAGACAGTCTGGGCAATGGGAACACAATTTAGCCACTCAGGGCACGGGCAGCCCAGTCACCCCTGGGGCCCAGCACAGCCAAATTCCTGCCCTGACAGCATTTACATGTTAACATGATTTTGCTCTTCGCAGGTACATGTAGCTACCTACTTTAAAAGATTTATTCTCCAGCTGTTCTCCAGCATTATTCATCTGCTAAATAAAGAGATTGGCACCATTTGGATTTTGTGCTAGACATGGCTAGCTGGGGAACTATAATTCATATTTCACTTTCTGAACTCATTTCAGTGCCTGCTTGCCAGACTTTTAAGGTTACTCAAGATTATCTGTCTCTCACTTTCACCCAGTTCAGTAAGTGTCTTAATCAGGATAAGACTCATTTGCTTCAATAGGATTTACTGCTTAAATTAGGCAGATGCTTAAGACTCTAATTCAGCAAGCTGTTTAATCATTACAGCCTGCCTGTCAAAACAGTAACCCCAATGGAAACAGTGATTTAACACCTATTTAAACTCTAAAATATATATTTATTTATTTTTTATTTTAATACTGTTCAGAATATACAGGTACATAAGCACATACTTGAACTCACATACTACATGCTTTGATGCATTGATTTCATATTCTTTGAATAACTACATTAACAAATTAGGAGAAGGATTTACAAATCTTCTATCCTTTTTTCCTGATAATCTCACCAGGAAATCTATTATATGTAGATACAGAAGCTTCAGTTAGAGGGGAAAAAATCCTACATTTTTTATTAGTAATAGAAGAGTTATTTGATTAGCATTTTGGCAAAGAATAAGAGCCCTTTACATTGTTATGCAGGTGTTCATAAAATAGGTGAAAATGAAAACTTGGAAAGGCTATAAAATGTTATTACCATGGTGAACTTACTTGAACAGAGATGAAAGTCAGCTCAAAGTTATCAAAACTTTTGAAGAAGTGGAGAACTATACCTCTTTTTAATTCAAGTATTTATAGGGGGAGAAAAATTACCATTCAATCAGTATTTATCATAGCCTTCATGATAAAAGTTTTAAATTTTTTCTTGAAATACTTTTATTTAGTGATATGTGGGGAAAAAGACTGATCAACAAGGTTCTGGGCATCCATTCTTCCTTCTGCTTTGTTTGTTAGTATGAATGCTCATCTGCTACTGGACATCAGACCAAAGCATATCACTGACATCACTGCATATAAACTCCAGGTCCAATAAGCTTGTATATAAAATGCATTAAATATCTGTTTATGAGATAATATAGAATCATTCCAACATAGGGAAAGAGTACAGGAGTATTCTTAGTCATGTTTTGCATGCCTTTCTAAATAGTAACTTGAGCATTTTGCTAAATGGAGATAATCTCCCAAACTGGATGTGAGGGCAGAAGGACTTGCTTCAATAAACAAGCCGCAGTAGTCTAACAAACCTAACAAGATAACAGTCACTCCAGGTAATAATATAATTATTTGGAATCCAATAACCTGAGAGTTCATTTACTTTTTTAGAGATACTGCCAGGTTGAGATCAAGGAATACAAAGTAGCTACTTTCAAAGTAAACAAAATAAAAGGCTGGAACAGTTTGGGGGGGGACCTTAGTTAAGAAGTAGATCTATGTTCAGTGAAACCTCCTTTTATACATATCTTTTTTACCTAACTTTACTAAAATTGTAGAGTAGCACATTGTCTGCAGTAGCAAAGTTTGGGGGTTTTCTCCATTCATATACTACAATGAATATGACTGAAGACACAATTTGAAATGAGGACTACTTTTCGAAGCTACCTAAGCAGGAATTTACACAAGTTAGATTTTTGAGAAGAAAATTATCAGAAGAGCAACAACAAATTCTCTCCTTCATGGCAGGTCTGAAGATGTGTATTTACTGTAACAACAAAAGTTAAGTATATGGTTCTATCAGAATACAACATGACAGTAATAGTACCTATTACCTTGCACCGTGGAATTGCCACACTTTCCAGTAAAATTCCTGCTGGGATGCGATACCTCACTAGTATCAACTACTTTCTTGAGGATTAAGGCAGAGATTCCTCTCCTTGTAAAACCACAAGCAGTTTAAAATTTAAAAAGTATCCAGCTCACAATTTTTTTTTAACTTGAATTTGAAGGAATAAGAATGAGTGGATGGAGACATACCAAGAACATGCAGAATTTCTTCTTGTGAAAACTGGGCTCTTAATAAGCAGGGTTTTTTTAATCATTTTTTTGAGGCATGTATGAGCAATATCTAACAAAATGGGGTCGGGTAATACAGCTTCCCAAGCCTCCATGCACTAATAGAGCACAGGAAAATGACAATAGTAAATTTTTTTGGTTTTAACTCTTTCAAAGACTTGAATTAAAGCAGCTAGTTTGAAACTACCACCTTAAGCTACCTTGTAGGAGAATAATTCTTCTAAATTAATTTTGCATCTTAATTTTTATTGAAAAAAGATTTTGAAAAGCCCAAATTTATTTTTGTTTATGCATGCCAATGAATACTGACAGCTATAATTCATAATCAGTTTGTAATTTATGCCTCATCCTGTAGAGAGTGATCAATTAAGAGTTTTAATATTAAGTCAGCAAATAAAGAGATATAGCATATATTTTTAAGTATGTGCAGATGTTTTTATATTTTGATACTTAACCAGTAAATTGCAGAAGTAGTAAACCCATGAATGGATGGAGACATACAAAAAAGAAAATACAGAATTTATTCTTGTGAAAAGAAGGGTTCCTAATGGAGATAGGTGTTCCGAATAAGCAGACTTTTTTTTTAATCATTTTTTGAGGCAGGTGTAAGCAACATCTAACATAATTCATTCTTATTCTTTGGGAATACACACATTTGCTACTCATCTCCATCAAAATCAAGGTAGAGAGTAGCAGGACTAAAGCCATGATCAGTGAAGTAGTTTTCTTTGGGTTTCCATTTTATCTGCAGATGCAGCATTACAATAAATCACCCCATCTACAACCAAGATGATCCCACAAATGTTAAAATATCTCCATTAAATTTCTGAATTTTAAATAGCAAAAGTATAGAATACTTTTCTTTTTAATGGTATCTTTAGATTTCTTTGAAACCATGTGAAAGTTTCTTGCACTTTGAAAAATTTACATTGGCATACTTTTGAATTTTATTGACATAATATACCTCTTATTCAGGTACAAGCTTTTAATCTGTTCCCTTTAAGAATGATTCACAGAGGTCTGAGGTTCAGTCACTGCACACTTCCAGAATAAATCTATTTCTCTCAGATGTCCTCCTTTTAGTCCAAGTCTAGTTGTGCCGACTTACTCATTTTCAGCCTTGGCAGGAATTTAATTTTCACTACTACTTTTAGTTGAACAAACTATTGCATATCCAAGAGGAGGTTGGGTGAAGAGGAAAGAAAGGGAGAAGACATCTAAAATTGTATTGTCTCCACAGAGCCAAAATACATTATAACCTCGTCTAAATTAGACTGTGATAGCAAGCCTGTCCATGGTAGGTAACTCATCTTTCCAATCAGCATTCCTCAATTTGACACTAATGTATTCTAACAAGGACAGCCAGAATTTGTGTAAAAATAAAGCGAGATTTGGCAAAGAGCTGAAGCTGTCAATACTTACAAGTAACTCAAGGTCACTATGTCAAATAACTCACTTCAATTTGTGCAGAACTGCAAACTGACATGAGAAGACAAACAGTTTTTCAGAGCCCTGTCTCTGCCTTCTGTAAGACAGATTCCAGGCAGATTTTTTATTGGGTGTTTTGAAATTTAAAAACTGAAGTATCACAGTTTCATCACCTCTATAATTTCTGCCTGTGGGCAGATTAAATTGAAGGCTTCCAAAAAACGATTTATTCAAAGCTAACCTGAGTATGTTTTGTGCCACATAAACAGGACTTGGAAAAGTGTATCTGCTACACCACTATGAAACATAAAGGAAAGAAGCAGATTAAAAATATAGAATAGAGATACTGAATGTCAGGGACAAAACAACATCATTTTAATCTGAAGACATGAGAAAGAAACAAGTGGTAGAAATTTCAGTATTATATTACTTGTAATTACACAATAACAAAGGAGGGTCCAGCTGGAACTTGGATATGGTTGTTCATGACCAGAGCTGGATATAATATGAGTTAGATTAGATTTAACATTAGAAAGAAACTGGTTTGTTGAAATAAAATACAGAGAGAGGAAAGAATGGATAAGGTAAGAGCTGAAAAGAAAAAAATTATCATAGAGTAACACAGGAAATTTGTGTATAAATGGAGTAAAGCTTCTCTTAGTATATGAATTAAATATTAGGTTTAAGTCAAATCTATTTTTAAGGATACAGATGTTATTAAACTAGCATTATTAAAAGTAATTTCTTAAAGTTATTCTGGTCATTATGGCCCTATGGAAAGTTTAGACCTTAAACACAGAGTTTTACTACTGCTGTGATATTCCTGTCCATACTTCTTTGCTCTAAAAAACTGTATATGTATGATATATATTTCATTTTTTAAATTTATTTTTTAGTCAAAATATGAGAAGATTCAAAGCTCCTAAAAATGCCAGGTGAATGACTGAGTGGGGAATGGGTGTTCACACCCATATGCTGCTGATTTTGCCATTGACAATTCTACTGTATATATTGACAGCTTCAAACACAGAAAAAAACCCTGCAAATATCTGAGAAGAAAGGTGAGTTTTGCATTATACACTTTAAAAGTGACAAGCCCAGGCTTTCACTACCTCATTAAAGAACACCATCATCTGTATTTGACTGGAAAAAGTACTATATCTCTCTGCCTTATAGATGAAAGCATGTTACTGGATTCAGGAACTTGGGACCACCTGATGCATTTGATTGAGTTAATAGCAGCTGTTTATTTGAAACAAGCATTTTAGAATTTAAAAAAAAAAATCCCACCATATTATAACCAGTATTTGTAGCTATTTTGCAATATACTAATAAATGAAGCAACAAACAAAGCTGGTTTTAACCACAAATATAATTTGTAAAGAGATATTTTAAATAATGTCTGTTATTTTTCTTTCTTAAAAGCTGTTATTTCTAATTGCAGAAAGAAAAAAAAAAACCCAAAACAAACATAACCTACCTGCTCTTATCTTGGATAAAGAAACCAAACCAAATGCACAGCTAAGCAAAGGCCATTCAAAGTAATTTTTTCTCCTTATTGTTTTATATATAATTTTTGGTATGCTTTTAAAAATGTCCAGTGGTTAAAAAAGAAAATAGCTTTATATTACAATCCATCTTTAATCTTATGCTCTGTTTGTACTATCCAGCCCAGCTCATCTAATATGTGTAATTTGTCAGAACTCATTTTAATACAGAGCAATGTATATTAGCAAAATCCACTAACCTAATATTTTTGAACAATGAAAAGATTTTCTTTTCTACTGTACCCTTGATAAAGTCAAAAGGAAAAAGGTAAGACTTTTCTCAAATCATTCATTAGGAATTAGCCACCAAGTTCTAAGAGTAGAGGGCTGATATTTGTTTATCGTGACTTTATAAGTAAGTGCACTGAAACTGAAAGTTTCTCAGGAAACTTTTGAACTTAAAACATGAGTTTATATATTTAACAGACTGATGGAGAACTTTAAGACACATAGTTGGAGGCACTTAGAGTTAATTACATGTGTGTGTATTTTTCTTATAACATACTTTTCATTCCAGTATTTTTCTTTCTGGAAGACTCAATTAGCCTGTTAAAAGAAAAATTGTAAAACAAGTCATGAAAAAGCTCCTTTCTGCATTCTTTTATTTCAATGACATTTGAATATACCATTAAGAAAAGGGAATAGAAAATCTAGACTGCAGACAGCATTTGGGCTGAATTTCAGACTATGTATTAAATACCTGGAATGATCTTATACAAAACTCAGATAGAAAAACTTTGCCATTAAACTGCTGTATAAACATACATTTTCATTAAATCCTCCTCATAGTGCAGATCTAACTTTATACATGCTCATTAGTAGCTAGTAAACACTTAGACTGTGCCCAAATGTTGTTGTGTGACCTCTGTGATGTGACTACTGATCAGGAGTTTTAAGTAAGAGCAAACAGAAGCAGCATATAATTCTTCACAGACACGACATGCTTGTGTTTATATATGCAATCAGAGCTCCTCAAGTCTTTCTTCCTGATGAACTACTCAGCTGAGGGGAAAAATAATGTAGACCCAAAAGCAGGTTATAGAGACAGCACAGATTGCCTGCTGGAGCAAGCACACAGGAAGACCAAATAATACTATATAAGACAGATACCAGCAAAAAGTTTGAAAGCAAAGAAAGGAAGATATTGAGTTACATGAGTAAAATAT
The DNA here is from genome assembly GCA_013389925.1 of Aegithalos caudatus. Classification (NCBI taxonomy): domain Eukaryota; kingdom Metazoa; phylum Chordata; class Aves; order Passeriformes; family Aegithalidae; genus Aegithalos; species Aegithalos caudatus. The sequence goes on along the minus strand of WEIU01003615.1, from coordinate 126,793 downwards.
TAAACATAAGACCACCTCAATTTTTTTTTTTTTTTTTTTAAGAGTTCACAGCACAGTTATGAAACCTAGAAATCTCCTTGGGGATACAATCTGGTCAACATGCATTATGAATTAACATCAAAACGTTTTCTCTTTTTGTATTCTTGGAGATTTCTGTCCGTTGGATTTAAACCATCTTGTTAAAAAATCCCATCTACCTCCATATGTGTTAAGATACTGATTTCTCTTTATGTATTCCTCTACCTAAAGAGAAAATAGTTTTATATTTCAGAATTCAAGTTGTTTCAAGAAAATTAACTGTATCTTAACCCAAACTAGCACAAGAGAGTCCAATTCAAAGTATTTTAATAATTTCATTCACAAGACATCAGAAGATATTAGTAAGAGATCTTGTATTTCATGTGCAGATGACAATAAAGCCCTGGTATCTTAGCAAGATCATTGATTATGGAACAGCAAAATAATAAAAAGTGTTTAGTTTCTGTATATTAATAGGCACACACAAAAGTTATCTATCTTAAATAAGAATACACAGGTGAAACAAAACAGTTCTTGATTAAAAAAAAAAAAAAAAAAAAAAAAAAAAAAAAAAAAAAAAAAAATAANAAAAAAAAAAAAAAAAAAAAAGACTAATTATAACTCTTACAGTAATCACTAAATTTTTTAGCACTACTTGATTAGTCCTAAAAAGAAGTACTGGGATTTTATGGAGCTTCCATATCCCTAAGTGCTGAGCTGAGCTGGTTACTATTACACAGTAATATGTGAGTATTTTTCAACACTGACATTTTGGTGCAGCAGTCAACCTTCTTTCAGCTGAGAATACACATCTAAATGTAATAAAGAGAATACAACAGCTGATTATTCTTAACTATCAGGAAATGCTTGATTTGCATGCAGGTTCAGAGACTAATATTAACCATTGCACCTTAAAAAATACCTCTGAAAATCACAGGGTTGCATTGGTGATTCAATCATCTTTCAAAATATCTTTATATTTTGGGTCAATTCTTTGTTCTGAAAGCTCCCTAAATCGGCAGCAGCCTGTGGGTGTGTTACAAAAATATTTTATTAAATGGGAGACAAGGGTCGGTCAATTAAATTTAACAACAGCAGGTGTAAACAGCTCCTTATAAAACCAGATGGAGCATCCTTTTGCTCAAATACTTGACTATCAGACCAGAGAGGTATTAGAGGGGAAAGCATAATACAAAGATAAGTTATCATATTTACAATTTTAATTGCAATATTATTGATGAAGATTTTCTGTACTAATTGGGACTGTGTTCATATGGCTGGACTAGTAACAATTTCCAGATTTTAATAGGACTTATCATTTTTTGTTTGGTTAGCAATAAATTCTTGGTACTCCTTTTCCTGTATACAATGTAGTCTTTCTTTCCTGTAATAACAATTTGTAACTTTCTACATCTCAGTTTATTTTCTTAGACTATATCTCAAAAGCTCTCAAAATAAACTGCATGTACAATTGTTTTAAGTTCTGTGCATAGACATCGGAAAAGCTGGCAGTCCAAATTGCAGTCCTGTTATATAAAATATGACAGGTCGGGAAAAAAAATTAAGAAAACAAACAACGGTGTTGTATCTAGTAAAGTGAGGAGGGAAAAAAAAAAAAAGAAG
>WEIU01003615.1:113760-125145 GCA_013389925.1 Aegithalos caudatus | reverse complement strand
AAAGAAGAGATTAAAATAAGTGCCTTGGAAGCATGTAATAAAACAAAAACTATAAGTTCCTAGGCCTTATCCAGAGCGGTGTTGTTGCCTCCTTGTACTTTAAGATGTGGAGTCAAAATGTGACTTGATGAGGCTTTCTCACCTGTATCTTTTATTGTTTAATCCTTATTAAATATATAATTAATTGGCCTTTCTGGATGCAAGGACAGTTAAAGAATTTCTTTGCTTCATTACCATTATACCTAGTTTTCATACATAATGGCATGAAAAACCCAAATTTTGTTTTCCACAGTCAAAACCAAAAGGCCTAAGAGATATGAAATTTGGGGTGCAAGGAGCAGAAGGCCTCTATTAAGACTTGCAAAACATTACTTTTTTCCAGCAGTTGGCTGGTTCTAGCTTGGCTTTGATAGGACTGTGTCAGCACACACCAGCAGCTTAATCTGCTCAGGGCACAAACCAGACCTCTTTACCCTGCACATTTACATGTTTTTTCAAGGGCTGACATCAAAAATCAGGATGGAGGAAAGCCTTGCCTCTAGACAGGCTGAGAACAAGCACCTGGAATTCTGGTTTTGCAGAGATGCAGCCTTAAATGTACCCAATGTGAAGAGGAACAATCATCCAAAATGCCCAACACATCAGGAAACAACTGTTTCACTTTCAGCATGTTCTGTTCTGAGCAGCCATTTCAGAGGCTGGATCTTTTCTACTTACAGGATGTATGGAGCCATTAACACAACCACCTTCCCTGCAATGTGAGCAAAGGCAAAGAACTTACCCTCGTACCCTCTAGAGATTCTGCAGCAGCTGTGCTGAAGAAACAGGTGATGAGAGAAGGAATTTCTGTTGACCAACTTGCATCTCAGAGAGACATGCATATGGACAATCCTGCTCACAACTAAATCTAGAGTTCCCTTATCCATACAAAGAAAGATCAATCTAATGGCTGTGGCATCTTATCATCCTCTCTTTGTAAACGTATTAAATCACACACCAAGTCAATAAGCACTAAATTGGATCACAGAACAAGAGGTTATTTTATGACTGGAAGAAGAGAGAACTAAAATGAACACTAAAATGAACTTCCTTTCCAGCAGCTCACTATCCAGCTTTTCCTTCTGCCTTCCTGCTCCACGTTTTCCTTCTTCATTTTCTTACATAAACACAGTACGCATGGAATATAAACTCTTTTGTGTCTCTGGATAACATTTTGTATACAATGAATTGCTATTTAAGCCATCAGGAATGTCATTAGGATAATAATTAACTAGGCAGTAAAAACTTTTATTTTTTCCTCTATTCAGCCTCCCCTCCCTCTCCCTACCCCATGCTTCTGCACAAGTAGAGGATGTTAATTATCTTTAACAAAAGGTAAAAATCCTTATAGTGAATGAAAAAAAAAAAAAAAAAAAAAAAAAAAAAAAGAAAAAAAAAGCCCTAACTACATGGCTTTAAATTATCATGCTTAGTTAACTCTTGCATATTAGTAAATTAATTTTTGCTTAGCAAATATAACAGCTAGCTCAAAATATGTGTACATAGAAGTCTTAGGCAAAAGCTACACTGAAAGACCTATTTATAAGCCATGGACGAATATAAAGCACCAGCTGTGGGGTATCAGCTCTTCATTTTCCACATCAGCTTTGGTGTTCCAAGTGCAAGAGGAAGCTCAGACAGACTGCAGTACTTGGGAGTGGGTTATGCCTGTACAAACTCCATTTACTGAAGTTAAATGGGAGATGTAAGAGAAAACCTGCATGGTGAATCAATAGTGAAGATTGTCCATTATTCTTTCTATTTCTGTAAAGTATAACAAAGAGCATACTTCTAAAATCCTTAAATGGGGACTGAGTTGGGTTCCATCACAAAAAGCAAAGCTTTCATAAAATTACCAGTGGAGTCAGTTTGCTTCCCTTTGCTCTCTGGATTCCACAGCATATCTAACATAGTCTTTCTAATTTGGGGTTTAATTGTAGGTGGTAAAATCTGTGGTGGCTATTTAACCATACCAGGGGCTGACTTAACTCAGTTTACTTATATCATGTTAGGTCTTATAACAACCTATCTGGGATTTGTCATATTCCTATTTTCATTCCCATGCAACACTGAAAACCTTAGCACAGATGGTTCATCTTTATAATACTGTAATTTAATGTGTATTATCTCAGATGTTTTGGCAGTTCTGCGTGGTCTGAGGAGGTTTTCTGGCAAAAGAAGTCTAGCTGGTACAATATTGTGATGAAAAGGAAGCAATTATAATGTTTATTTCTGATATATTTTGTAGCAAGTGATGAATCAATCTTTATTCATATGCAGATACATATTTATTTCACTGAAGAAATTAAACTACTAAAAAAAAAAAAAAAAGTAAAGCAAACAATCCATATTTACCTGCCCGTATCTAAAAAGCTGTAAATCTTTCCTTTGAGAAAATTCTACCTCTTCATACTACGACAGAGTAATGTAGTGGAGCACAAAAATCAGGAAGAGAAGCTGTGTGTAAGTCATCTGCATCCATCCCAGCTCAGATCTAATAAAACTTTAAATTATACTGCTATTATATTTTGAGTCTAACAAAAATGACTGATGAAATCCAGATGTATGATATGTCTTTACAAGCTGAAATTTCTTTTAAAGTCAAGTATTAGTCCTTGCAGGTTTAACAGCAGCATCATGTGATGGCAGTTTGTGTACAGTGGCTAAAAGGGAGTAAAGAGAAGAGACTGCATCTGTCATGGAAAGTTCCTAGATTTGAACACATTTGAGGTTACACATGCTAGCACCCAGACAAGCAATTAACTGCCTCATGTTAACAGACTCTTTGTAAATGCAAATAAACAGTGATCAAATTGGCTATAAGGAAAACACAGGCCACAAATCAATTTTAACATGAGTTGGAACTAATTTTTAGGGTATCTTATATTACTAAATACAATGGACAAAAATACAAATTCTTTCGGCTACAAGAAGGCAGTCCATTTTTTTTCTAGAAAATCCCAGCCTGGCATCAACTAATTTGAAGTGATATGAGTGAGATTTAACAAAAGGAAATATACAAATATCCAAAGGTTCCCAAATTAGCCATTCATAATAGAGTCCTTTTTTTTTTTTTTTTTTTTTTTGTAGTAGAGAGGTTTTTGAGACACATGTATTGTATGGTCATTCTGTAAACACATCTAGTAAGAGCCAAATAAATGGAAATCAATTTAAAAAGAAATCAACCCTATTTCAACAGGTAAGTTTGTTTAAACATTAAAACTAAGTGAAACTCTACAAAGCCTGCCAGTCCTCCCAGTCAAACTGCCCATGAGGGAATTCTGGACGAGGGAATGGTTGCTAAGAAAAATCCAAAATCTTCTAAAAATGGATATACTTGCTTATCCAGCATGTTGTTGTCATCTGCCTGCTTTACTCAGCTAAATGAGTAAAGTAAACCATGAAAATTCTAGCACAACCTGTCTTCCTGACACATTTTTGAGGTTGAAGCAATGGAGTAACGACCAAAAGTACAGGAAGAACAGGAGGTCATGCAATAGATCCAAAGAAAAGGTCCATGCACAGAGAAAGGAACAAGGAAAACACAGTATACTTCTCATGTTTGTATTTTTTTTTTTTGATTCAAGCTTGACAGAGAAAAAAATTACATAGTAGAATAAATGTTCAGTTACATAAATTGAGCTTCATCCATCCTTAAGGCTACTCTAAAAAAATCCATAAAAAAGAAAATAGGCAAGGAATATAATTTATCTGGACTAAGCAAAAATTCTACCTCAGAACGGCTTTGCAGCACACCTAGGTGTTATGCATTTTCCAGAAAAAGTGGTGAAATAGAACCTGGGAGGAAGGCAATGTATTGTTAGCACAAAAAAAACAAAAAAACAAACAAACAAAAAAAAAAACTTTGGATTTTGATCTCAGCACTATAGGAATAGGTGATGTTATGCAGGTCAGAATGCTAAAGGTGTAAAAACACATGAACATAGGTACTTACATCTGGGAAAGAGCAAAGCTGCATGCACCGACCAGCTGCACAATAGCTACACCACACTTGCATTTTTTTAACCCCTTGAGAGTTGTAGTGCTGCCCTCAAAAGGTCTAGTAAAGGAAAAAATCCTAGATATTAATTCTCCTGTTACAGGTAGCAAAGAATTTTAAAATAAGTTAGCTAGGATAAGTTCATGTTTCTTTTGTTGTATATTAAGCTACTCAAGCACTTCCAGGGAAATTTGGTTGATTTGGTATAGAAAGATATTGTCACTATGCTCTGAACAATAAATTAATTCATGGCTGCCCTTTCACATAGAGGTTACTGCCAACACTTCAGAGAAATATGTCTCAACCGGCAGAACAACAGGTTGATACAGCAGAGCTTTGGGAAGCTAAGCACAGGAATTCAGTTTCTCATAATTTGATAAAGAATTCGTAACTCTTTGGGGTGAAGTTAACACTATCACTGTTATTGATAATAGTTCTAATTTGTCTAGCTTGCCACTTAAATATCATACAGAGGACATACTCTTTTCTCAGGTTTTGGCTATTGCTCTTGTGCTCAGATAGTGCTACCAACTCAACTGTTAAATGTGTGCTCAGTAACACATGTATTACAAGAGCTGAATGCTCCAATATGTTCAAACACAAGCACTCTCATACTCCATGAAGCAGCAGGAGAATGATTTCTCACAAAACACAGCAAAACCCACTTTTAATCTAAGGTCTAAATCTGACAAACAGTTTATGCTCGTTCCTATTCTCGTATCTATTGAGAGTGGTCTCACTGAACTCAGTAGGATAAATGGGTCCATAGATCCTTAGCATAAAATAGCCAAGGGGAGGAAAAGAAACATTACAATTTCCTATCAACTGATTTGCTCAATCCAAGGAACTGTCACCCAAAATGGAAATCAGATCCTCTGACCCTTAATCCAGTGCTACAGCCTTTCTCATTGCTCTCCCAACTAAGACAAATTATGTAATACAAGGACCTTATCTCCGAGGAATCTCATACAAAATAAAACCAATCTGCAAAGAGTATGATTAGTCTACTTGTATTTTCCTCAGCTGAGAATCATTCTTAACCTGAAACACCTGAATAATCAATATTTTATTGTTTTAACATGTTGGCAATGGGCACTTACCCAATTCTTATCTCCAAAACCTTTTTTTTGTTTGTTTCCTTCTCAATATTTAACCCCATCTGAGAACAGAATAAATTCTTTGTGAAGTTTTTTTCCTAACCCTCCAGGCTCTGGGCATCCTGACTGAGCCTGAAGCTCCCCCACCTTATCCACAACCCAAAACTCTTATCAACCTCCTAGGGCCATCAACCCCTGTCCCCACTTCAGCTGCACTCACACAACCAGGGGAATCCTGGCTTGATGTTGGCCCTGTATCAGCCCTGTGGGATCACTGGGGCTGAGGTTGCCTCATCTACTCCTCCCCTAGCCCTGACTGTCTTGTTCCTTGGATAAGGATAATGGGAGAGACCCTGGTTGCCAAAGCCTCCCCACATGAGTTTCCCAACACCCCACTGCCAAGGAGTTGCCAGACATCACAGCACCTCGACTCTGGCATTTCAACAGCATCAGAGAAATCTAATACTAGCTTCTAGCTGCTTCATGGGCTTTATGGATATTTTTAGTTAATGGACTTAACAGCAAAATCATCAGTAATTGATGGAGTGGCTTTTATGACTCTACATTACTGCTTCCTTCTTATTCCCAGCAAACAGAGAGTGGTATCTTCAGAATTCCTGGTCTGATGTGTGGGAATCAAACTCTCAGTAAACAATCAAGCACTTTCTTTGGTCAAATATGCTGCATGTTTACGTACCCATCCTTCTGCATAACACAAAAATTATGGATTTTTTTGTAGCATAAGACAGACTGCGGCTCCTTCAGCTAGCAATAAGATGTTTCAGCTTTGGGAGTTGATGATGACTTGGAAATACATGCGCATGGCAGTGATAATAATATCTGAGGTTATATGATGTTTTTTGCATGTTTTTCTTAAGGCGGAGAAAAAAATCGTATTTTGCAGAATAAATGCCTTTAATTTTTTCAAAAGATTCCACTTTCTATTGAGTATATGCTCTATAGAAAGAAGGATAGAAGAAAACACTGCAGATGGGCATGCCATGAATTCAAAGAAGGGGAGAACCATTACTTCAGTGCAACAATTGACACATCCCATTAGGGAACTAAAATTTTTGCATAGGAAACCTCTAAAATACTTCACCACTTTTATTCTGTGCTACTTATCAGACAGTAATTTGAATTTCAGTGCATGTACCTTGTCAATTAAATTTGCAGTACAAGTGTGCAAGAGTCATTTCTTTCTCCAAAGGCTTTTTTCTTAAAGATATAAACTCATAAATATATCTAAAGATATAACTCATAAATCAATTTGAAAACAATTCTTTAAAAAATCCTGATGTTTATTTCTGATGGTTTTGGAAAGTGTATAGCAGTGCATAACAACTTTCTAGTTCTTGTGATTTTAGGCCTTCAGATATAAGGTAATGTTGAAGTGTTATTTTCATGATCTATGATAAAAATAAGTGTCAAAGTAAAAATTCATTCATCATGGTCTATGACATTCATCATAGACCATGATGACAATTCATTTATTGTTGTCTATGACAATGAAACCCCTTTTTAAATCTTGAAATAATGAGATATCATTTATCACTCTCCAGTTTAGTCCAAAAAGATGGCATTTGCTTAGTAGAAAAAGGTTTTCTTTTTAATTCTAAACATTTTGTTCTCTTTATCATCAGATTGCCTGAAAGAATTCTACAAATTTCTGCCTGACAAATTTGAGAGACCTGACACTCTCCTGCCAGATGTGATTCATTCTGCTTTCTCAGCAACACTACTGACATTGCTTTATACTGGCACTGAGTGTGAATGGGTTTCAGTGCTTTGTTTAATCAAAGACAGTTTTATATTTTTGCAACATAAAGGATTTTTACAGAAATTAAAGTATGACACTGTGCTCAGTTTAGAGGTTGGGTTTGTCTAGAAAGTGCTGATTAAATCAACAAAGAAATTTCAACAATATCCCCCCAAAAAAGCATTTTCCACATAGGAATGAGCTTACAAATACAGCTTTTTTTTTCAGGATCTGCTAAGGCTCAAATGAGAGAGTTAGTAATTTTTTGCAAAGAATCAAAGTGTGACACTTTTTTTTTTTCATTTTGTTTGGGCTTTCTTGGTGCAGTGCTAGCTGTGCCTAATTTAGGAATGACACAGATAAATTGCCATTATCATGGTACCTGACTATAATTTTTTAGCTTGTATTTTGAGTAGCATGTCTGAAACATGTGACAGCATTTTATATTTTGACAAGGTTAAATACTAAAAGTTGAATCCATTTCTGAACGTCATACATTATCTTTTGGTTAGAAGCAATCTGCAATAGTTGTACTATTACTCACCTGTAAATTGAAGGGGAAACCTCTCTTGTGGCCAGTGCACTGAACTGATTGGCTCTCAAGAGATCTGAACTAAATTTGTGCATATTTTGAGGATGTCTGTTTTTTTTGTGATCAAGAAACATGATTATATGAAAAGCTCTCAGTGACAAGCTGATGTTGAGAGGATATTGAAGCAATTCCCTCATGTTCAGTTTTTCAAGAGAGACATTTTTGCTAATTGTAAATGCTCCACTGACAGGAAAGCACATGCCTAAGATATCTGCAATGGCAGAGCTTAAGGATCTGTGGAAGAAGATGTGGCTGCAAAGACTTTGTTGGGTGAAAAAATATATTTCTCCTATGTATTGCTCCTCCATTCTTAGGCTGGGGTTTTTTTTTAGAGTTTAGGTTACACTCAAAAAACAGATTTGTAGGCATGAATACACAATCTAGCAAGTTTCTCTTGGTTAATTTAATTTTATTGGTGGCAAAATGTATGCCACAGACATCCCTCTGCCATTTCAGCGAAGTGGCTGAGCTATTGTCTCTAGATTGTGCTTTGCCCATTTTCCATCTTAGTGGAAAAAAACCCAGCACTGCCCATTTTACTGCAGACTATACCCAACCTGTTTTCCCCAGCTCCTGGGGGTGCTAACACAGTTACAAGACTTTTGGAAGGTTCTAGGTTTGGCAAAATAAGGTGGCTTCTGTTGACATCTTTTTATATGGCATAAACTAAATATCTCTAAAATGTCACACTTGCACTGTTTTGAAAAAAAGATAATATTGTCTATCAGCACATTATCTATTGGAGATTATCATAATGGGCCTCAAGCTCAGCTGAAGACTCAGGATGCTAACAATAGATGTATTTTGACAGAAAATAGAATAATAAATTGCAGGTCTGTGTGAGCGTTATTCAGTACTTCTATAATGGGAATAAAATAAGGGGTATGTTTCTTTTTGGAAATGAGACTCCTAATGAATCAGACATCTTGACAGAAAGACAGCAAAAATAAATGTAACTACAACACTTCATTAAAGTAAAAGTATCTTTACTATTAATATACAAATGGTGAAGAGTGACAAATAATTGATATACTTTAAGCCATACTTTCAATGTCTTTCATAAATACAAAACCAGCATCTGCAGTATTACTTCTTTTTACAGTATAGATATATATATATACACACAGCATTTCATAGGGACATAAGATTCTGAAACAATAAACAAACTAGCTCCAGTGGTAGCTAACTTATCAATATATAATTCAGGTGGCAGATATCGCAAGTGGGCTGTTGACAACGTGTGGAATAACAAAAACAATATATGGTATGCATTAGCTCATACTGTACACAGCATACAAATACGTACCGAATGCTCATCGTAGCAGGAAAGCTTTTGTTTTTCTCCTTTTAAAACCTTGTCTAAGTAGTTCAAAATACTCAGTGAGAACTCTACACCACGAGCAATAAAATTATCTTCTGGGGGAATCTGTCTCCTTTGTATATTGGTCACTGATCGGTAGAGACTCTGAGGGTTTGTCTTGCCTTCCTCCAACTCTGCATTTTACATCTGAAAAACCATAGCCTAATTACATGGGAGAGTTAAAGGATGTGGCAGGGCTAATGTCCCCTCTCCTCTGTTTTTCAGAGCTCTCATTACCCTACCTTTTGGCAGTGCCCTTCAGCAGCCTCCCTTGCTTCATTTGCTCCCCATTTCCCTTGTCAGTGCTAAGGAGAGATGCTCCCAGCCCTCTCCTGGCTCACTCTTTGGCACCTGTTCTCTCTGGCAGTTGCTTTCCTGAGCTCTGTCGGCACTGCATCTGGTCACCTCGCCCGCTCCTGATCTCACCTGTGACTTAAGAGCTGCCAATAAAAAATTGGCAATAAATATTTATTTCATTTCTCTGGGCTAAAAATGGCCAAAATTCAAGTTTGAAAGTCAAACATTATGAGGCTCTCAATGCCTCTTAAGAGAAAAAATGGACTGGTAAACTGAGAATTCTCAGAACCTGATCCAAAGCCAAATTTGTAAGGCTTATTTTGGCTCAGGTCCAAGTAAATTGATATAAGAACACCCTTATATGTGCAGTGGAAATACTGAAAATCACTTAAAACTTACAGAACTGCAGAATTGCTGTCAGGTGGACAGGGTACTTCAGGAACTCATATGAAAAAATCTCAAAAAGTGGTGAAGAGTTTTTTAAAAAGATTTTTTAAACCATGGTAGCTTTTCATCCATCAGAAACATTATCTGAAGCTAAACAAAAAGAGTTAAGAAGGAGCATTATTTGCTTAGAATGTTTTCATCTTCACCTAAATGAGTATCAAAATCACACTGAGTTATTTAAAGAAATATTTTATTTCTAGACATATAGTAATGTATGGCATAAAACTGTCATCAGATATTCTATCACCATTTCCTGATCAGTGGAAACTCCTGATAGAAAAACCTCCTCTGTGCAAAATGCCAGCAGGAGTCTGGCAGGACATTTGAGTTCCACTTATATCTGGAAACTTGATTCACACAAGCAACTTGATCAACTGAGGACATGCAGAGCCTCGCTGAGATGGATGAATGAAATCCAGGTCCTGCTGGAATCAGTTTGTCTTAATGCCCAGAGGTCTGGATTGAGGCTTGGATCCCACTGTGACTATTTGTGCAGCGCTCTTAGCACCCCTCCATAGATCAAAGAGGTCTTGAGCTTTCTCAGTAAATGGTATTTTTGGAGGTCCTTTAATCAGGAGTGAATATCATCCAACAGACACAAATATTCTACAAAGATGTTACTTCCTACAACAGATTACGCAGCGATGGTGAGGCTGCAAATGACTGTGACATTCTCTCGTTTTATTCCAGAGGTAAAATGGTGGGAAGATGCTCCATATCATCTTTCAGATTTGAGGAAAGAATTTAATGTTTTACATCTAAGCACTTAAATAGAACTAAGGAGACTTTCTATCTGACTCTTCAACTTGAGAAATTGGTCAAAACACCCCTACACATCCACCACGCTCTTCACCTATTTGAAACTTCTTCAGCAGTAAGACACCCATCATGACCCTCATTGGAATTGTGATCTCAATATATTTTTGCGAATTTTGTGTTTCAAATATTTATGTGTCTTGAAAATAATACCTTCAGTTTAATTCAGATGAATATTTGAGAATATTTGAGCAGAAAATTATGTAACAGTAAAGCTTTCAATTATTTTAAACAGGCCTTGTAGACAAATTATTGAATATTTTTCTTTAATAAAGCAGAGTGGCATGCTATCAAAAGGCACAAATACATTTCCATTATCTGGTCTAGGAAACAGAAAAAAATGGCATGATGATTATACTACAGTTTAATGATTGGCACTTAAATAAATAAACTAATTACCATCATAAAAAGAAAGCCACTTTTTTTTTTTTTTTTTTGTATGAACATCAATGCAGAGGCTGAAGACAGCAGCTGGAATATACTGCACCAGGGACTGATGTCAAACAGCCTTTGTGGATGATGGCCACGGTGTAACTACATTGTAGATATCTATGAAGAGATAGAAAGTTGGCCCAATCCTGCAAGTTCTCTTGAGAAAGTACATCCATCTTCCCACTCACATCCACCCCAAAAATGTCAGTGCAGCGCCATATAAGGGGTGAGTTCAACCACACAAAAATTCTTGCATGACTGAGGCCTGAATAAATTAACCTTTGTCACATTAGGCATTAGCATCACCAGAATAGTAAATATTTCTGTAACCACAAAAAATCTTAGAAGTCAAAAAAGGCAAATAAACAAACAAAACCAGGGAAAAACCTCTCCAGGGTACATTTGATTACTAAGTTGGAAAAATATTAATTAAAACTTTGTTATTATTGTGGTAAATCAGAACTCAGGTCTACTAAAAGAATTTAAAAATAACAAGAAGCTTTAAGTAATTTTACTTAATTGTATTCTTTTTTCTTTTTTCTTTTT
>WEIU01003615.1:32509-110167 GCA_013389925.1 Aegithalos caudatus | reverse complement strand
TGGTTTATACAGGTCACAGTATACAATAGAACAATGGTTTTTTGAAAATAATGTGTAATTATTTTATTATGAGCACAGGTTTTTTGCTTTTAAAACAATTCATATTAACCCTTTCTATTTCTATAAAGCCATAAAAATCCCATGATAAGAACATTGGTGCTGCCCAAAAGGCAGTTCTTCAATAAGACAAAAGAAAAAATAAAATGTCAAATTACTTGACCCAAGACAGTACAGAGGTATCTGTTGCCTAGGATACTGTGAAACACTTCAAGCTTTTTGCTTGAATTTTAAATCTTGATTAAATTCTTTTTTTTATGTCTTTTCTAAATGTAAATTAAATTTTACACAAAACACAGCTATTGTTGGAGATTATGCCAAGACATAGATAAAGAATTTCATATATTGCAAGGAGGTAATGGAAGTTATTATTTAGAAAGTTGTACAATTTAATTTTCATGGATCACACAATGTAGCTTCATTAACAACTTACAGCTCTTTTAAGAATCAATGAAAACTCTGAAGATTTGGTAAAAGAGTCCCCACCCTCTCAAATATAATCTCATTGAAAAAGGCCTTGAAAATTATTGATTCCCTACTGCCAGTAATTAGCTGTCGAAAAATACAGCTGTCAAAAAGATGTATGGTTTACTGAGATATTCCCCTAATAATGTCTCCTGGGCATAATAGCTCTTAATTTTGATTCCAGTTTGGGTTTACTTTCTGGTTTTAAACTAGGGAATAGAATGCATATGCCTTTTTATATTCATAAGAACTGTTAAATGTTTCAGTAAATTTCTGCTTTGATTGCTTTGATGTCCCAAAGAGCAATACTGTGTTCAAAACCTGTCTGAGGAATCTCTTAGGAATGTCTTATTACAAGACAGTGTTTAATAACAGCAAATAAAACAAAACAATACTTGAATTCCCCATCTAATGAAATTTAAGTTGTTTGAACTAAGAAAAATGCTGATTATCCAGAGGTTAAACAAAGAGCACAACATGTATCTGAGAGAAATCGAAGATTAACTTGTTCTACTACAGTAAAATATGTGGGATATATCATCAGATGTCTGCCTCTAAGCACAGAGGGAGGTATCTACTAATTGTCAGTTTCTCATGGCACACCCAAAGGAAACAGATTTCAGCCCACAGCAAGACGCCTGAAAGAATGGAAACAACAGAATCAACACAAATCTATTTTTAACAGAAGGTAAAACACTGGGGCAGAGGAAGAGCAGTTCATGACATGCATTTTTGGTAAGCAGGCATGTGTGCCAAAGATCTGATTAGGCAAAGCACTTGAACAAGTACTAAAAAACAAACCCCAAACCTAATTTAATGTCGTTTTAAGAAAGGCTCAGTGATTACTCAAAAGATGGTGCTGGAAAGAAGGAAATGTTTAGTCAAAATAAAAACTGGGAATTGACAGAATATACTGTGTGAAAATTTAAAGAAATTGGTTTAAATTGATTAAGACTACATTATAAAATATTTGTAATAGTATTCTTTTGAAGGATCCTGGACATCACTGCAATCCATGTTCATACAGAGTCACATAAAATTAGCCTTGTTTTATATGCAATCAGAGGACAACAACTCAACAAAAGCTACACACAAATAAAAAATTTTATGCATCAGAACTTTCCTCATCACAAAGTCCATGCATCATTTTTGAACCTTATTGTATTTTAAAACTTGTGGCTCTATTTTTTTTCTTTAATCGGGTGTTTAATATGAGTGCAGTTATCATTAGACATTGTTCTTTTCCCCTATGACAACATTTTTGTTATTTTGGATTTTTTGTTTCCATTTGCTTTAAATACATATTTAATCTCTATTAATAGATTCAATCATTTTCCTCTTTCAATTAACTAATTCAAGTTTAGGAATTCTAATTATACCAATTTTTCTACATCAAATTTTTCTTTAGTTACATCTATTAGAAAGATTTTGTATTTTTAAGCTGGGCACACTAATCCTTTCAAATGTTTATTCACAAAAGATTTTTCTTAAAAAAACAACAAAAACCCAACAAAAAATTCTTTCACTATAATCAGACATTGACTGCTAACAATATCTATCATTACTTGACTTCCTCTAGCAAGGATGGCATGTGGCCTGACATAAACAGTCTGCTGATATCCATGCAAAACTTTAACTAAAATATTTACTTTCTTATTTTAGAGAAAAATTAATCCTAGACATTTTGATACTGGAATTCACTCAACTGCATTAATACTAAGAAAACTCAACCAATACTAGAAACACATTAATGTCAGACTAGGAACATAATTATTATACCATATTGCATGTGGTATTTTAATCATATTACAAAAGTGTGATCAAAAATGCAGAGCTTAAATTGATTTCCTGCCAGCGTGATTAAAATTTGTTGACTTGCAGGTAAAGTGCTCTGAGCTAATCTGTCACACATGGATTGCAAACATAGCTTTGACAAGGATCATTTGAGAGAAGGTAAAAAATAGATTGCCAAATAATATACTGAGCAATATAATAAAGAATATTGTTGTAAGGGGAAGTAATCTCTTTACTAATTAGTTCTCACAACTTCTTAAATTGCAATTGAACTTTGGAGTGTAATTTGCTATTTTTCAAAATAATTCAATTATTAAAAATATTTAATCTAATTTAACATCAAGGCTTATCTTGTATACCTTTAAGACAGCCAGAATTAGTCATAATGAATCCCACCTTGTTTTACTGCTTGCCTGAAATGTCCTTGAAACTTTTCCTTTCCTGCAAGCTAAGCTCTCCCCTCCAAGATCCCTGCTGGTCAGCCTCACCCTGCCCAGCACGTGTCTTTCTGGCTGTTGTTGACAATCTATTTTTGTGTTATTCCTACAGAGAGACTGACTTCTTCTCTACTGCATCTTCCCTTTGTGTATCTCACTCCTACTTTATATTTTTTCTCTGTTTCATTGGGTATGACCTGTGTCTGAGTCAAAGGTCATCCCATATTACCCTGGTATCAGTGGCCCTTGAGGTGTCCCGATTGTACCATCTCTTTTCATCTTTAGTTTCCCAAGTGACACTGTCCCAAATCTACAGCTGACTTCTGTACAGCAGTGCCTTGAATTGCTGATGCCTTTTTTCATTGGTTGTGAGAGAAGAAGTAACCAAGAAGGAGACTGTCATCATTATTAATACCTCTTAGCAGTCCTATTTTTCCGAGGACATTATGCCCATCAAATCCTTATCAGTTGGTCCTGTGAGTTAGTTTTTCAGGGATTTTTGTTGTTGTTGTTTTTTCCTCTCATGATAGTGGGGACTGATTTTTCCGCCTCCCCTAAGACAATAAACTATTTTTGATTTTAACTTTCTCATATTTTCTCCTGTCAGCTGTTTGAATGATTGTGACAAGCAGAAAGAAGTGAACTGGTTCTTTCCTGGTATCATGTTTCCTGCAGGATGCATCTGATTTGCAAGATCTAGTGCTAAAAATAGTCTTGAATCATGAACAAACATGGACCTGGTGCTTTACCCACTAACATATTCAAGGCTTGATGGACTTGTACAATATTGAAAACTACATTCCCATGACCCTTTAGATAACTGTGGGCGCTCCACTGTGCCCCTGATTATAAATTCTAATATGAACTGCAAACATATCAGTAGTCACTCAACAGATTGCATAATTATTTAATTAACACAAGTTCAAACTCTTTGTACACATCTTCTTCAAAGAATTATACAGCTTAATGTGCAGCTACTTAACTCCCTATTTACTCTAAATATCAACGGCAGCTGGTAGCAAACCTTTTTTTACTTAAAGGTTCTGGCTCTTACCATTTTACATAATGGCAAAAAGCAAAATTTCTTCATATTTTCAGGAAAGATAAAGACTTTTGTAAGAACACCCTCTGTTTTTAAAGAATAACTATGTTTTCATCAAATTATCAACAGGTGAATTTCTACATTTACTACGTAATCATCTTCCTAGCCTTGATGCCTTGAACATGTCATGAGGTAGGATATTTTCCCAACACATGAAAACTGTTGGGCCCAAAGCAAAGAAAACTCAGAGGTTTCTTCAGTAATTTCATCCCTGGGCACAAGGCTGGTCCCATTATTCAGAAGGCAGCCAGAGCCTGTGAGCATGGCTACAAACTGCTGTGGTTTCTGTGCTGAGAGAAGATTGCAGGGACAGGAAGGGGGGATAAGGAAATGGAGCAGAGGCTGCCCTTCAGCACAATTAATCCAATTAAACTGAGTGGACATAAATACTGAACTAAGTTCTCAGTTAATTGCAGGAAAGCAGGAAGGGGCCACTCCAATGAGGAGGTGGATTCCTGGAGCACAGTATCCTTGTGCCCCATCTTCAGGATGCCTGTGAAGATGTGTGTGAGACTCAATTTATGTCATTCCTGAGAGTCAAGGGATTGTTCCCACAGGGTCGTTAATAGTTGCTGGGTAGTGGTAAAGATCAGGTGCAACCAAATTAAAATATCCTTGTACTGTTGTGCTCAGCCAGTGTTGGTGAACTACCATGATTTAGATTGATTATTATAAAATCCAAACCAATGAAACCCTGCACTCACACACTGCAATGCCACAGCAGACCACTCTGATGATGCTGCGTACCTCCCCTCAAAGTGCGAGGAGTTCAGTCTTCCCACACAGCTAAGATCAGCTTGTGTGAAACTCCAGGGAATATCAGGCTACTTACTCTGGTTCTGTGAGGGGAGTTGTCTCATTTGGCTCATTTACTGGACTCCCATCTTCATGGTTGGTAATTCTTTCATCCTCTGTTCTCATTTCCACTATTGGCTCTTTTGATCCATCTTTCCTAAAAATTATTAAAGGAGTTTTAGTCTATTATCATCCCATTAACTACATACATTGCACATAATGAATTACTAAGATCTCTCAAAAGTTGGCAAAAGCAGAACCAATTATCAGTGACTAACACCACCAAGACACATTTAACCGCATGTTCCCAATTCCTTGAAGTCTTCAAAGCATCCTGTATCCATGGTTACTTCCTTAACTCTGTAAACACGATGAATTAGCATCTCAAAAGAGCATTTTGTTTATGACTAATAAAAAGGCGACAGCTTCTTCATGGGAATAGATGTAAACTTCCCTAACCTAATATAATAATGATAAGACTTGATGCATCGTTATACTTGAACTTTTCTGGCAGTGTTAAAGAGCCATTATGTGAGTATATACACCACAAAAGTGTGATTTAATCTCCTGAGATTGTGACAACCCCAGCTACCATTGATGCAAAAGGCCTTGTATGGTAAAAATTTAAGCCCTTCTGCTTTTGCTGGTAGAAGAAAGTGTTTCTAGATCATACTTCCCCCATTTAGGAGCAACTGCTAGTCTCTGACAAGCAAATAAATGTATAAATATTGGGCTAATTAGACAATGAATTATAAGGGATATGGCACAGTGAATATTGTCATTATGATTTTGATGGTAACCAAGGAATCAGAATAGTTTGGGTTTATAGGTCATCTAGTCCAATGCCCCTGCAACGAGCAGGGACATCTTCAACCAAATCAGGATCCTCAGACCTTCATTCAACCTGACTTTGAGTGTTCCCAGAAAAAGAGCGTCTACTACCTCTCTGGGCAACCTGTTCCAATTTTTCACCATCCTCATTGTAAAATAGATTTTCCTCATGTGCAATCTAAATCTACCCTCTTACACTTCAAAATCGTCATCCCTTGTCTTTGTAAAAAGTTTGTTCCCATCTCTTTTATAAACTCCTTTTCAAAAAGATGCAGAAAAGCCTCTCACTAGAGCCCTTTTTTCTCCGGGCTGAGCAGCCCAATTTAACTCAGCCTGACCTCATAGAGAGATCATCCCTCTGGTCATCTTTGTGTCCTCCTCTGCACATGATCCAAGTCCATGTCTTTCCTTTACCAGGGATTGCTGAGCTTGATGCAACGTTCCAGGTGAGGTCTCACCAGTGAAGAGGGGCAGAATCACCTCTCCTGAACTTCTGGTCATGCTGCTTTTGATGCAGCCTGGGACACCTTTGGCTTTCTGGGATGTGAGCACACATTGTTGTCTCATATCCAGCTTTTCATGAACCAGAATCCCCAAGTCCTTCACTGCATGGCTGCTCTTAGGAATATAGACATGATCTGGAACTATCTGTTCAGTGCTACAAAGTATTAACAATACATATTAATTAACAATACTTGCTAAAAATATTAATTAACTTGTATACAATTTTACTCTCAAAAGGCAGATCAGATGGTGCCCAAAATACATATATATATATATACATATACACACATACATATATGTATTTACAAAAAGGAAATCCTATATCCTGCAGAATCTGCTGCAGTCTACAAAGAGAGGGTAACTGAGTTAATGATGAACAATCACTTTTATATTTAAAAGATTATTTTCTAGACTGGGATGTTGTAGGGAGCTGTTAAACTGCTATAGGCCACACCAAAGACCTGGTTAAATTCTTCTCTAATTAATATCTAAAATTTTCATATTGTTTCTTCAATATAATGGATAAAACAGGCTTTTGCAACAGTAAGTATCATGAAAATTCTACTGTCCTCTGACAGGTATCCTTAAGTAAAATCTTTGTAGGTTAATAAGAATACAGCCCAGATAGAGAAATAGTGTGGAGAAGAACTAAGAGGTAGAAGTCTAAAATATTTCTGTCTATTAAAAAAACCCCAAAATTGCATGTGCTTATTTATCTCTGCAAGTGACATTTAAGATATACAAATAGATACAGAACTCATTTTGGTAGATGATGCATTTAACTTTCATGGCTACCTCATATCTGGGAAAAGATCAGGGATCTAAGTTGGACTGGTGGATGGATTGGTGAGTTCTTCTTGGTTTGTTGATGCATCTACAGTCTTACAAACATTGCATGACAAAAAGGCTAAAAAAAGATGCTATTTGTGACCAACAATCACATAGTTACACAAGGTACAAACTTTAACATTTCAAATTCTAAAGAAGGGAAAGTGATTTATAGAAAAACCATTCTGTCATGGGTGTCTGCATGTTACATTTATTACATATAGAACATAATTATTTTTTAAATTATTATTATTATTTAATAATTACTTAATATATACATATATATCCTACAATCAAAATGTAACCAAGAACCATATCATAAATTACCCAAAAATCCAGAATTCAAACAAACATATTTAAAACACGGAAATGTCAGTGAATTTTACGGAATATCAGATGCCAAGATATAAATTTAAATGTTGACTCTTCAAGTCTGTCCTGGAAATTTAGTCCGACAGTTTATTAATGCCGAGAGTAGGCTAAAATAAGAAATGTCCCAAATATTTTAAGGTCTGACTGAAGACCACTCTGATAAGTAAATAAATATGATTAAATAACATAGTTGTTCTTGCAAAAGGAGTGCAATAGAAGAATTCATATCAAGATACCAGTTTGATGCTTTTTTGGGACAGCATGGTATGGCATTTGGTTATAAGATGTTGATAACAAGGTATAAACTGCTGTCAAGTGGCATTTCCAACTTTATCTCCCTAAGGTCTTCCCATTAAGGAGAGTTTGTACACCAGTTTATAGTTGGCCAGCCCTTGAATGGGAAACTAAAGCATAAACTGAAGAGCTGTGCTCAATAGGAAAGGACAGCTGAGTCAGTGCCAGAAGCTTCACATCTTGATTCTATTGATCCAGACAGGCTGGCTTCACACGATGGAAAACTTGCTAGTCTTTCTCTCTCTGTCAGATGTGGAGAATTAGGAAGCAGCTATTTTATGTCATTACTTCTATTTAGAAGCATTATTTGTTATAAATATTCTTGTGTTCTCTCACAATGGGTTTTGCTCTGTGGAGTTGTTTCTGAAATGGCAATTCTTTTAAGAACAACCCAACCAAGATGTGTTAGTCAAGTTACCTAAGAATGACACAGCCTGAAAGCAAACAGCCAGAATTAAACCCCAAAAAGAAACTTACCTCCACTACTGGCAATGGAGATACCTGCTCACTTATGAATAATGAGGGCTGCAAGATCTAGTGTTCTCTACATCCATCTGAAGATGGGATGGGATCTAGGAAGCTGAAGGATAATGAACTGCAAGGCCAAACTATTGGGAGAGGCACATAGCAGTTGGACCAGCAAATATTATTTAAACCACACACAAACAGCATTCTCACACATATTACAGTGCAGCTGTAAGTTGCCTACCTGATGAACAGGATGAGGAAATTATGCTTTTTTTCTAGTGAAAAAAAAGATATGTTTAAAATAAAGGACCATAAGTCATCTTCTTTCCAGTTTACCTATTGAAAACTTGGTAAATGTCACATCTCTAAAGTGTGATTATTTTATGTAATCAGTACTTGAACTGTTTTGCCAGAGATCTCCCTATCCACTCTAAAAATTTAAGAGATCATATTTTCACATCAAGGATCAGTTCATTCACATTTGTGTGATGGAGTAGCCACTACAGAAGAGTATTTGTGAGAATCAGTATTGTTTATTTCCCACTCATGTTAGCAATCATTGACTGTTGCTATGAAGAACAATCACTCACCACCATTTCACCCACATCCAACTCAGNAAAAAAAAAAAAAAAGACCTTTGATTCCTAAAGTCTACAGACAAGAATCAAGATTTTCCATCAAGTGCTATATCTAAGAAGAAAAACTCTCTCACGGATTTTCTATAATACCATGTTCTTCAGTCCTGGATTTTCTGGCACTGTCACAGCCATAGGCCGAGTTTTTGGGTGTTAGCAGCTCAAAGACGGATTTGCAGAAATGGAGTTACAATCATCCATTACCTGCTTCTCACGAATCAAATCTGTGTCTGTAAATAGTACTGAATTACAATTGATTTCCTTTGTGTCAAGCTGGACAAAGAGGTCATCCTAAACTGAGCTACAGTATATTCACTTCTTTGTATCTCAACTTTTCTTTTAAAGGCAATAAAAAAATCTACAAACTTCAGGGGAACACTTTTCCAAGTAGTAGAAGCATTTTATTAATTCTCTTCGTGATGCCACAAAATGGCCATAAAGTTAATGTAAGTTGGACAGCCAACTTTTTCTTTTAAGGATGTTTCCACACATATTATAAATACTCACAAGTAAGCAGCTTTTCCTTCTTCTAGTTCTTTACTTTTTCCACTTGAACCACTCTTTTTCCCACAGATCCTCCTGGTGATGCACATGAGCAATCCACATTGTCGTACAAAGAAGCAGCTAACATCAGTCACAACCAGGATTAACAAAAGGGCTGCCACTCCCAGGCCAATGACAGCACCAAGTCCAAGACCATTAAAAAGAGTGTCTTGAAGGAAAGAAAATTAAGACTTATTAATAACATTAATCCTAAAATATTATTTTCTAAGCTGTTGGTCAGGAGAGTAAAGAACTTTTAGGAATGAACCATTCAGAAATTATTGGAAATAAACAGTCCTGATGATTAACCATATATAGTACCTGATTAAAATCACAAAAATGTCCATTTCTTCTGCATATTATTTTCCCATTGCCAAAATTCCAGCAAGTTCTCAGAACATAAATGGCATTATTTAATAGCAAATAATATCATATCTTAATATTCCAGCCTAAGGAAAACATTTTCAATGTTCAACATGAACGTTGATATAAGTTGTCTTTTCTACATTTCAAATACAATTAATTAGCATTGGTACTAAGCAGAATTATTGAAAGGTTTAAGAGACTAACAAACCAGTATTTATTCTTGTAATTTTCGGAATTAGAGTGAAAAATAGCTTACTTCAGACTATTTAGTCTGCTAACAGTTGCACACACTTAGTGTTAAATAATTTAATATGGGGGAATATATGCGTATCATCAAATGATTATAGGGTTAGGACCTCATCTTGTTTAGTCTTGTACCTTGAAAATGCAATCATACACTTGAAAATAAACATATTCTACACCTGATCTTCTTTCTGTGTTTGAATTATGAGAGCTGATGTTTAGCTAATTTTACTTCATTACAAATCTCAGGAAAAAAAAATAATGTTTTGCCTCGGTTGATGACAGCATGCTACATGACAGCAATGCTACAAGCCCTTTTGAACAGTGTGATTTTCAGGAGTCTGTGAACTCAGATGAGGCTTAGGAAGGAAAGGATTTGTATCCGATCATTATCTAGGGGAAAAAAGTTGTCTCAGTACAGCCTCATGCACCCAGCTAATTCAAGATGCTAAATTCGGTCAGAAATTGGCCATCAGTGAGAATTTCCTGGTGTGACACCCTGCTGAGTAAACCCCAGGGCAGTGGAACTGGGTGTGTTTGCCAGTGGGTGCTGCACACCAGCATTGTTTCCTTGGCACTCCCATGCCCTGGAACAATGCCTGAGTCAGCACCACTCACTGGGACATCTCCATCTGCTGCTCTGCCTGTTGCCAAAATAAGAGCAAGATTATCCTGACCTGGAGATTATTGATAACTGTTGTAACAGACACCAAACCATTATATAATGTAACATAATACAAATAATTTAATTGGGTTACTAATATAATCTTCCTCTTCTTTCTCTTACAACTCCCCTGTACACTATAGATTGTTTTCAGATTAAGCACAGGATTTAAGTTTTCATATTTCTGCTTAAATAATTTTAGTGATAATATTTTTACCACTTCAAATGTAAATTGAAAGTTATTCTATATCAATAAATATATATTCTTTTTCTAGTCTTTTTTTAGAACTCTAAAATGGAAAAGTAAGCCTTTTTTCAAAGGAAGTGGAACATATTACTTCTTAAGCAATTGACTTCATTGTCTGTTCTATGGATTGTTTTATTACAGAAATGATCTTCACAATGTTATTATACAACAAGTTAGAATTCAATGTATGTATTTCCATGGATGGGTAAGCAGAAAAACAGAGATATTATTTCAAAGTTGTTTTCCTTTGTTCAGAAAGACTTAAAAACCACTAAATAAATTATAAAAATAATGGTGCAGCAATGAAATGATGCATCATTTATGCATTTCCCCATCAGCAATGTTGCAAGTTGACATTTTAAATTAATTTGGGTTTTTTTTCTTTTTTAAAAACAGCATTCCTACTTAAAAATTTATTACATTTTCTGGTACATTTTCCGAAACTTACTTTATTCTTTATCCACACACATATTTGGTGAATTCCTTTGTAACCTTCAGTAATTTATGTTCACCAGTATGAAATGTCAGGAAGATGTAAGTAGATGTATAATTCCAGTTTAATTAAAAGCTCATATATTTCAATTGTTATAATACCAGTAAACTCTATAGTCAGCTTTAGAGACCCAATACAATGAATCTCTGTACCTTCTCAACCACCAACTAGAATGTGAAGTACAAAAATTAGGGTCATTTAACCCAAAATTTGAAAGAAAATCAAGGGTTTTTTTCTGGTTTAGTTTGAGTTGTTTTTTCTCTTTCACAAAGAGAACATCTTGCAGTGTTAAGAAGTTTTTTACTATGAAAAGATACATTTTCCACTGCTGTGAATACCACTTTCAGTATCCTTGGAACATTGTGAAATGGCAAGGTTCCTATTCTAAATGATTCAGTGACAGAAATGTCTACACAGTATCTTCACTGGCAAGTGAAGGAAATGTTTACAGTCACAACATTGCTCCTTTGTATAATATTTGCCATAGTTGCGTGGGACACTGTTCTGCATTTTTAATTTTCTTCGTATGGGTGAGACATCTGAGACACAAGTGTTTGACTGCTGATATTTCTCCATCTCTTCATGGCTGAAGATTTCCTTTACATTTAGTATTCCCCATGCTTACTACAGCTCTACCAGTCCCAAGTCATTTTTTCCCTACTTTAAACCCTTTTGTTTTTGCAGGTTTCTGTTTTGTAAGTCTGATTTCTTAAAATTGTAAACATTTTTCCAGCATTTCTCTCATCTCCCACACCCCAAAGAGTGACAGGAACGTGGCTAAATCCAGTGGTGGGGTGAGGAGCATGGCTGTGATCAGACTTCTCACGTCTGGGGATCTTATATACTTCTGAAAACAGATAGAAACTAGACTGCCTTGCTCTTTAAATCTGTCTGTGTTATGGTTTATCTTTAATCTTAATGAAAATACACAAATTTATTTTTTAGAAATTAATCTGTGGCTTAATTCTGTTCTTTCTTAAATTGCTTTGATTTTGTACTTGCCTATCTGCTCCCACCAAAGTCAGCTGCAAAACTAATGCCAATAACTGCTAAAGCAGATTAAGGCCTCTACTCACTGTTTTCAAAAATCATACCCTAATATACATATAATTTCAAAACAATGTGAATTTTTTTCTTAATATATTATGACATAAACAGTTCTAATTCTGACTGGATGACTTAATGTCATACTACTAACAGCATTCCCACCAACTTTAAAAAGCTGCTATCAAAAAGTGTTGCCTTAAATTATTGTTATTGTATTGTTGTTATTATTACAGTTATATTACAGAAGCTATTTTAAATATTTAGAGTTTTTACTGTTTTCCAGTATGTACCAAACAAACTCAAAATAGTAGTTCCACTTTGTGCTCTAAAATAACAAAGTATTTATGCATTATATATATTTTTATTTTCCTAGTTGAAAACAAACATTTTAAATCTTAAAAGTTCAATGTTGATGTGAAAGAATCAGTTCCTAGAAAATTTTTGAAAATGTTTATTATATATCTAGCTTAGTTGTCCAACTATAGAGGGCATTTTAAAACACTGTTTGTTAAAAAAAAAAAAAAAAAGAAAGTATAAGTTCCATAGCTCTGAATAAGTTTTAATTAGAATTTGTTAAAAATATGCTAAATTTAAAAGGATATGGTTTTGTTATACAAAATGTGGCATAAATAATGTAATATCTTGCCGTGATGATGAAGGAAGCTACAACTTTAAAGACACTTTTTTCATCCACTTCTTCAAATAAGTGCTCATAATGAATACTTATGGAAATAAGATTAAAAAACTTTCAAAAATGAAAAAAAAAAAAAAAAAAAAAAAAAAAAAAAAAAAAAAAAAAAAAAAAAAAAAAAAAAAAAAAAAGCCCAAAGCAAGTTTCTTCAAATGTCATTGAAAGTTTTGGCAATTTTCAAGTTCTCTCTTATTCAATAAGTTATGATTTCTAATGAGATAATTGAACATTTTTGCAGGAATCCTTATTTGATAAGAAAGAGGAATGAAGAGCTTTGGCAAGTAAAACAGAATTTTCCAGTGAAAAGTGAAGTGAAAAGATTAATTTTCTCAAATGTAAGTTCGGACTAAATTCCTGTAAGGGTTCTGCACCAGATACTCTAAGGGAAGCCAGTCATAAGGGAGAATATCGCTCTGTAAGTGTACAGAATCAGAATGGTTTGGGTTGGAAGAAACTTTAAAGCTCATCTCATTACAACTCCCCTGCCATGGGGAGGGCCACCTCCTGCTATACCAGGTTGTCCCAAGCCCCAGCCAACATAGCCTTGAACACTTCCAGGGTTGGACACCCAGACCTTCCCTGGGCAACCTGTGGCAGCATACAGGTACCCTTTTTACATGGAAAAAAAAAAAAGCTTTTGCTCCTGCACAGGATCCAAATATATAACATCAATATATTACATGACAATCAATGATGTTACATGAAACTATGCCCTTTGAGGTGGCAGAATTTCTCTGTGCTCTTACAGAATCACATTGTATATATTCAATTACTGCTACAATAAAATAATAATTGCTTCATAAAAAGTACTCTGTGTGAGCTGGGGGGTTGGATAAGGTGATGTCCAAATTCCCCTTTCACACCTTCAGTGATATTAAGTTTTGTTGGGAGAAAAAAAAAAAAAGTTAGCAACTTGTTCATTATTCCCTTCCCTCCTCCTTAGTGGGCATGGATTGAAATTAAGATGAAAGCTAGATGATTACCCAAGCCTCCCTTTTACAGTAATTTGAGTTTTTAAGAAAAACAAACAAACATACAAAAAAAAACCACCACTATAAAACACTTTCCTAGCTTATAGGGTAACACCTGACTGCTACATATGCATGGTGCAGAGTTATGATACGTTTCTCCTTTCTTTCAAGACAGTCAGAAGTTAAAGTAAACTGCTCTCAATCAAAAATAAAAACATAAAAATTATGAACTAACTTGAGGGTAAAATTGAAATACTGCACTGGGTCATGGCAGGAAAAAAAAAAAAAAAAGCATTCTTGTTTATAAATTTGAACTATACTTTTGTATTGACCCTTAAAAATGTGCCCAACCATGACAGTTATTTCTGCACTGCCTCTGAATAATGTCTTTGGTTTTATATCTGATTTGGGACTTTTCCTAGACTCAAAGTTTTACAAAATGCATATACTTAAGCAGAAGCTCTAAAAAGACAGAAAATATTGGTCTTAAAATTTGAATCCATTGATGTGCATTGATAACAATCATAATGGAGTTCCAAAAAATTAAATGGCTCTATAAAATTTCCTACCAGTTAATAGTAAAAGAGTGGAAGGCCATGACCAAAAGAAGTAAAGAACCAGTGATCCCTTCCCCCTACCCAAAGAAGCTCCAATACTTAGGCTGCCACATGCAGAGCTGTATGACCTGTTTTTAGCAATTTATATCAATAAAACTTGTCTTTTGTGCCAGATAAGTGCCTAGAAGCATCATGTCTTCTGTCAAATGAAACAAACAAATCACAACATTTTCAGCATCAGCTTGCAAGAAATCATTAGGATTCTATGCAACATTTACTGGGGTACTGTTTGATGCAAAAGAAAATGTGACAGTAAGGGGCTTTCCTTTTTATCCCATTCCTTAATACAAGAAGATGCTAACAAGGCTATAATCGACATAACATGTAATGCTTTTTCTTCCTCAGTGGTTTTCCCTATATCTCTCTGCTACGACAGATACTGCTGAAGGGCAGTGGACAAACACATGAATGTGTGCTCTGAGCTGCACGACTGAGTAATGTGCTCTGACAGATACACTTGACACACAACTTTGAAAAATAAGGGGGCAGTGCTACTGTCTTCCTCTAACTTTCTTCTACTCATAAGTGACAGATCTTCATTGTCTCCCATTGCTGATGAAGTCTGGGCTGGAGTGAGTCAGGGGAGTCTGTATTGCCACCAGGACTATCCGTTATACAGATGTGAACTACTGAAATAAGTGTGTCTAAAAGGTTGTATTTTTCTGATGCTTATATAAGTGAGGGAATTTTTCTTCATTATGGCTGAGATCCTCTTGCCAGCAAGTTTTCTGAAATGGATTTTTGCCTTTAAATTCTACAGGAAAATGTATTGTATTATGATTCTCTCAGGTTACTGAGTAAGGAGGACTTGAGTTCTCATTTACTCTAACAGCCCTTTACAACATTTTTCATAGGAAGGTGTCTTAATAGACATACATGCAATAGCTAAATAAAAGAAATGTAATTTAAATAGCAGGTTGAGTGTTTCTGGCAATGGTATCTCATCCATGGCCATTGAGGGATAACAAGGGAAAGCATAGAAAAAACCCCTTTCTTTACTAGAGAAAGCATGCTGTGTTGAGAAAGTGTTCTCTGGAGTTGCCATTTACTAGTTTTTTAAGCAAAGTTTTAAAAAAGAGATAATTTGAATAATCAAACTATCCCTATGCAGACCGTAGGAACATTTCTAATATGCCTAATGAGTTAGCCAGTTACAGCTACAGCTGCTTTTTCCTTATATTTACTCAGTCATCATAGTAAAAGGTATTTTTTCATCATCGTCTCCTTCCATGGGAAGGCCCAGAAAACTGCAGGCAGAGATCCCACTCCTCCTGTGCCTTAAGGGGGAAAGGCTGCACTGCGGGTTCATGGCATCAGCACTGCACTCAGGTTTTGGTTTTCAACAGACTTGGGAAAATAAGTTTCTGTGTCCCAGTTTCCTCCACTCAAACTGACAGCAGATTTACTGAGCACATCTCTTGAAGGAGTTTCTAAGAACCTCTGCAGATTAATTAAGATTGATGTGAGAATTGAGAACATACACTTATGTGTGGTTTCAGTACTGCTATTACATAAAAGGATAAATTATTTTAATTGCTTCATTTAGGAGAATTCAAAATCATGCTGTGCACATACCACAGAGACATGGGAAATTTTTGCATCTTTGTACTGGTTGACAACTGAGTATTATAGCCAGGAGGTCTGAAAAAGTCAAACTATCTTGGGATTGTATTTAAATTGAGACAATATTTCACATTTGACAGCATTTTCTTTAAGACGTATGTAAATTCAAACACAACAGTTTTAAGAAGTAATACTTAAATAATATTTTAAATATAGAATTATTTTATAGAATTAGCTACAAAAAGAGCAGTTTAATATTATAAGCGCTGCCAGTATATGGTGTGTGTTTTTACATTAAAATGTTCAACTGCTACAACTGCAACTTCCAGTAGAATCCTGTTTGGAAGGGTATAGCTTTTCCCAGTATTAAAACATCTGCCTTTGGGGACACAATTTCAATCAGAGAAATTATATCAGAATAGATCAAGCTCAGGCTGCATATTTAGACAGACACTGCACATACTTGCTTCACTAGTGCAGTAGCATGGCAGCCACCTAATATGAACCAAACTTAAAATTCACAAATTTTAATTTTAGTCACTTTGATTTTTTGTTTGTTTTGTTTTTATTGTTTTGTTTTGTTTTTGTTTGTTTGTTTTTTGGTGTGGTGTTTTGTTTTTTGTTTTTTTTTTTTTTTTTTTTTTTTTTTTTTTTTGTTTTTTTTTTGTTCTCTTGGATTTTTTTAAATATTCACTATTGGATAAAACACTAGAAAAATACAGATACAATGCTAAAAAGTCTCTTCAGATACAAAATACACCATGTAGATAGTACAAGAAAAAAAAGAGCATTTATCAGCAATAAGGAAAATACAGATAGAAATGCTTTAAGACAGTTTTCTTTATTACAAAACATGAAGACAGAAATTGCATGAACTAAAATAAACTTTGAACAAGAGATGAAAGACACAAAGTTACATACACTTCTTGACATTGTGTTTGGAAAGTTTCTGAGGGACATCACAGTTACACCATGCACACATTCTTCAGGGAGAAAGCAGAGATGACAACAAGTGCTGCATGCATGAAAAAATCAGTGGAGCAAAATGGCAGTGAATTATGAACAAGATAAAAATAAGCAATGTTTCACACATTAAAATTAACTACTCTAAATCCAGATTTTTTTTCCTTGCATTTCACACTGTTTTTGAAAACAGAAACTTACAGATGTTGCAGTGTATCCAATATTTTTCACAGGATTATTTTCTACATTGCATGTATTTTTCATTTGTAATTCTGTTGGAAACATACACTGAGAAAGATTTACTTTGCTTCTATTATGAGCACTTAATACATGAATACATGCATTAAAATTAAAATTTTATGTAAATAAAATATGCACTGGAAATTGTCTCTACAAAAATGTTAAACAAATAAAATAAATATACAGAACTGATATTAAGAATGTCGTACAACATAAGTATACTATGTTGGCAGACATTCTACCACAGCATCTTGGGACTTCAGACCTTATAATAAATGAAAAAAAATGGATATTCCTGCCTCAGTTTCTTGCTCTAGTTGTAAAATATCTAAACTTAGCATAGCTCTCAAGTGTACAGCTTACACTTGGTACTGTTTCTAAACAGGCCAAGTTGGTTGATCTCTACACATGGTATTTGATGCCATCAGCATTATACTAAGACGCCATTGCTATAAAATCGGAATGTGATTTTCCATCACTTTTATCTGATAAATATGTAGTAATGGAAAACTGAACATTCTTTATATGCCTGAAGAAAATTAATGGATTAAGTAAATGTGATTAGCATAAATGAGCCCTAAATGAAGGAAAGATTTCAGCGATGCCATTATAGACCTCAGAAGCTACATATCTCTATATAATATTGAACTTGCATCCTAAAAGTAATATTTTCTTTTTTTCCTTTGCTCCTAAAATTCCTGAAAAAATAGACAATCAGAAATCATCAACATACTGGACAATAGATAGAGAATTGGCCACTATTAGAACAATCACAAATTGTATACAAATTGTATACAAATCTCCATTATGTCTTTTTTAATTGAAACCCTGTTTTTTCAGGCTTAATTAGTCAAATTCACATTTGCATATGCATTTGAATGGTACCTATGCAGGTTTCCATGATGAAAAGAAAGTATGTGGTAAGACCCTGAAAACTCACTGAGAATTGGTCATAATGTTAGGTGTATAATTAAACCACCATATCTGTTAATCTTTTAAATAAATATTGTTCACATGAATATCATATTTTTGCATCAGTCTGTGGCCTTATAGTTTCATGAAAGAATTAATGAACAGTTATTTTTTTATTTGGTAATAGTATGTTTTGTACACCTCACAAAACCACTCAGAAGTTATATTTTATTCCCAATGTATGCAATATGCATGTGTATTTCTGGGCAATATTTTTCCTATTTAGAGAGACAGCAATTTATATTCAAATAACCCCACAGCAGTAAATAAAGGACCACATTTGAAATTGCATTATGTAAATACTTTGATTTGTGAACAATTTTATATGTTAGGAACTTGTCAAAACTCTGGATAGAAGAAAGACAACAAATAAAATCTGATTAGGAAAGAAGCCAGCCTCAGACTCTAAAGGTTGTAAATCAGAACATTTTAAAAATTCTGTTCCTTAGAGATAAACTGCTATATCACAGAATAATCATTACCCTTTTTAAGTTTCTGTGCCACCAATTTGGATTTAAAGCATAAGATGAGCATTGACTATTTTAGGACTTTGGTCTTACAGACAGTTTAATATTAGCATTTCAAAATATGTGACAATGTTTAAAAAATGGTAACATTTTATACTGTCAGTCATAAGACCTAAAATCCCTTTTACAATTACAACATTTAAAGGAACAAATTTACTTATCGAACATTTAAATACTAATGTCAGAAGTATATTGAATTCAATTTGCAAAGACATATTTATCATTTTAATAGAGTTTAAATTACAATTTTAAGCTGTTCAGTCTATACCTATGATTTATAATTTAATTTGAAAATGTCTCTGTTCATTTTTTCACATTCTTGTGTATAATAAGCCAAGATTTTAAAATCTTCTGAATATTCCTACAGATTGCACAAAATACTGTGAAATAACCTCACTCTCATTGTTTTAAAACATACAGTTATGAAACACTGATAAAGAGAATTATAAACAAAGTTGTATTAGTTATTCATCTGAGGAGATATACAGCAACCCAAGGAAATTATCCTTTTCCATTTTTTTCTTTTTTGTTACAGAGGTTTTAGGTCACTGCCCAGAACTGCCTGGGTCTGCTGTCACATAATCCCCATAATATTGGCTTAACTCATTCTCTTTGGAATTTGATGGGAAGAGGAAGGCCAAAAGAGAAGGATCACATTCAAAGTATTTGATAACCTCAAAATACAATGCACTGAATAATTTAAATTGGAGCAGACCTAAAATTTCTCTTACTTAACAGAGCAAATTTATATAGTTCCCAGCCAAAACTAGTGTCAGTTGGAAAAAAAGATAAGCGATCCAAATTTGTCTCTTTATCCCACTGGCATTGTGACACTGAGGATAAAAGCCAACTTGCCATACATAATGTATATTTAGCTGCTATAATTTCTCAAGGCATTTCATTATCTCCTTCACCATGTATTTGGAGAGTTCACAGTTGATCAGTCTCTGTGCCCTAATTCCTATCTTGTCTTCTTATATACTTATCTGCAATGTTAGAAGGACATGCTAAGATAATAAATGTATAGCCTGTAAAGAGCTCTTCAAATATCTTACCAGAGTAGAAAAATTATATGGNTGACTTTCAAAGGATGCACACAGATGACTGCCAAAATAAAAAAAAAAACAAACCAAAAAAAAACCACTGACTAGCATGTGGAAGATGAAAATGTTAAACATCATTTAGTAGAATAGCATTAAAGTTTCAAATTTCAGAAAATTAGGAAAATGCTACAAAATAAGGAAATACTGGGATCAGACTATCTATGCAAACTTATAAGACCCTATTTCATTTTTCAGTGTATGAGACGATGTAAGTGTTACTCAAGACTTTAATCCAGTGGCAGGCGTTCATTAGTTTTGATTGGATCTGCAAATTGGTTTTCTTTACTGTTCAGAACAGCAACTATGTGTCCACAAGAGAAGATTCTGTTCCCTCATGTGCATGCATTGCCTTTTTTACAGTGAGGTCAGTGTAAAAAGGATGTGACTGCAAAGAGGAGCCTCTAGAAAGAATTATCTGCTCCCCTGGACCAAAAGGGAAGCCCAGTGTTTGTGCACCACTGAGCTCCTGCAGACTGAGAAAAATCTCCCAGCAGTGGTTTATAGTGTGCTTGTAATGTGGGTTTCTTTCCCCTTTAGCACCTACTACAGCATCTACTTATTAAATAATAGCCAATCATCAGTTCTTGCATGGTAAGTAGAGATATCCTTGCAGTTTTGTTATTTGCTTTTGTTACCACACAAGGCAATAGTGATAATAGTGGTAAGAGCAAATATTTTCACTATCTAGATTTTTGAAATGATAAGAGAAAAATACAAAACCACTAGCAAAAGTTCCCACCCAAGGTGACCCTTTCGCCTAAAAATAAATTTAGCATTAGCAACAGCACTTGTCTGAGTTATACTCAATTGAAAAAATGTTCTCAGATCTGAAAGTTTTGGTAACTTATGTGTAGCTAGCAATTCCAAATCCACTGTAACATAGTTAAAATTAAAAGTTTCATTACAAATATTATCTCACTGTCATTAGCTGTCTCTTTGTTCAATAAGCACTTAATCATTTAAAAAATAAATAATATGTATTGGAAGAACAATTACATAACTAAATTACAGTGTCAATATATATTGTTTGTGCATTTGTGCATGGGCTTTCTGATACTAAATAGGAACCCAAAGTTTCAACTCCTACGAAATTTGAGGAGAAAATGTCTTTCTTTAGCATAGTATGTCAGGCACTCATCAATGTAATTAATTCCAAAGTAATAAATGAAAGTGACAGAACAGTGGCAAGAGCCATGGATGGAATAGTGGCTCGATGTTAGAGTGAGAGCTTTTCTGCAGATCACAATGAAACCAATGTTTTCTTGACAGCAATCTTTTCAATTACAGCTACTTTATTATACTAAATATGTGAATGATTTTTAAAAGTATTTCTGTCAATAAATTAGTCTGTAGACTTACATTCATTTTGAAGACATCTTGTGACATAGTCCAATTTTCTAAAATGACTGTTAGCTGGTTTAGATGAGAAGTAAAGACTACCAAAGATATTTCAAAACTGGCAAAAATCATCACAATCAATATTTCTTAGAAATAAGAAAATCGCCTGAGTGAAGATATACAGATACTTAAATCTGACCGACTGGTTTCCAATTTGTAAGGTATTTTTTTAGATCCCAAAAGGTATGAACTATAAGGAGGAAAAAATTAAGATATAATTTATCAAGCTTATTATATTTAGTAACAATTTGAAGGGAACTGTCTTAAAATAAATATTTAATTCTGTCTTAGTTTTAAAGTGCATTTCTTTCTCAGGTTATTCTGTACACAACAGAGAAATGAATGATTCTCTTAGACAACTACATAAATTTTAAAATTGAATATCTGCAATAAAATATCTATATTGGCTCTTATTAAATAAAATCTTTTTCCTAAGTTTTTATGCAAACTGCTGCAGCACTCATAAGCCATGTTTTCAATGTGTAAAATAGGAGAAAATGCTTTTTCCATTTTTGCTACAGGCCAAAATTGAATGCCTGGAGCTTCCAAGTCCAACAGATACCATAAAATGAAGTGTGACACCTTTGCAGTCACAAGAAGTGACTTTGTTGGCAGGGACCTATTTTATGTGCTGAAGCATGGCAGAGGTGAGGCACAGGAAAAGCATTTGAAATTAAACACTACCAACTAAAACAATTAATAAATAATTAGGTAGGGAAGACATGCTTGTTAAAACCCATTAGAAAGTACAGAACATGTTTATATTCACAGAACCATAGAATGGCATGAGCTGGGAGGGACCTTAAAGATCATCCAACCCTCTGCAGGGGACACCTTCCACTAGACCAGAGCTCCATCCAGCCTGGACTTGAACAGTTTTTTATTAAGCATAAAGTTTTAAGTACCTTGTGTCAGGAACCAGTGCAACCAGGACCACCCTTTGCAAAGGATTAATACAAAATAAAAATACTCTCCAGACGAATTTCTGGTGTACCTGGGAAGCCATGCAACTGACAATGGTAAGGTCTCTGCATGGATTTCTTATGATCAAAGTCTAGTTGAGAAAACAGAATCAAATCATGTTGATTAAATTCAGTAAATCAGATTCTCTGTGTTCTGTCAGACTGGAGAGTCAAGTGTTACCTGTTGAATTTTCACAAAACTCACCAGGCTTCTAAAAGCCTGATGAAGAATTTTGCACACACAGACTGAAATAATTACAGTATTTAGGATCTTGACTAGGAATGGAAACTTTGGAAGAGCTAGAGAAAAATACAAAATTTTAAGCAGTGTGTTTATTTTCCCACAAATAAAAAAAACTAAGAGAGATAGGAAGAATACATATTGCTTGCCTTATCATCAACATAATAAAAACATGCACCAGAAACTTATGACTACGATGATAGAAAAAACAGCAGCATTCAGCTGCAGGGACTGGCCTCCATTTTCATGTCTAGTAGCTTCACAGCATCTGTCTGTGTGGATAAGAATTGTTATAGAAAATCAGGAATGTGAAAAATAAGTAAATTTTAGGGAAAAAAAAGTGGAAAAGTTGAGACAACATGAAAAAGAAAGTATCAAAAGGAAAAAAAAAGTGACAGTGGGAAAGAAAAAAGAGAAAAAAAAATTAATATTTACATTGGGCCAAAGACAGTCACTTGAAAAACATTACTCTAACAGAAACATCAAATTATGATTAAAGCATAGATGGAATGGCAACCATTGAAGTACCCCAGCCAAATCTGTACTATATTATACAATA
Organism: Aegithalos caudatus; assembly: GCA_013389925.1. Lineage (NCBI taxonomy): Eukaryota > Metazoa > Chordata > Aves > Passeriformes > Aegithalidae > Aegithalos > Aegithalos caudatus. The sequence continues at coordinate 87,175 of WEIU01003615.1, read as the reverse complement.
TATTATAAAACTGTGGAAAAGGTGTATCTCCATAGCAGCAATGTGGTCCTCTGCAGCAGTCCAAGAAGCAAACTGTTTGGTCTCATTTTAAAACAATTTATTTAAGTGCTTAACCTGAAGCATGTTTCTTGCTTCCCCTTGAGACCATTCAGCCAAGCCCAACCTAAATACAATTTTGACTTTTGTGTTGGAGGTACTTGGAACTCACAAAACTGCCATGTAGCACCTATCAGCACTGGTGACTACTATTTAAAGCAAGGAGTATTGATAGCAAGGAGAAAGGAGAGCCCATAGGCTGAAAGGAGAAACTAAAACTGTGTCAATAATTAAACAAAAAGAAGGTTCCAATCATATAAAAGGAGAGAAAAACTTGTTTATCTGTTTCTCCTTGCTAATGGCTTTATCTTGTTCCTGAATTATTGTAGTTCACAATGGGACACCATGAAAATTAGCTTCAATATTATGGACACAGGTCCAATTAAAATATGAATGACCCATGCAATTAGCACATGGAGCTGGGTAATTAGATATTGACTTTGACACAGGGGTGGGAACAAAGTAGCTTCTTAGACATTCACATCCTCAGAGTATGTCTGTAAAAATTACAAAGTTTGATTATACTTTTTTTACAAATATTTATAATGAAACTTCACTTTTTGGCAAATAACAGTCAAATTTATGCAATATATAGTGTATTGACTAGGGTTTTCTTTTTCCAGCTACAATGACACAATAATTATATTGGTAGTGACTAATATCAGTGTTAAACTAATATTTTGAAAAAGACTTGAAAATAAACTAAAATGTATAAAACCATATGCAGTATAAGCAATACCCTTGGTTAAGCCTTTACTTTTAAACTGATTTAAGAAATTCTAATGGAGGCAGATGAAAACTATAAGGCTATATATAGTCTTGTATGCTCAATATTTAACCAATGCATTATCTGCTTTTCACACAAATGTCCCTGTTCTTGCACAAATAGATGTGTGAGAACTATTATATGTAGATAATTATCAAGTGGAAAAGGCAGCAATATAAATAAACTAGGAACAATTATGGACATTACTCCATCCTCACCCATATTTCTACTGTGGTGTTTTCAATGATATATACTGTGTTCAAGCCATTCAAAATTCACAACCAGTTCCTTTCTTAAGACTTAAATAGTTCAGTCCATATACTCATAGAAAAAAACCTCACAAATCTTGACCACATTAAACTCCCACATTTACTTCAGTAATTCAGTTTTAAAATATTTTAGAGAATATACCTTATCATTTCATCTTTTAATTGGCATCTTTTAATTAGAAAACATCATAATGCTAGCAATTACCTGCAATAAATAATGATTAGAGTACCATACTTATAAGGAGTGTCCTTGCACTTCAACATTCAACATCTATAGTGATTTTCTTTTTTTCTTAATAGCATTCAAAAATAAGCAAACTAAAATCCATATGATAAAAGAAAAGAAATTATATTTCTTTTGAAGCAGAAATTCTGAGAATACAGAATAGCTCTTCGACTGCTGCTCCTCTGCTATTTAGCGGTAGTAAATGTCTGTGATAGCTGTACGATAAGAATTAGATTTTATTAAAAAGTAGTGTATTTTTTTTCTGTTAACATCCTCAATGGTGCAAGCCTTTATGTCTCTCTCTCTGATTCACATCAAATAAGTCCTATCAATTTTAGAGAGGGATTTCTATCCCTTTTCATGTAATAACTTCAGTCTTTGCAGGGGATGAAGCAAACAGCTGGTTTTAGCCTAGAGCAAGAACTTGCCCTATCAATTTCAACAATGATCATCTCCAGGGTTTGATGAGAAATGACTCTTATTCAGCAACTTCTAGTACTGGTTTGCAAAACAAAACCAGATAGGTTTTGTGAGGGCTGTTATCTTTCTGAAGTTTTAGATAATAATTAATCTGGTTGGTGTGAGTCATACCAACTTCTTTTCTCAAAGCAGGAGATCTCAAAGACACATTTCACTTCTCTAATCTCTTCAGAAAATAAAATAACAAAAATTATTCTTCCATCACAGCAACACTGCCTGATGAATTTACTTTACACTTTTAGCTCAGGATTATGATCTGAAGAAAAGTCAGACAAAAGCCTTCATTTCAAATTCTTATTTTGGAATTACAATATCCTTCAGCCTATGTGAAAATGAGTCAGGTAACTTCACAAGGATAATGCTGCAGCTCTTCCTTCCCTTGGGAATATGAGCAGAGCTCAAGGGAGACTGACATCCCACAGGCTTTCCTTTTTCACTCATGCATTTTGTTTTTTATTTTAGATTTAGCTCAAACCCTAGCTAGTCAGATCTCTAGAGGCAGACTGAGAAATCCTGTAATGCACAAAGTCATACAAAAGAGATACTAATTATCGGCTAAAAATTTCAGATCTGTGGAATGGAAATTTAATCTATGAAAATCTTTCAAAATTATTCTTTTTTTTTTTTTTATTTTTTTTTTTTTGGGTTTGGTTTGGTTTGGTTTGGGTTTTTTTGTGGGTTTTTTGGTGTTTTGGTGTTTTAAATTTACTGAAGTTGTCCAGGTTGGTGTAAGATCAAGGGTCAGAAAATTTCAAGTAGGCTTTTCCAAATCATTCCAATTGTTAGAAGCGTGTCAGGGTTTAATACAGTATTTTGCCTACTTCACTACAAAGAATTTTACTTCTATTTTCAGGTAAGACTTTATAAAGAAATTACGGGAATGTTTTAATTTTGAAGTCTCCATTCTCTGACAAATTTAGTGAAATTGTCAGATATATTCAAAACTTATTAGAAATCTTACACTGATGGATTTTTGTGCATGTACACACACACACAAACACACAAACACAAACACACATGGAAAGGCAGTGTAGTCACACACCATAGGCCTAAAATCAGGCCAATCCAGAAATTTCTACAGTCTTTTTATGGAGATTTAAACAGGCAATTTGTAAGCCACAAGTGATGATGTTTGGTCCCAGCTCAAGTACCTACTGGCAGCCTTTCTAGCTTTTTCTACAGAAAGAGAATACAAAAAAGAGACTAAAAGTCCTCACAATTCCCCTAATCTAACTTTTAAATGATGAAACATAACTTTTCCTAGAACTGAGCATATGTACCGAGAGCCAAGTCAGGGGTCAATATGGGTTTCAGCCCTGTTCAGCATCATAAATGATTTGGGTGATGGGGCACAGAATACCCTCAGCAACTTTTCTGATGACACACATCTCAGAGGAGTGGCTGAGGAGCCAGATGGTTGTGTTGGCACCCAGAGGGACTTTGACAGGCCAGAGAAATGGGCTGACGATCATCACAATGTCCAACGAGAGGAAGTGCAAATCTCTGCCCCTCGGAAAAAGCAATCCTGGTCACCAGTTCACAGCTAAGGGCCACCCAGCTGGAAAGCAGCTTTTCAGAAAAGGCTCTGGGGGTCTTGTTGGACACCAAGTTTAACAGGATGCAGCAATGTGCTCTTGAGGCAAGAAAGGTTAATGGAAATGACAGCAGAGGCCTTGGCCATGCAAGCCTGCTCTCATATGATATGTTGACCTTGAGGCTTGGTTGTAATCACATAGAATCTGATTTCAAATAGATATGAAATGGTTTAAAATCTAGGCAAAATGTTTCAAAGGACACAAAAGCTGTTCAGTTTGGAAGTATGCCCATAGGAACAAATGTTACATACTTTTGTGGTGGAGAAGAGAACATGAGTGAGGAAGATGGCTTTTTAGTTTCTCTTGGTGGATGCATGGTCAGGGCTGAGCCAGCCCTTCAGAGAAAGGGGGCTATACCCTTCAGAGCTAGGGAAACTCTGCTCCAGGGTACCCACACAGCCCATGGGTTGAAGGGATGTCAGAGATAGGGTGCAACAAGGGAATATGCTCTTTGATTGCAAGAGATGACAGGAACAAAAACCTACCCCAGCTACACAGATGGGATCATATAGCATTTATTTCTATCCCTAAAAGGTCACCTAATTGCTTGACTGAGAGCAAAATTTAAGGAAAATACTTGCCCTGAAAGAAAATTCTGAGAAAGAGGGAAACTTGTTTCTATTTTGCTGTAATTAGTAATTTTGAGTTTCTGGATGAAAAGCCTTATGCTAGCTTCTATTCTAACAAAACACTGTCCATATAGCTCAAAAGCTCTAATAATACATCCTAAAATATATATAAATAAACACAAACCCAAATATATACACACATACTTGAAGCAATGATAAGAGCTACTTTTATTTTTCACTCACATCAAGGCCACTGTAGATCCCATTGTATTTCTGTAAAAACTACTGATAAAAATCATGTTTGACATGGTGATTATCATCTTTTCTATTGGTGGTGAAGAGAAAAAGTACTACGTATTATTGTCCCTCTTTTGCCTCCCAACATATTATTTGAAGTTTAGTGATACACATGCATGGACAAAAAAATTGGATGATCAAGGGATTAAAACATTTTCAGGCATAAAAATAAAAAATTACTGTCACAGTTCATGCAATATTGGAAACAATCCAAAAAACCCCGCCTCAAACAACCAATATCAGAAAGCAAGAAAAATGGATCTAAGAGGTTCTTGTTGTCCCCAAACATTTTTATATAATTTTCCCACTATTGCACCAAATTATTAACTTCTAGTGACGAAGAAAAGAACTGTGATAAAACACAACTTGCAACCATTTTTAATATATCTATTGCCCTTTCAAAGTAACAGCACTGACTGGATAAGAGCCTTTGGAAAATGGCACCTTCATAAATCTGCTGGTAATTCCTGAAAATATATTTAACACCTGCAGAAAGGATCTTTTTTAGCACCTTCCATTCCATCTTCTTAAGAGATTTAATATAAACTCGTACGTGTATTTTTAGGTTGCAATGTTTCAGTAATGGTTCAGAATGACAAAAGATTTGGACACTTTTGAACCAGCTGTGAGGTACAAAGACTGTCTTCTCACTGTAGAGAAAGAGTACAAGGGTCCATACAAATGGGTTGTAGAGTCAGCTCAGGGAGCTAATGGACTTTAGCTGGTCCTGGGGTTTTTATGGCTGCAGAGGTGAGTCCATGCTCTCTTAACAGAGATAAGGAGCTAAAGCACACAGTTCCTTGGAGAATCCCACAGGAGTAGAAGCTTAACAGTATAGATAAGCCAGAAGAAAATTTTATAAAACATTATAAAGCAGCACTAAAAGTGTGATAAATACTTCACTCAGAGGCAAACACACTGAGGTTAGAGTTACACCTGCCAGCAAGTATTGCTAACTGACATCCTTAGAGAGATTTTAGAACACATACTACATTTAAGAATATGTCACTCTTTCTCCAAGCATGAGTTTAAAATAAATTTTTTGTATGCCTAAATGGAATATGAAATACAGATATAGAATTGTGACCACAAAAGAAGCCCTCAAAAAAGTAGGAAGAAAAATGTTGTATATATAGATACATAGATATAATATTCACTAATATGTGTGTATATATGTATATACATACATGGATAATTTTATACATTTAAAGCAAAAGGTTTCAAGAAGGTTTGCTGGGCATTTCTCATAGTCAGCGCAAGTTTCCATTGATAAAACCTCCAAAAAACCAGGAAGCTTTCATTAAAAGGATTACAAATTCTGAGGAACTAATCACAAATGTTAGTGACTCATTGAATTATTCAATAAAGTAGATCTACATTTGGAGGCTGCTGAGGCCAAACGTGAAAAATTTAAAGGAATATCTGTCTCATTCATGAATCTCTCTGATGCCAGAGAGCAATTTGCAGCCTCAAGCTCCTTCCCAGACCTAAGACTATTACTGGAAGATCATCATATTGTATTACCATGGAATTTGACTTGCAGCCAGGAGCTGGTACTTGCACAGTTCCCTAGGAAGCAGAATCTATGGATTCAGTTCCCACAGGAGTTGTATATTCACATAAGTAGAGTTTTGGCTTCCAGTTCCTGATCCCAGGGATTACTACTTCTGCCTGATAGCCGATGGCTTTTGAAAGCACAAACAATCTCCTTCTAAAAAACGTAGAAGCAAAGTTTTATTTCTTGTGACAACTCCTATTTCCCTACTAAGCACCCAATGAAGGACAACCAACATATCCTTGCTTATGTCTCCCTTTTCTCTAATTTATTGCATTAGCTTGTACACACTTCCCTGGGGTATTATCTTATATATAGTTAACCAACAAGATACTTTAGAGGATTATAAGAAGTTTCTTGGGATAAGTAATATTCATGAGCTTGAATACATAGGGTCTACAGATTTATTTCAGTTTAAATTTAGAGCCAGATGTAAACACTCAGTTTAGCTGAAGTGCCACAGATTTCGCCAGATACAGTTTAAAACCTTCAGGATTCAGGAGTCTTAGAGGCTTTTTCAGTAATTACATTAATAATAGAAAACCTCAGTTACTGTAGCTACTAAGAGAGCACAGGAAAAATGATGCAGATTTCTTTCAGAAGTTTCCCACTTTCGTTCTTGTTGCCTGTGTCCTTTTCAAAATTCATCTGCAGACACCTAGCTGTTAATACCAAAGCCTCAAACAAATAGTGCATCATCAGACTTGACTAAATTCAGAAAGAGTATTTCTGCTCAAACTTAAGCATTTGATAGATAAAATCAATTATATTTGAATAGATTATATTCAGATTTTTTTCAGCATTATGCATATATGTATATAATATTATATTTTGATTATAATATTATGCCATTTCAGAACAAGATAATCATGCTGACTTATGAATATGAACATTATTGTTCCACTGATTCTAAATGCCTTTTGACATACTTTTAAAAATCGCCTACAGAATGTTCTTGTGATGGGAATTTCACACTCCTTTTCAGGCTTTGAAAAAACAGTTGTCAAGGAAACTAATTAGTTCCACAATCATAATTGCAGTAATAATTCATATAAAGAAGACTTGAAGTTAAATAGTGTAACAGACTTCTTACAACTACTTAGAGGTTGTGGGAGAGCACTGAAAGGAAAAAGCCCCTAAGCACCTATAAAACTGTTTTTTAGCAAGAAATGTTCTATCTTTCTTCTGAAATTAAATTAACTAAGCTACTTTTTACTTGAATGTCTGTAGACCACCTATGTTATCATTTACAGAGGAGAATTAAGTTTCTCTGCTACAGTAGCTGTGGCAATAGTATGGAATAGTTTACATAATTATAAAAGGCTAAAGTTAAAATCCATTGCAAAAGAAGTAATATTTTTGTTTCAGATATGCAAAATTGAAAAATGGCTTATCCCTTCCCTAAGTAAGTTATTTCACTGGGACAATGAGTTTCCCTACATTTCTTTTTCCCTTTTCTTTTTCAATCATGGGAAATTTTATTTCTGAATTATGGCAATCATAAGGCTCTGCCTTTTTAAAAACAAGTATACTGAACCTATTGAGACCCTGAATTTCAGTCAAGATGCAAATCAACTTTACTTCAATTCAAGTGCATAAAACAAATATTTGTACTTGAACTGGATCTGAATCTATGAATGAATTAAAAATGTGTTTTCTTTTCAGGAAATAAAAGGTAAGGATGATTCCAATATTCAAAAAACAAAACAAAACTGCTATGGAATATTCAAAAATGTTGCAGAGATCTTGAGATAACTTTCCTGAAAATATATTTGAAGGAAATTCACAACAGACAAGAAAGAAATAGCCAGTTATTTCAAAATTTTCTCATGACATGCTAGTCCATGATTAATTCCAGCTCATTGACACTGTATCAATTCTAGTCAGGTGCTCAGATTGAAATACAGATATTGATATGGTTTACATTTTCTTATATTTGCCACTGTACTTATTTGGTAAGTTTTTTGTTGATCCTATTTGAAAAACGGCAGTCAGAAAATACTGTATTAGAGGATTTAGAACCTGATTTTTCAAGTGATAGTGATGATACTGATCTAATTTAGAAATAATTATTAAAGATGTAGCTCATAATTTTAATTAAAAGTTTGAAATCTCTTCGTCTTAGCATTTTCTTATAAAAGGTAAAATTACCCATAATACTTCTGAAAATAACTTATTTTAGGTTTATTGTTAGCTAAATAATTTTTCATTGTTGCATCAAAATAAAGCCTTACATTGGGAAGCATTAAAGCTCATACACTCAATTAAAATGCAGTTTTTCTTAAATGAAATTTCAAACCTTCCTATTTACACATTTCAAAACATGTATGAAGTTTCTACAGATTTCAAATTTTGTAAATCAGCCTCATAGAAGACTGTTTGGTTACTATATTAGGGGGAATCATTCAGACAGTATCTAAAGAAGACTATTTGAAGTCTTAACCTCATCAGACACTAAAATAAATGACTTTATTACATGTGTACTGAAGGTACTCGTAGAGATGGGACTAAAATCAAGAATTGTAGTAAATAACTGGCTTAACCAGACAATAGGCAGTACAAGGGAACTTGTAAAAGCAGATCTATCTTAAATACTGTATTTCTTGTTAAGTGCCATCAACAAGGTTGAAGAATCAATGTTTCTTTTATACTTAAAAATTACTTCAATTTTTAGAGTCAAGTAGGAGACATGGTCCCATTTAAGGGTCCTGAATCAAATTTTTGCTGATAATAAAGTCTGGGGTCTCACATTTTTCCAGTCCAACACTTGAGTTACATTATGGTCAACTATGCACACTGTACTATGAATTGTAAATAATTCATAGAGAAAAAACACAATGGAATTAACTTACCTGTAATAATGTTGGGCTTTGGAGGCATGCTGAATTCATACAATGTTGGTTCAGAGTAACCCAGTCTGTTGGCAGCTGTAATTTGTACTTCGTAACCCATGGTCCATTGAAGATGCTCTAAGATAATATGGTCTCTACTACCCTGTACTTTTTTCTCTAGCCACTGGTCTTCCTTATCTTTCTGTAAAGATGAAAATATTTGTTTCAATTCTCCCAAACTCTTGTATTATTTGCCTAAAACAATACATTTTGGAGTTCTGAGTAAGGATTTTTGTGATTTTTTTCTATTCCTTATCAGGTTTCCACAATGTGGATTTAGAGAATTTTGTGGTCAACCCTTTTAAATTTTTTTTGAATCAATTTATTCTTTGCTCAACTACCAGTTTTTATTTTACAGAACAGGAGGCTAATCCCTTATATAATAAAATTCTAAAATTAAATTATGTAAGAAGTTTATTTTATACAGACATTTTGATCATTATTCATTCAAAGAAACTTGCCATTAAACCTAGTCTTCAATTGTTCACGAGTCCAACTGTGCTTATATCATACATTAATTATTCAATGAAAATATATACTAATTGTAGCAATATAGGAACTTTTCACAAACCAGGTTATATACAAGAATGTAAACATCACTGAGAAAGTTTGAAGTACTATGTCTGCACCTGTGAGAGGACACAGGGAAATCTTTAGGTTGGTGTTTTAGACAAAAAAGGATTCTCATAATTTCTCACAGTTCAGGTAATTAAGATATGTATACAAAGGGAACAAATGAGTACTTAGGTTGCAAACTTAACTCTAGCGTGTCATAAATCTTACCTTTGCAATCACTAATTTGAGTGCACAATACACTTAATTATTTTTATACAAGTAGAAATTACACAATTACTAATAGGTGGAAGGATAAAACAATATATATTCTCAAACAAAATAGTCATCTTGTTCAAAGGACAACCAATAACAGTCAGTAAGAATCCATGCAGTCTTATTCTTACAGGATACTGAGGTACAATAACATGGCTAAAATATCTCTTGAGAGACAAATCTTGGCCATCCAACCCATACAGTAACACAGACCAAATCAGTGGGTATAAACCACATGGTAAAATTTAAAGCTAAGCAAACTTATAATACCTGCAAATATAACTTTTTAGATGCACGGTACTCAGCAGCTTATATTTAGGCTCCTTGTTGATACAAGTTTCAGAGAAAATAGCATCTAATTTAGGGTGTTCGGGGACCAGTCATGTTCTTTATGACTTTTTTTTTGTCCCCAGTCTTCAGAAAATAAAGGGCACGCTAAATTCCCTTGTGTGCACTGCTGCAGTAATTTATTTGTTATCAGCTCTGAGGTTGATGGACTTCACCTTTTCATAAACTTTATTGCTTTTTCTGCATTAGCATTGGTATTGTCATAATAGTTCTGAGAATGACTAAAATAAAAAAAAAAAACAAAACCTGTTTTCGGGAATATTTGCACCAAGGTGAAAGCTCCTACTTGATGCAGTGATAGACTAATGAAAAACAGCAGAATGGTAGGTCCATTACAAACCATGAAGAAAACCTACATACACTGGAGTAAAAATGGTTTGTTCATCATACAGTGAAAATGGTATTTTCTGTAAAGGATATTTCCCGATAAAATAATGGATACTTTCTATTGCAATCACTTGACTTGACACTGAGTGAATCCACTCACATTGTCACTATACTAAACTCTTTTTACAAAATATATTTTTGCATAACACTGCTGAAATCAAAGTAGCTAATACTCATTGCAATATGCATATGAAAATACTCAGTTATATTAGGAATAGTAGTGTTATGTAGCACTATGGCTATTTAAATTGGTGAGGTATGAGAGGAGTTAGAAAAAATATAGCTTGATTCCAAAGAATATCAACATGAATCAGAAGTTCTCTACATAACCTCAGTATTGTGCACAGATGCCATGTGAATATAGTAAGGCATTCCAAAGGGTTTCAGAAACACAGAAAGACAGAAAAGTATACTGAATTGGAAACTAAAGAATCAGGCTAGTACAGTTCCTGCAGAAAAAGATGGTAAACAGAGATATGCGTATACTTTGAAAACAAACTGCAAAAATCTATGTGATGAATAGAATTGAGGCTGCACTTCTGCAGACAGAAGAACAAGTGAAAAGGTCAAGTGAATTTGGTCAGTTGAAAAATAATGAGTGAGTTGAAACATAAAAGGATACCTGCATATGCTATGCCAGGGATATCATAATTTAGTTAAAACTGAAATCAAATGGGTGAATTGAGATAAATGAAATAAAGCCCAAGCTCTGAGTGCAAAGACAGGAAACTTTTTTGAAGAGTGACAGACACAAGTTAGGACGAAGAGGAATAAAGTATCTGGAAAGCAAGGTGTGTTCTAAAGACAAACAAACAACAAAAAAGAGCCCAAACCAAACCAAGCAAAAAACCTCCCAACTTCTCTGTCCTTCATTTTGGCTGTTATTTCAGCTATATGGCATTTTCACTACTTTCCCCTAAGCAGAGCTCAGTATTGTGGCCATGTTTGATTTACTACAAGTATAGAAATGGAAAAAGAGTGATGAGAACACAAATTGTGAGTCTGTCATGTAAATCTTGCACGAATCTCCCTGTTTAATATAAGATCGTTTAAATTGTAGCTTAAGGAGCAGAAGAGAAAACGATAAGAGGTCACTTTGTACCTTATTAGGTTGTTCTGTTGTTAATACTTAAAATTTATAGAAGCTCTACATATGTGCAGTGTTCTACAACAAAAGGAATGAAACTTCTAAATTACAAACAGTAGTCTAGATTGGGGGTGAGTTAATATAAATGTTTTCAATAATCATTAATATCAAGCAACAAATGCACATTTACAGAAACTCTGGGATCTGCAACCTCAGAGATTAAAATATTCCTTTATTTACATCTTAGTTTGTTTCATATTATGCAGAAATACTCCTTTACAAAAGACCACTGAACCCAGTCAGTTACTGGCAGTTCTGTGGATTTTACTGCCCACTTCCACTACTCTTCAGCCTTATATTAGTATAAAGCAAAATCAACCCCAAAATCCTCACATCATTATTTCTTAAATGTGTATGTATTGGCTTTATATAATTTTGGTTTCATATTTTTTCTATAATATAAGAATCAGTCAAATTTATTTAAGAGTCTAAGAGCTAGGTTTTTTTAAGACAGCCTAACCCAACCGCTTAAATACCCTGACAAAAACAAAACCAAAACCACCCTCCTAAAACAAACAAACCCACAAAAAACTACCAAAAACTAAACAAAACAGTGTAAAACTCCAGTCTACCATGACTTGACTGCTTCTCAAAACTGAGGGCACACCTGATAACAGTGGAAGTAAAGCCAATCCACTGTTTAGGCAGCAGTTTACTAGTCTGGAAAATAACATCTCTCTTTAATGGTCATTCTACATTGTATCCAAAATCACATTCTCTGGGATCTTATAAAAAGTGAGAAAAAGTGATTAACCCCTTCCAAGTCTTCCCTTATTTTCCACCCTCTCTAAATTGTTGAGCTGAATTCTCAGCTCAGACTTATGGTGGTCCTGTGATGAAAAAACAGACAGGGGACACCACACTGTTCTAAAAGCTGGCTGGAAAAAATATCAAGAAATGCAGAAGAAAATTTGATCATTTAAAGCAGCAACTTCACAAGAATTAATTATATGAGGTTGGGGATTACTAGGGCTGGTTAATACAGGTAATGAAGTTCAGGGGCAAATACTGAACCAAGCACAAAATAGCTGGTAAAATGATATTAAAATGCACAGAAAGTCAGAGGATCTGGCTGGTAGACTGGAACTTAAAGATGCAAAACCATTTATCTGTTTCTTGGTAGGTATCTCAGAGTGGGAGTAAATGAGAAATTCTCTCTTTTAAAATATTCTATATCTATAATGTTTCTTGTAGAACCCACCATGAGGCAACAAAATTAACGTCCTACATCAACACAATCAAAAAAGAGTGAATGTGCTTTAGAGTGAAGGACATAAACGATCAAACTCTTATCTGCCAAAATTCACAGCATTAATAGTAACCTTGTCACAGGTCAAAAGCAGGTGGACAACTTTTAGACCTGTAAAAACCAGTCACTTTAGTAAATTTTTCTTGCTTTTATCAAAAATTTCATAATCATAAAAGGGTGTTATTTTTATTATTCTGTTCTAATTCCAAATATTTACTAAAATTTGCCCTGCCAGGGAAAAATAAAAACAATCCTTCTCCCCTCACCACTCTTTTCTCTTTTCTTTTCTAGCTTACTGTTGGCATTCTGTGACCTGGCAATATAGAAATGCTAAGACACCTATTCAGAACTTTCTTTTTAAGCATTATTGTGATAGATGTTGGTATAATTCGTGTTTTATTGTGCATATATAAAATAAGGTATAAAGCATTTCTGGTTTAAGAAAACACAAACGGCTTGGGATTGCAAAATCTGCTGCTGGAAACTCGGGAAGTAAGGCGATTTGCAACTGAACAAGGATGGCACAGAGAGGAGATGGGTCCACCCAGACTCAATGAGCTTGCCAACGACTCAGTGATTAACTCCTGATATCAATCTGATCTCCTCATCAGGACTGTGAATCTGAATGTCTAAGTTCCTGAAAATCTGCTCAAACGCCATTCCTTTCTTGGAAATCTCATCAACCCACTGGCAGCAGAAAATGAATATGTAACCAACTCAAGTGGGACAAAGAACTAAAGACATTGTGGCCTCAGGCCTGAAAAACTGTATAAAATCTGGCTCTCTCATGGCCAGTTTGTGAACTTGGGGGGATCAGTGCACCAGAGGCTGGTCTCAGGTTCACCCAGTGCCAACCCTGGGCTCGATGCTCACTTTGATTGTGGCTGTTCCGAAATTCGATTTTTTGCAAATTATCAATAAATTCCTTATTGATAAAATTTGGCTGATTTAATTTATAACAATTATGAAGTAAATTTAAGCAGTGTCAACACTTTTCAAAGGCTACTTTGTAGCCTGCCTTTCTCTTGTCTGGCTGTGCCTGGTCACCTCCCTGCCCTGAGCTGCAGTGACAGCTACTCCCCTGTATGCCAATTGCTCCTTCCTCCTTGGCCCTCCTTGTCTCCTCAACTCTCCCCTCTCAGTTTTAATTTATTACTCTGCTACTTGGTTAATGCCCCATCAGATAACAGCCATTTACAAATTCAGTACATATTTCCATAATTTACATGGATAAGGCTTCACATCTGTTGCGAAACACCAGCACATCATCATGGGTATCCCAACCAACTCTGGAAACACCATAAGCAGAACCAAAGGGAGGCTTCAGTTGGTCCCCATGAAAAAATATTAGAGTTCTTATGAGAAGTGTGGTTGGCTGGTAACCTCTGGCATCAGTCAGGATAATTCCCTAGAGAATTCCCATCACTGCCTTTTCTATCTGTTTACTGGGGAACAATTTTCTCATGTTTTACTCTTCCCCTTCCTATTCTTTCCTAAGGTAACTTTGAAGCCAATATGGGCCATCAGCCTCAGACTCCATCAGTGAAGCTTTGTCAGGCTGTCTCAACTTTCTTAGTGTAACAGCATGAGAAAAATTGAGGCTGCTAATCATAAAAATTGCACAGTACCTAATACTCTGGAATACAAAAGAAAATGTCAAGCTGCTTATTATTTGATTGTAGTCAGTAATTCCTGCCCATAATACGAAGAAATAAATTCCTAGGAAAGGAATATTCAACAGAATGAAATACATGACTTCCAGAAAAAAATGTACTGATTGCCCTCGACCAGGCTGTAATATTGCTTTAACATCTTAAAGGTTGTCCTTCCCTCAGATTAAAAAAAAAAAAATCTGTGTAAAACTTAAACAGAGGTCAATTAACATTTTGAAGGAAAAGCCATTGATGTATGGATTGTTATCAAATATGCTCTTCAAACATGCAAGCACATTGGTCCAGGTGCTGGCAAGAGTTAAAGGAAAACTAATTAAATACGATGACTGGGGAAGATAGAAGAGAAGCAGTCAACAGATAATTATGAACTTTAAATAGATTCATTCTTTCTGATTAAAACATCAAATAATTATTCTGCTTCTTCTTTTGTTGTAGAAAGGCCTTTAATTTAGTCAAACTGCTTTTTCAATTGGAAGCTCAAGGAGTTAAGGATTCAAGGTCCAATGAAAAGCTATCTTCTTCAGTAACCTTTTAACTTTCCAGTTACTGCTTAAACTGCGCATTTACCTTCCAACAACACACAGGAAAAGTCATTTTTATACTATAATATTTTACCTTAGTCAAAACACGAGATCAAAATCAGATTTCCAAAATTTTTTGGGATAGAACCAAAAGAATTTAGCTTATTTTAATCATAAAAACAGATTAAATTCCATATGGTGCATGAACATACTGTATCTGAACAGTTTATTTTGCATTCAGTGGTAAATACTTCAAGGCATTGTAATCTAACTAGGAAGTTCAATCCGGCAAACTCTATTTTTATCTTCTATTGCATATTTTACTATACTTGTCTTCTTTGCAATTACTTTTCTTTTATGTCAACTGTATCCACTGGATAGAAAGTAATTTAAGGTAAAATAAGGTAAAATAAGATTTTGGAATCAGTGGTAGCAGAATAACTTCTGGTCATCAGACTGCCCTAAAGAGTGCTACCAAACACTTTTCAGTTAATTTGGAGCTACTAATCTTCTTTGGTTATATTTAGCATAGGAGAAGAATTTTACATACCAGGTTTAGCACTTGGATAATCCCTAGACTATAATCAAAAAGTTACATTATTCGCAAACATAGGAAATGTGACAAAACCTATAACAATTAAAGGATCTGTTTTTTCCTTTCTGATAACATTCAAACAGGTTCTATAGTTAATTTCTCAAAAATTGCTTATTTCTGTGAATAAATACAGTCCTTACTACCTTCCATTTAACATGCCTAGATATCCAGGGTTACATTCCCAATTTTCTAGACTCCTAATGGACTCGAAATTCTGCTGTAACACTTCGGTAAAATGGGTCTACTCAGATAAAAGTATTACAAAAGGAAATTTTATAAAAATTCAGACTTTGGAATTAAACACATCACTTTTTTCCAGCTCAACAGCTACTTTTTCAATCCAATAATTTCTGAACATAGTACATCAGGAAGAGTATTTTAGCTACATTATTAATAGTAATAAAAAACCCACACAACTCTTTTTAAAATGGATTATATTCTGCAGAAAAGCCTGTTTTCTAAACTTGCCAGATTTGATGAGAGAACACCAAAACAGAGCTGTCTAGAAGACTAAATGCCTAAAGACTCTACTCGATGGCTGTCTGAGAACAGACATGTTCCCTGAAACTCATGAAATTCCCTGAAACTCAACAATGTGACAATTATTTAGCTTTTGTAAGACAAGACTTGGAATTCAGGCAGATAGAAGATATGAACCATGATCAGCTAATTAATGTAATTTAAAATTAATATGGAGCACTGCAATATAGCTTTCTATCAATACAGATGCATTTATAATAGATTTAAAATTTGCTGTTCAAAAAACCTTTAAGTGTGTAATTTTGACATTTGCTGATTTACTGTGTTTTTAAAAGCTGAACACAAATGTCCCACTTTTACTATGCAACCAAAAGAGAATATAGTTTTCTTGATAAGATGAATTTTCAGTATATCTTTAGGAGTAGCTGGGTGTTTTTATTTTTGTTTTTTTTCAATTTTTATTTTATAATCTGGCATCTGCAACTGTTGCAGTTGAGCTGCAAAAGAAAACATATCTTTTTTTTTAAATTATTTTCTGGAATGCAAATCACTTCGGTAAATTTCAAATAGTATCAAGAATTTTCTCTGCATTAAAAGCAGACAATAACAAGCATAATTCACTTATTTTAATTAACTGAAATACTTACACTTCTGTATTTGACGATATATTCCAGTATGGGGGCACCTCCATCATCTTGCTTAGTTATGCTAAGTTTAAAACTCTTGCCACTCTCTGGTTGTCCATGAATTGAAGGGGGGCTTGGCTCCCCTAAATAAGGAAACAAACAGTAAATAATAATAATAATAATAATAATGATTCAGCAGCGAGTTAACTCTTAAATTACAGCTAGGAACTTGTCAATATTAATATTAATCAAAATCTTATAATCAGTGTAATCATTCCAGACCCTACAAAACAGCCTGTATATGAAGAGATGTTAAATGTTAAATACCGTGCTTGAAATATGTTCTAATGTAGATTCCTCATACAAGGAAACAAAATTATGTGAAGTATGAAAGAATTATTAATTTCTTTGAGACATTCTCACTTCCAAGACTTTTAAATGGAATTTCCTTCCAAAATCATTTAGTCATCAATTTAGCAAGGCTGGCAACCTGCTACTCACACTGAAGTTTAAAAGATTCTTTTACAGGTAGGCATCCATAACTTAAGCATAACTTTTAATCCCATGTGAGATTTCTAAATTGCAACACAGTTTTTAAAATTGAAGTAAATTTACTCTCCAATAAATGTACCAAGTCAAATGAGATAAAAAGTTATCTAAGAATAACTTCTTCTTAGAGAAGTCAGTATCAAGACTAAATGTAAAGAATAATATTTTCAAAAGTAAAACCAAATGTCATATTTATAACGAGACGATAAAGGTAGTCTTAAACATGCACTCAAAAGATTAACAGCCACTTTAAGACCCTTTCCTAGTCTTCTGACTTTTAGTCATTTCCTATGTGAACATATACTGAAGTGTCTTATCTTCAAAATATGTGTAAAAATGCATTTACCCAGAGAGATACTGTTCCTTTAAAAATGCATTATTTGTGTTTAGAACTTATTAAAGTAAGGATAAACTTAGATCACAACATAAAACTTATCTAGCTTTCTATCAGATAATATATGTATGTATAATGTCTTTCAGTTTCTGTCATTCTTCCACCAAGGTTATAATAGGAGTAATAGGAAATTATTTTATCTGTCCTGGAATATACTTAGAAAATCTATATGCTTCAATGAAAATAAATTTGAAAGCTACCAAGTTACTCTTTTGGAATGNTATAATCTAGTAATATAATATATATCATATATAATGTAATATAACAGAAATATTTTGTGTTCCTTGTAGTTACATTACTTTTATTGTTCATTCTCTTAGGGCCAGTATTAGCAACACTGAGTAATGCCCTATTCAGGAAACAGTTCACTTGCAACAGATTTATGACAGACTGGTCTGGCAGTAGCTGCTGATGTATTTCAACATGTCTGTTCAATTAATATACACTGCCATCTGGTAGTTCGTTTGCTTTTCTTCTCTCTATGTATTTAATTTATTTACTATTGTTTCTATTTAAAGATATTTGAGAAAAATATTTTTCATTTGCCCTTAATATTTTAACATGAATCTCTGGCCTATAGTTTCTACAAGTACAGAACTGATTTCATAGAATTTCTCATGTGCATATAGTCACAGTTAAAACAATTTTTTTTCATAATTTCTTCCATAGCTTTGGATTTCTGTTTGCGGCTTGATAATTGCAGAACAGTAGCACCATAGTTTGATGAAGAAATGTCTCCAGAAACGGCCAATTCACGTCTTTTAGATGTGGATAATATCCTGAGTGCTAATGAGAAAAATTCCTTATTCTAATATCTGTCATGGCTTTTGCTCATTATATCAAATAAAGACATCTTTGAATATCAGAAATGTAAGATAATGGGATAAATTCTCCAATTTAAGTTCACTCATATTTGAAAATGTGGAATAACAAAACATGATTTCTGAGAAACAATGCAAAGACTGATGTACACTTGAGAATGGATTATAAACCTGAAACATTATCTACAGTGAATCATAAATCTAGAGATATAATAATAATAATAATAATAATAATAATAATAATAATAATAATTTAACAGCACAAGTATTACTCACGGACAGGTAAAGTCTGAAAGATCTCAATTTTGCTATACTCTCCTTGCCCTTTTCCATTTACAGCAGCTACTTTGATTTCGTATGTTGTGTTTGGTTCCAAATTGCTCAGAACAACCATGGCTAAAGAAAAGAAAAAAAAAAGAAAGAAAAAAAAAAGAATAAAATTTGGCAAAGTAATACATTTATAAAAAGAAAAGACATTTTCAAAATTTGCATTCTTCACTTGTAAATTAATGAGTCTCATATTCTGACAGTACATTGGTTTCAAACTTAGCTTTTTTGTTGAGTTCTAATAGTCCCCTTTTTCATCTACATAAAATCATTGCTGTGACTGAGCAAGTTATGCTTCTGAAGGAACAGTGAAGTCAGTGTTAGAGAAGCCACAGACAACAATTAAGGACCTTGATGGGGCCTGATATTTTATGTTCAGATTGTGAGCACAGTGTATTGGGTTCTCACAGCCAGGTTTTTGGTAGTGAGGCTGCTACAGAGGTGGCTTCAGTGAGAAGGTGCTGGAAGCTTCTCCCATGTCTGACAAAGCCAATCCCAGGTGGCTCCAGGATGGACCCACTGCTGGCCATGTCTGAGCCCATCAGTGACAGTAGCTTTCTGTGATAACATATTTAAAAAGGAAAAAAAGTTATTGTGCAGAGGTATTTGAGAAGAGCAAGATGAGTCTGAGAGAGGAACAGCCCTGCAGACACCAAGATTAGTGGAGAAAGAGGGGCAGGAGTTGCTCCAGATCTGAGATTCCCCTGTAGCCCACGGTGCAGACCATGGAGATGGAGCAGTGTCCTGCAGATACAAGAGACCTTGGGGATGCAGAGATCCATCTGCAGCCCATGGAAGAGGCACACACCAGAGCACATGGATGCTGAGAGAGGGCTTTGATCTTGTGGGAAACCCATGCTGCAACAGACTCCTGGGAGGGGACCTCCAGACCCATTCCAGGAGCCCATGCCAGAGCATGATTCCTGGTAGGACTTCTGACTCTCTGGGGGAACCCCACTTGAAGCAGCCTATCCTCGAAGAATTGATCCTGGGAAAGAGAGACCCACTGGAGAAGTTCTTGGAGAGGTGTTGTTTTGGACTCACTTTGGTGTAGTTCATGGACAATTGTCTCCCATGGGAGGGACCCTGCACTGGGGCAGGGAAAGGACTCCACTCCCTGAGCAGCAGCAGGAACAAGATGTGATGAACTCCTTTTTTGACCAGGTGACCTGTCTGGTGGATGCAGCAAAGGCTGTGGATGTTGCCTATTTGGACTTCAGCAAGGACTTTTACACTGTCTCCCACAGCACACTCCTGGCAACCTGTGGCTTGGGCAGGAGCACTTTTTGCTGGGTTAGGAACTGGCTGGATGGCTGAGCACAGAGAGTGGTGGTGAACAGTGCTGCATCCAGCTGGCAGTGGTGTTCCTCAAGAGTCTGTTTAATATTTTTACTGATGATATGGTTTAAGGTATTGAGTCTTTCATTAGTAAATTTGCAGATAACACTAAGCTGTGAGTGTGTGTTGATCTGTTGGAAGGTAGGAGGGCTCTGCAGAGAGACCTGGAATAGTTGGATGGATGGGCAGAGTCCAATAAGATGAAGTTTAGTCCTGCACTTTGGCCACAATACCCCCCTGCAATATTAGAGGCTGAGGATGGTGGGGTGGGACAGTGCCCAGGCAGAAAGGGACCTGGGGGTTCTGGTGACAACAGCTGAATGTGAGCCAGCAGTGTGGCCAGAAGGCGAATGGCATCCTAGCCTGTATCAGGAATAGTGTGGCCAGCAGGAGCAGGGAGGTCATTCTTCCCCTGTACTCAGCACTGGTGAGGCTGCACTTTGTGTGCTGTGTCCAGTTCTGGGCCCCTCAATTTAGGAAGGATGTTGAGATGCTCAAATGTGTCCAGAGAAGGGGAACAAGGCTGGTGAGGGGCTTGGAGCACGAGCCCTATGCAGAACAACTGAGGGAGCTTGGGGTGTTTAGCCTGGAGAAGAGGAGACTCAGAGGTGACCTCATCACTCTGTACAACTTCCTGAAAGGTGGCTGTAGTCAGGTGGGATTGGTCTCTTTCTTCAGGCAACAACTGACAGAACGAGAGGACACAGTCTTAAGCTTTGCCAAGGGAAATCTAGGTTGGATATTAGGAAAAAAGTTTTTTTATGGAAAGAGTGATAAGGTACCAGAATTGTCTGACCGGGGAGGTGGTGGAGTCATTTTAAAAAAAGGATGTGGCACTCAGTGCAATGGTTTAGTTGAGGTGTTAGGACTGGGTTGGACTTGATGATCTTGAAGGTCTCTTCCAACCTAGAAATTCTGTCATTCTGTGTTTCTGTGACCATTATCCTCATTCTCTGTCTCGCTGTGGGGGAAGAGGTAAAGTAAAGTAAAGAGAATTGGTGGGAAGATGTTTTTAAGACTTGTTTTACTTCTAATTATTCTGGTCTGATTTTGGCTGACAATATATTCAATAAATACCCCACATTGAGTCTATTTTGCCCATGATGGTAATTGACGGCTGACTTTCTCCCTGTCCTTATCTCAATCATGAGCCCTTTTTTACATGTTCTCCCCCCTGTCCAATTTCACAGGTGAGCAGCTGCAGCAGTCAAGTGGAATCCAGACAGGGTCAACCCATCACACATAGGAGACATGAGTCTGGCAAAGAAAATTATGAAATTTTTCCATCATCCTTCCTGGCAACTGGCACATAATGCATGCTCCAGCCACCTTCATAGAGTTCATAAGTTGCCATTTTTCCTTTTTGGACAGCAATATCAACTCTTGTTGATCTATGCTCTAAATTTAAAATGCAGCTACATGAACATTGATGGTGACTTTCTGGTGCTCTGGTCTGCCAGTTCAAGAATGTGTTCAAGACCTAAAATGAAAGGTGCCAATGATTGTCAAAGCAAGAGATTTGAGTTATCTACTGGGGACCTGAAAGAGGATTAGGCAGGTTTGTACATATTTCAGAGGAGGTGTATAGGAATACATAAATTAAATGTAACAATAATTAAATAATAATTAAAAAAAAACCAAATTTGGTAAGCAAAAGGGTGGGAACTGAGGACATGATTTCAGAAATCAGACTGAATTCCTGACAGTGGTAATTCACACAACCTAGCTCTATTTTTCTACCTAAAGATGCCATCTGAAATAGAAAACAGGGATAAAGCTTGCCAAAACGCACTAAGAATACTAAATACTAACAGTAAATCTAGAAGTAAAAATCCAAGAAAATAATGTTGGACTCTGGAAATCTTTATGGGAATACATTAAAAACAGTATCATAATACTGTATTTACTAAAAAGCAATATTGAGCATGCAGTTGGAAATGTGGATCCATGCAGAGTTCTTGGAATATTACCCTGCCTTTAGAAGAAAGATTCCTTTTATTTTCTCTCCAGCAACTGCCTGCTTGCTGTTTGCCAGATCTGTGATGAGCCCTCCCTATGTCACTGGGGAGTGGATGGAAATTAGGTGGACTTAACTAGGGGCACAACAGCATTTGTCTTGCCCAGGAAAGCATGGGTTGTAATGTTTTACAAGTGGCTGTAGAAATGTAATATCTTAAAAAAGAGACAGTAGTATCAGTCCCTAGGGGGCTTAATTTTTTCATCATAAAGGAGTATTTTTTAGTTGCTTTAGGCCTTCTTTTGAAGTTATATATTCAATGAAAGCATAATTATTTCTGTCCGTACTCTTTGTTATTCTTTTCAGTCCAGATTTATTAGCATTTATATTTCTACAGTTTCTACAGCAGTCTGACAGAGTTCCCATTAAATGTGACGCTAAATGGATTTAATGAATTTGGAAAAACAGTAGCTTCTACATTTCACACTCTATTATGGGCATTTTGCATGACTTTGCCATCAAAACATAACTGTTTTGTTGTAAATAGAGCAGTAGAATTGTATGTCTTCCAGCATGTTTAGTTTTATCAATTTATGAGATTTAAAAACATTGAATTATGAAGTATAATCATTTCATGAAAAAATTATGTATCATCATGAGAGTAAGAATAGAATTAGAAGATATAACATTGAGTCCTGTTAAGATGAAATTTAGAACTTAATTAAGCAGTAGAAGTATTTGACTTGCCTTTCAGCCATGATTACTTTCCAAGGCTGAATAATTTCACTGAAAAGAAACCTTAGGGCATATCAAATATTAGTGCTACTGTGTATGTTTTTAAAAATTAAACAACATAAAAACACAACTATGAGTCTACATTTAAGAAAATGCAAATGTGTTAACTACATGAAACCTAAGGATCCAATTTTATAAACACTCCTGGGACCTATAGAAATTAATAAAATTACTTGTATATGCAGTATGTAAAGAATCAGTGTATACTTCAGAATCCCCTGCACAGCACTATGTATCTAGATACAATGGCTTTTGCAACTACATTTGTGGAATTAAACCAGATATATCTGTTAGCATAATATGTCCTCAGAATCTGGACCCACTTAGTATCAGTGATGGAGTGACGTGTATATGTTATATATGTAGGAAAAATTATAACCATGGCCTTCTGATAAACAAAGAAAAGAACCATTCTGGATTACAATACATACTCCAGTTGTAAAAGAATACTTTTTTTACAATTATTTTTTTTTTTACAATGTGTGTATCTGTTCTTTAAGTATAAAATCAGCTTATTCATCTTTCCATATACAAATAATTTTTTCTCAAGGGAAAATATCCCTGGCCACAATGGATATTTTGATTTCTTTCACATTCAGTGCAGAAATGGGAAAAATCCACTGCATATCATATGTGTACATTATGCCATTGGCATATTTATTGATGGCTGTCAATATCGAGATATACTGAAAGTGAAATCCCTTTCTTTCAGAGTATCATTTGAGAATTTCAGTTTCTTCTAGCTGTTATATCAGTAAATATTGCCTTTCTAATCACAGTATCTGTGAGTTTTAGATATATAATTCAGTTTTGTAGATTGATTTTGCTGGAATTATTCACGTAAGAGTGACTGGTTAGATTGAGAAGTAGATTTGGAAGGAATACTCCAAAGAGGTAAAAGGAGAACAGTCTCTTGTGAACTCTCCAAATTAAATAAATTATCTAATTTAAGTTAGTTAGTTAATAAATTAACATGATGCACAACAGCTCAGAGCTTAGTGTTATCCATATATAAGTGAGGCTTTAAGTCTCAAGGTATTTTTGGAGAACATCATGACACAAGAAGTTACCAGGTATATTGGTTTTGGTTTAGTACACTATATTAAGGCTTTAATAGAAAATTATTAATAATATTTTTGACAAGGTATACCATGAATATCATTGCTTGAGTTTTTTTTTTTTTGTTTTGTTTTGTTTTGTTTTGTTTTGTTTTGTTTTGTTTTGTTTGCTTTGCTTTGCTTTGCTTTGCTTTGCTTTGGTTTTGGTTTGGTTTTGTTTTGTGTTGTTTTGCTGGGTTTTTTTTGTTTTGTTTTCTTTTTGTTTGTTCTTTTTTTAATTTTGTCAACCAAAAATTAAAAGGAAACACAGGAACAGAAAAGAATTAAACATAAATGAATAAAAAATTAAGTTTAACTTATTATGTGATAATAAGTTAATCCTAAAGTTTAAGCAACAGTAAGTATAAAGTCCTTCTTTTTATTCTACAGATTATTGTAATTTACAAGCAACTCTAATAAATTTAAACACAAATATGTTAGATTGAAAAAAATGCAGAACTTCATACTATTTAAAATATAGCTTGCAAGCATTTCATCTAGAGAAGTTCCTTTTATTGTCATAGAATTTTAACTGCTGTCAAAATGAACCATGGGAAAGCAACATCTAACACAAGATTTGCTGTGAAATAAATTGTACCATAAATCCAAGTCTGTAAAACAAACAACAACAACAACAAAAAAATTCCCCAGCTGCTTCTCTGGTCCAGGGTAGGTTGTTTATGTTACTTTATTATAGTAGAATGAGAGGAAAAATGTCTGGCATATTACATTGTCTTTTTACTGAAGCAATCTGCCTCAGAAACCTTCTAAGAATTGTGATATATTACAGAAACCATCACCAAGGAAAAAAAGGTTAGGGGAACTAGCAGTACAGTTCCTCTACATTAATCCCAAAGTGGATCTTATATTGAGGTTAATTAACAGAAATACTACATTGTTACATTGATCTCATTGGAGAGGTATCTGCTGCATAGAACAATGTTATTGCAGTTCAAAATTCAATCCCTTGAGGATGTCAGATCTAACAGAAGAAAGATATAAATATGTTTTGAAACAAAGTACCTCAGATACATTGTTGCTGAAATGACATCTTCACTCCTATATACCTGAAATTGTGGTGGTAGAGTGAAATTTCTGTCAAAGAAGTATTACAAATTTGAGGATGGTTTGATTTTTTTCTTACTTCTCTCCCTTTAATCCCAATCTATATTACTACAGAGGATGAATGTAGCCTGCCTACTGTGCATGCTAATAAATGGAGTGTTTTGATTTAATGGCACTTTGCTGCACCTATTACTCATTAGTTTACTACTCTCAAGGAAAAACTGAATCCCCTGGAAATACCTGAATCTCTTTCAGAAGAAAAAAAAAATTAACAGCATTTTTATGAAGCTTAAACAGGTTTCTCTTTGTGATGATGATTCATGGTCTTTTTAAGGGCAGGAGAAAAACTCATGGGAAGGCAACTTAAGGTAGTAAAGTAATAAGGTTCTGTACAAATGTCTGAGACTCTTGTGCATGTTACAGAATATGAGGAACTTTGCCCAAAGTCTGTCTGCCTGGGATGAGCAACAACTGTTTTGTTTATTCTATGTGTTTGCACAGTAGGAAGAAGAGTATAAAATGTCTTTTTTTCTAGCTGAGACTCACAGTTAGCTCAGAGAAATATTGACAGAATGCAGTTAGAAATTGCCACGGGGGAGAAGTACAGGGAAAAAAAAAAAAAAAATTGCTACATAATCGACAAAAGTTTCATTCATATGCAGAAACATTCAGGCTGTCTCAGTTCCATCTGTCTGCCTTGCCCAAATATCAATTAATTTCATAAATACTCATTCAAGCATCTGGCTGTAAATGTCAGAATTCAGCTAACACAAATAAATAAACTGCAATAATGAAAATATTTCAAGTTGCACATTCTATGAAAAAAAGATAATGATAGCAAATCATACTGTCAGTGAAATCATTGGCATAAACTGGAGACAATATCTGCCTTTAAGGAATTCCCTAAAACACCAGAAACAAATGTAACCATTTTAATTATCAGAAAAAATGGTTCTGTTCCCAGTATTTCCATCATTCTTTGCACTATAAACTGTAATTATTACATTATTTTGGAATAGAAGTATTAGTGGTTTATTTAACTGTGAATACAAATAATTACCCATGACTAAAGATATACAGCGTAGTAGATCAGGTATAATTAATATAATCTAATGTTCACTAACATGAGTAATTTCTTTACAAAACACTTTTCAGTAGATTGCACTAAAAATGCACTTGGCAAAAATGGCTTTAATATTTTTATTAATATTAATATATAGCACATTAAAACACAATTACCATGTTAAGTTCCTTTCTTTCGTGTATTTAATTTTTAATTTTATTTGGCTGGATTTTGAGATACTACTATACAAACTGAACCAAAAGTAGCAGGGATTTTCTTGATTCCTATTTCTACTGAAATAAATCTATTCAGAAGAGACTAAATAATCTATGGGAAAATTAGTACAAAATGCACAGTATTATAAATTAATGAAAACAAAGCAAAGAGGAGTGTAAACTAAAGGGACTAGAAAAGAACAAATTTGTGGATTGACAACATAATTTATAATATATTGAATCAGCATGAATCCAGAAGATGGGGCTCTTCATTTAACAAACTTCAGGTCTAACAATGAATACACCTTCTTTAGAAGTTCATTTATTTAAAAAACACCCTTAGTTCAACTTGCATTTAATCAGAGTAACAGCAGAGCACACAGGGAAAAAAAAAGAGAAAACTTTCCTTGAACAAAAGCAATCTATTGAGATAGATCATTCATTTCAACAAACCTTGCACAACTTTATTCAGAACAGAGAGACATGCAGAAACTGCATATAAATTAAACCACCTATGCAGAATTAAAAAAATGTTAATGCATGTATTATTTTTAGGCTATATGTTTACAAAAATATTTGTACTCCAAATGGTAAAATAGACCATATTATCTTGATATCTTCTTCAAATTTTTCTGTTATACTAATTTGACAATAAAATAGAATATTTCATGAACAAATCCCACCACTAGTACTGATTAGCATCCTATCAGTAATTGTGTGCAACCAGGATCTAGCTTTGATAGATTTTGTTTCCCATCACCACTACAATGGAATTTATATTTCAAACACACACTCTTAAATATCCCTTTCTCCAAGTTTTCAGTTATATATTTCCTTGACTATCTTTATGATGACCAAACCATCTGCTTAATACCAAGTCTTTAAAAATGCAGTCAACTTCCATAAAAGTCACTTGTAGATATTAAAGGAAAGGGAAATGGAAGTCAAAGAATAGGAAAGGGAAAAATGACAAGAAAGAAAGAATGGACAATTAAAAACTTCAGAAGTACCACTAAATATAAAGTTCAGGATTGAGAGTCCTTGAAACAACTGATATTCCCTGTAAGAAGATCTTGTTAAGCTAAGCAAAGGCATCCTGAGTGAAAAAATTCTTTACAGGATACAATAGGTAAAAATGGAAATACATACTCAGCTTCAAAATCACACAATTCAAATACATTTCATAAACAAATGCTCCTTGAATTACCTAACTTTTAAAGTGTCAGGTCTCCTCCTATAATTAACTATCCCTTAATTTTATTTATTTAATAAGTGTTTTAGAACACGCTTTTAAGAAACACTTCTATAATTTTTTGTGTGTGTGCATAGCATTGTCAGTGTTTTGTAGTGTTGCAACTTACTGGACAATAATTTAAACAATGCTCAATGATGGCTATCAGTTTCCTATCACAGCACTTAGAAGCATTAATTTAGAAAATAGAAATTCTGGATCTCATGGTCATGGAGACTGATGAAGTTTGGCACAGTTCTTAGAAGAAGTGATCACAATTTTTTTTTTTTTTTTTTTTAATTTAATATTCATACCAGATATTAGAAATACTGATACACTGGGAGAGACATGAAGAACTGAAAGAGATTATAACAAGACAAAAGGTCGAGTAACCTCCATCCCTGGGACTAGAGATGAGTTAGAAAAAAACACATCTGACCTGACCTAGGACTGGCAGTAGTCTCAATTCAAGCAGGAGGCTGGACCAGATAAATACCAGGTATTCCTTCCAACCAAAACTTCTGATTCAATAAATTAAAGGGGAATATTATCTTGGTTCTTAGAACTCCATTTTGCCCTCTGCTATAAAACTATTGTACAATTCTTAATGCAAAGATTTTGCTTGGAGGAGCAGCCAGACACTTGAAAAAAACTATACTAAAAAGTTTAATGAAACAATAAATGTTTCATTCAGTGAAATCAATGGGGATTTGGACATCTACCAGATATTGCCCCCATGATGTGAAAAGAAAGTATTGCTCAAAATGCTTTCTAACATATGACTAATGTTCTCAGCAGGGTTCATTGTTAAATATTTATGTCACTATAATCGCTGCAATTTTAGTAGTACAAATTATACTGCTAGATATAAAACCTGATTAAGTTAAACATTTTCATTAATCAAATTTACTTTCTGTAGACATTAGTCCTAAAATTATCCTATAAGAAAAAAATATGAGGCCATAGAATACACGGAACTTATACTGGCAATATGAACACAAAAAGACAGCAGAATTAAGACATCTAAATAATACTTTATTGAGTGAACACAAAATACTACAAAATGTACTAAAGGAATAACTGTTGTAGTCTCAATGCAGAAGGGCAATCAAGGCCCTCATTAATATAATTTACATTGTCATTTATCCAATTTTTTTTCTCTTTTTGGATACTCCTCAAGGCTGAAAACAATGGTTACTGGGAGATTACCCAGAAAATAAAACAAGATTATTTATTAGGAGATTACAAAAACATGTTCATTGTTAGCTTGTAGGCAATGCTAGTATGTATTCACTGTTTTATATCAAAGTTTGGAATCTAACTTGGATTATTGAAGAAGGCGGTATACTTTGAGGGCAGAGGCAGGAGTCAGTTATGACTTCCTTTCTTCTGCTCTTACTGCAGCTATATCACTTTGTCTTGTTCCTCAGTTGTATAAATCAAACTGTATCCTATCCCAGTCTATTTCATACATGGCAGAAACTAAATTCTCCCACTCTCCCTTGCAGGACGGAAAGAATTACTTGTATTACAGTTTTTCCTGCCCATTTTTTCTTTTTTTCTGTTCCTACAGTGGGGTTCCTGTTGTGACTTCCATCCCATCTGAAATTTGCAACACAGGAGTTGAAAATGCTCTCCTACATTCAAGACTTTACT
This sequence comes from Aegithalos caudatus, assembly GCA_013389925.1. Classification (NCBI taxonomy): domain Eukaryota; kingdom Metazoa; phylum Chordata; class Aves; order Passeriformes; family Aegithalidae; genus Aegithalos; species Aegithalos caudatus. The sequence continues at coordinate 58,069 of WEIU01003615.1, read as the reverse complement.
CCTGAATTCTTTGTTACTGAAAGATCCTGGGCAGAAGGTGAGATAGGCTTCACCTGAAATCACAGCAGACAAACACTGTATCTCCTAGGCATGAGGCCAACACTAGATGCCATAGGGGACCTGTGATAGGTTCTGTTGAATGTGCATGCATAGTTCATGGTGGAGTAAATCCACATAGTTTGCTATCTGAAGATTCTGGTGACTGTTTTAATATATCAGGGTGAAACTCAGGTCTAAACTAGAAACTTATCCTGAACTAGTCACTGATTATTGGGCCAAATATATTCTCTTTGTATCACACACACACAAAAAAAAATAAAAAAAAAAAAAATCCCAGAGTCACTTCAGTTGGAAAAGACATTGGGGACTGAGTCCAAGCTCTGACTGATTGCAACTTGGTCAGCTGCCACATCCATTTGTTTCTTGAACAACTCCAGGGATGGTGACTGCACCACCACTCCCTGGGTAGTCCATTCCAAGGCTTAACAGCTCTTTCAATGAAAAAAATTATTCCTGATGCTCAGCTTGAACTTTCCTTGCTGCAGTTTAAGACTGTGTCCCCTTGTCCTGTCACCAATTGCCTGGGGGAAGAGATTCCTCCCCACCTGGCAACAACCTCCTTTCACGGAGTTGTAGAGAAGGATAAATTCATCCCTGGGCCTCCTTTTCTCCAGAACAAACACCCCCAGCTCTCTCAGCTGCTCCTCACAGGACTTGTACTCCATATCCTTCCCCAGCTTCATTGCTCTTCTCTGAACACGATCCAGTCCCTCAGTGTCCTGGCAGTGAAGCACCCAAAACTGGATACAGTGCTTGAGGTGTGGCCTCACTGGTGCCCCACACAGGGGGACAATCACTGCCCTGGTCCTGCTGCCACACTGCCGCTGATACAGGCCGGGTGCCACTGACCTTGTTGGCCACCTGTGCATACCTGGGCTCATGTTCAGCCACTGCCAACCAGTACCCCCAGGTCCCTTTCCTCTCAGCAGCTTTCCAGCCACTCTGCCCCAGCCTGTAGTACAGCAGGGGATTATTGTGGCAAAAAGCCTCCAAAGTCTAAGAAAATAATGACTTTTAACAACTGCACCTTCTTCATATGGTCAGGAAAGTTCTGCAGAGCTACAATTTATTTTTCCTATTTTTTACATATTACCAAATATGGTGATACATATTTAAGTTTTGTGTAACAAAATGCAATTCACTATTTTTCTTATGGTGTTACAAAATTGTACTGTGTTTTTATACACAAATTAGATGTTTCCCTCCTTAACCGTGTGTACTGAAACCGCCCATTACTACAAATATATCAGTACTCTTACAGTGAAACAAAACAGATATTGAGAATTCAGAAATTCTTAATGGCAAACCAAAGGAATACCTGAGAGCACAGGGAATAAATCTTTTAAACACTATGCTCAGAGAGGCAGAGAATTTTTTATAGGTAAATTCATATATGTTAGCAAGACTTGTCTCTCAATTAAGACTGCTATTTAAAATTCCAACATTTTCAATTTCACTCTAATTCTGTTTCCTAACTGTGGGCCTGATATTTCTGAACCTGAGAATTGCTAACTCTTCCCAAGGGAAGCAACGGTTTTCCATTTCCCAAACAACTTTGTATAAACAATATTCCTTTCCCATAACAACCTCTCTCCCAGGTGTTTGCTATTTCTGTTACTTAACCAATGGAGAGAGATGTCAATCCTACGGACCAATAATGTGCCTTTTTTAGCACAGCGTGTTATAAAAGGGCTGAATGAACTGTAAATAAAGCCTTCTGATTATCTTCTGCCTGCTGAGTGGAGACAAGCATCTTTATTTCATGTCCTACTGTGACACCTAACAGTAATAAACAGAATACGTAAAATTTGCATGACTTTTCTCACTTAAGTTGCTGCAGCCTTTGAGCTTCCTTAGAAGCAGGTTCTGACACAGAAGTTCTGTCTTTCACTCCTCTAAGCCATGCATTTTTCAACTCTGGAGCATGTAAAGTGTGAGGAAAAGAAAATCTACTTGCTCTGTTACCCAGTTCAGGAGTTGGTAGAAACCTAACCACCACCACTTGAAATAAGAATGAAGCAGCTCCTGATTTCTGCCAGATCCACAGAGGCCATTTAAATGACCCCGTCTTCCCTACATTCCCTACTCTGTAAACAGAAAGACCTCAAGGCTGACATGAATGATGATTTCAAGAACTGTTTTATTTTTTACATGCAAAGATAATTTTCCTTCATAACTTTCTTCCTCCTCCCCATCCTACTCCTGTATACTACAATTTATTTCCTACCAATGAAGAAAGAAATGGGGAGACAGAAAAAAGGTCATAAAAAAGAGATTAATTTAAAGATATTGTGAAATGTAATACAGATTGGGTCATGGAATTGTTATGTTGCTCATTCTAGAATGTGGCTGAAGGAGATCTCTATTAATAACCACTGTGTCATTCAGTGACCTTGAAAATACTTGATGAATACTCTGTCATCCTGGAGCACTTTTCTGTTTTGTATTACAAAGTGCAGCAGAAGTTTATATACACATAAATATTCTACAAATGTACTCTATCTTTTTCTAAGTAGACAAGCAATGTACAATAAATGTTGGATGAATACAATACACACTTGAAAGGCAAAATTTGCAGCTGCACCATGTGTCTCATTTATCAGTTATTCATACCCAATACTGCACTGCATCACTCTTTGCTTAACAAGATTTACCTTTACAAGCCACGTCAGCAAGACCTTTACATCAGATTAGCTGTTCACCCTAAATTTTCTTGAGAGTGTGCAGTTATGAAAAGTCTGAAAGGTCTAAATAGGAAATAGGCCAGAATTATCACAACAGCACCAGGTGAAATACATTTGGAATGACTGATTCTCCACTTAATTTCTTATTAAAATATTTAGTACAAACTCTTGCAATCAAAGTATCTTCCATTTTTTCCTATAGATTTTCAAGTCTGTGTCTTGAGAAAACCATAAATCACAATATGCAATGAGCTTTGACTGGTTGACTAAATGCAATTACAAACACAGAATTACAAGGGAAAAACCATTAAGCTCAAATAGAGGTTATATCTGCATAACACTCAATTGCTTTTAGTTATGAACTCATGCTGTGCAATAAATTGTCTGGATTCTCTTCACTTCTCATGACATTTTATTCACCCTTAAATGTGGAAAGTATATCTCATTCTCCTGATGTTTCAGGTCTGTATAAAAACCTGAAATACTTAAAGATAGGCTTCCCTTTACACTTCTCACTTTCCAGTCCCTCTAATCCATCCATGTAATTCAGTTTAAGACATTTATTTACAGTTCGACCTTTTCAACCACAAGAGACTTTTATGGCAAAGATTTGGATGGAGGCCAAAATTAGTATAGAGACAGAATTAATGGGCTGAATAACTTTCTTACATGCAGGTATATACACAAAATGTATTGGATAAAAGTGGTCCTTGTCTTCATATTAAATTGTAGCCTATAGTGGTTATAAAGCTGCATGCATTCTTTCACTTTATTTTTTAATGACAACTTGCCATTGAAAATTTTATTGGCAAATCATATAATGCCATTTTAACCGAAGAATTAAGATAATTTAAAATTTAAACTTTTTATTAATATTATTTGTATCAAGTCTTACAACACTACAGCTTAATAACATATGTATATATATATATATATATATATACATATGCAATTCCTTCCTTCTTGTAATTTCAAAGCTGGTCTAAGGTTCAGAAAACTATTTTTGAATCAAACTAAATATTCAGTTTATTTTGAAAAAAAAATGAGCTTAGGCTTATCAATAGTATCATCAGTATATTAACTGATAAGAGGTATGGTCCACAATTTTTTGAAAAGATTACAAATTATTGCCTATTGAAGGAGGACAATTTCTTAAAAGAAAACACTAATTTTAGTCAATTTGGCAATGTGACAATAAATACGACATAATAAAAATATTGGGTATAAAGCAACAATATATTTTTGGTGTCTAGCTTTACAGAGTTTTTATCCAGGATCTTGCTGTTCTTAAACTGGCTCCCTAACAGTCTGATAAATTAAGAAATATATACTGAATCTCAATTCATGACACAGAAATGTTACTGATTGGCTTATGCTATAATTTAACAGATACAAAAACCTCTTAGTCTCCAGGTACTTCTAGATTTGTGGAGTACATACATAGTTTGTATGTACATTTCCAGAAAGGTACTCCTCAGAATAGTAACTGTTATTGTTGAACTGAATGTGATCACAATTCATGTCATAGATAGTCAAATCTGACAGATATGCCAAGGAATTAAATGTCTCATTATGTATTTTTCCCCTGGGAGAGGCTGATGAATGCTTTTTTCCTTCTGCTTTTGCAGGTTGCAGTACAAATTAATGAATTCTGCCTTGAAGATTTTCAACTCTGAAAGTAATTTTGAGTGCTGACTTAGTCTACCAATCTATTTGCAATTTATTTGTTTGATCTACAAATTTTACAGATCTATTCTCCTTAATCATTAAACTCATTAAGAAAATTATTTAATTATATGGGATTTGAATCTCCCAGGAATCTATTTGAAAATCATCTTGGTTCAATAGTCAAATATTGCTACAAGGGGAAACTGTTTCAGTAATCAGTGGGGTACATACTTTCATGCTTCAGTATAAAAGAAGCATTAAATACAAAACCTGCAACCTAAGAGGTAATTCATGGGAGTTCTTATTAATCTATCTATTATATTTCCTCTCAATTTCATTAAGAGACAGTAATTGCTTTGTTTTATAATAGGAAAGAGTATCTTTTTGCATAATAGTGTTTCTGAAATCTCAGGGTAAATCTATAGAGAAATTCTTCCCTGTGAGGGCAGTGAGGCCCTGGCACAGGGTTCCCAGGGAAGCTGTGGTTGCCCCATCCCTGGAAATGTTCAGTGCCAGGTTGGATTGGGCTCTGAGCAACCTGGTCTAATGAAAGGTGTCTCTGCCCATGGCAAGGGTTTGGAATGAGATGAGCTTTAAGATCCCTTCCAACCCAATCCAATCTATAATTCTATGATGCAATAAAATTTTGAAGTCTGCTGAGAGAATGTCTGTTCATATGATGTCCACCAAAATGTCCTGCTTACAGAAAATGAAGTTTAGTAGTTACACCCCAAAAAATTGATCTGCACAGACAAAAACGGAATCCCCAAAAATCCAATCCTCCTGCCCCCCTCCAGAAAAAAACCAAAACACACCATACCATTTGGGAGTCTGGAATGTTAAGTGTGCATATATACATATACATATACATATACATATACATATACATATACATATACATATACATATACATATACGTAAAAGAGAAAATGGAATTACCTTATTTTTAATTTACTGGTTTATGTTTTGTTTTTACTAAGAACTTTTAGTATGAGTTACCTACATTGTGGATACCTTCTCATTGGTATAGACAATTCAAAACAAAATAGAATACAGAGATAGATGACTTCAGGTTTTGATTACCTCATCAACATGGGCATTCCTTTAACTTTAAGGATGTGTAGTAAAAGGAGCAGCAGGACCAGCACAGCAATTTAAGAACATCTCTTGGGTAACAGAAAACACTTATCTTCTATAATACGCCTTAAAAGTCAGTTAAATGCATGTGAATAAAATAGTAGAGACAGGACCTGGTTTGAAAAAAATCACTAATTTCACAAACAAATTGCTAAATATGGAATATACATATTATTATAAGGAAATAAACAGAACCTGTGAGATTTGAATGTGAAATTACAAAGAATTAGATATTTCAGATTCGAGGTATAAGTTGTTAAAACCCAAAGAGAAAAAAATAAAGTTATGCTGAAAGAAAATATTTGCATTAGTTCTTCTAACTAGATAACTTCCTATTAGCTGAAACTGAAATATTACATTTATTGTTCTTCAGTTTGCATATAAGTAATATGCTGCACAAGCTCAGATATTTTTCATTATGCTGTTTATTTTTCAGAAAAGTAATATTATGCAAATTGTTGTCCACCTTCTTCTTTTCTTCTAGAAAGAGCAACAATTTCAACACTTCTTAGACAGAAATATTTTCCATCCTTTCATTTGCCTTATAATGGAAAATTGTAAAAACATTTATATTTCGTTTCTTCTCGCCCATAGTCTGATTGTACTATCAGAAGGCTTCAAAAATCATTGTCTCCTTTAATAAAATATTCACTAAAGAAATATAAACATATGTTTATAAATTATTTTTGGTATATTTTGATATCACTGAATGAAATATATTTACAAGTAATATTTTTACTATGGAATAGTATTATTCTTGGCACATTGTTTGTAAAGTTTCTGCTTTCTGCCATCCAAAGAAGAATCTCTAATATCAAAAAAGAGAAAACGTTCTTGACCATTGAAATACAAAACATAAATAGACTCAAAAAAGCATCTCATACAACAGGTTGATTTTCTATACCTTCCGTTTTTCTACTCCCTAGTTTGGAAATGTATGTATAACTTTAGTTTATATAATTTGTCTCTTCTAGAAATTATTTTATGCTAGTATCCTACAAGAGCTAAATTATAATTCATGGGATAATTGCACTAAAAGGGTTGAAACTCAACAGAATATCTCCTGAAAAAAAAACCAAGACCTTGAGATGCCAGTAAAATTCAGAGATTAAGACAAAACAAGACCTTGATGGCTTCTCTATTATACCAGAATTATACCAGTGGTGCTTTCTGAGGGATTGAAAGGGAAGAACTGAATTTCAGAGACTCTTGTTTCTTCCTTGGAAAAGTCAATACTGCACGAAATGGAAAAACAGAGGAGGCTTTTTCTTATGAAATCTTTGTTGATTAGACAGAAACAGATCAGTTAAAGTCCTTTCTTTAAAAACATATTTACAGAGAGGATTGTGGGGATTTTTCCCAGCACAGTTGTCTTACACCTTGTCCCTGGTTTGTTTGTGCCTACAGAACAAAGCCTGGCAAATGCTCTTCACCCATGGATATCCACTTCCTGACCATGGATGTGCACCTTCCCAGCTGTCTGGGTGAAAGGATGCAAACTATCCTTGGAGAATTAATTTTGCCACTACTATCTGCATTTCTGCTACTTCAAGATTAGTGGGTTTCTTTTCACTTTTGAGAGAATCATAAATGTCTGGGCCTTGAGGGCTCACCTCAAGGTGAGGGTTCCCTGCTCACCCACCTTCCCTTGGGACTCCAGTCCACAGAGAACTCCACTGTAAAGTTGCATGTGCTGGTAGTCTGCAACAAATCTATTTTCATATTCATAGGAGCACCTAAAAAGTGCAGAAAAATCTCACTGCCATTTGCTCCCTGATCTCTTGCTGAAGCACCAGAGTGTTGATTATGATTTTAAATCCCTTAATAGACTGAAATTGGTGTATCAGATGATTGCTTCACTTTCTGTACTCTGCTTCAATAGCTGCAATCAGCATAGACTTTAAAATGAAATCTTCTTCATTATAAAAGACAAAGAGGAGAGAACAGGGGAATAGATATTACTGGTTACAGCTCCAAGACTAGAATTTTCTCCTTACCTGAAAACAGCCCAAACTAGTAAAGTCTGAGACAAAGTTTAGAGGGATTCTTTGAAGAAAACGGCAAATGAAAAGACTGCAGACTGGATTTACAAAGATTCCACTTCATACTGCTGAATTGTCCTGATTAAACTTATCTGTATTTACTGGATGATTAATTACAGTAGAATAGCTAACAACTTTGATAAGCATCTATAAAGAAAACATTTTTAATCATAGTTGTAAAAGGTTTTATGCATAGCTCTTGGATTATAACCAGATGAAAATTAATGACTTGCTAACGTTAGGAGCAATTCTTCTCAAAATATTTTTGAAACACCTATTAATCACCTATTAATATTTTATTTGTAAACTTGCTTCTGTAGCTACATTTCTGTGAGGTTTGTTTCATTTTAAAAGGCATTTTTCATTAATTTTATCACTTTATGGTTGCTCTTTTTTACTGTATGAAGACAACTACACTATTCCTTTAGGTCACAGTAGAGAGGGAGCAGACAATTTTAGCCTTGAAAATCTCTGCATTGGAATTTTAACAGTCCTCCAGGTACAACATTTTCCTGCATGTAGGTTTTTCTGTCTCTTTCCCTTGAAAGATGTTTTTTGAATTTACACATTTTGCACATTGTGGCAAAAAAGGTCTGCAGTTTTGCCATTCCTAGGTTGAATCAGACTGATAAATAACCATCCTGTAAAATTTCAGAATATTTTGTCACTGCTGAGAAAAAAATCATGGCCCATGAATTACGTATGCACCACCACTTGAAATGTGCAAGCAGTTATCTGTCCTTGTGTAAACAGCATTTATATCTGAATCTTAGCCATAAATCATCCCTAAAATGTGAACAGATGGAAAAAGTGGTTTTGTTTCTATTAAGGAATATTGACTAAATGTACAAATTATGATGATCTAACTACAAATTGTAATACAGAAAACTGACTGCATTCCAAGCACTCCAAGCACCCTCATCACTTAGCTGAGATGATGTTGAGGCATGGTAGGAAAGTGTTTCTTCACTACTTAAGCATATTTAGAAACTGTTCCAAAACCATGTATTTGTTATTATCCTTTAATAGACTATAAAGTATATTAAATGTCTGAAAAAGCTGAAAGAAAAAAAACCAAAACCAAACCAAAAACAACTTCACATTAATAAAAGCTTCTTTGGAAAATCCTTCAGGAAGTGAAAGTAGGGGTTTTGGAGAAAGTGTCTCAAGGTTATCTTACCATGACATTGTAAGTACGGTTAAATATAAATGGAGAGAAGCTTAAATGGATGTTTTAGAAAAATTGCTAAAAACCCTCTGAAGTGCCCAGGAAACATGCAAAGGCTCAATATTCCAGAAAGAATCCAGTTACATTTAGCAGCATTTCCTTTTTAAAAAAAGGACACTAATTTTGCTTTTTGATAGCTCCATTTGCAAAAGCTTTTTCTGTTCTGGATTGTAATGTCTGCACTTTGGTAACGTTTTGGTTTTCTGGTTTGGCCGTATAATACTTCACAAATAAAACAAGTTTTCAACTTATTAAAGAATATCTCCAGGGACTTATGATAAATTCAACCAGGTCACTTTTGATTTCCCTATAAAACTGTATAATATAGATTCAGTAAGATTTATGAAAACAAGATGTCTTCTGTTTAGTAAATATTTGACAATCTGAAGTAGTTTTTGGTTTCTAAAATAGTTCAGAGAGCAATTCAGAGAAATATAGGATATGCAGTCTTAATCTTTCTATACTGGGGTATATCAGTAGAGATTTCAGAAGATATAACGAATTCATTATTAATTTAGTATTAATTTTTAATATTGCCTAATGTCCTTTCAATATTTATGCATTTACTACATGATTCATTGTAGACCAAGACGGCTTTTCAGGTTGTTTTCATATTTACTACTTTTTGTCATCACTTGGAGTAATTTTTGCTAATATATGGTATTAAGAGCTATCTTTAATATGTCCAAAATCGTAAATGTGACCTGTTTTGTTTTCTCAACAAAACTTTTCAGCATACAGTTAGGAGACAATGAAATGATGAGGAAAACACATGCTTGCAATATGGTGTAGCCCCTGAAATCGTCCATGTGAAAAAGGAGAGTAAAATGTACACAGGAGGATGTGGGAAAATAATATGACAGTATGCAGGAAGTAATACAGCTTTCTGTCAAAAGATGTTTAATATGAGTATGAATGGCGGCAGAGATCCTAAATACTCATAACTGTTTCATGGTGATAAAATCTGCATAAGGACTACAGGTATTTATACCTGTCACTCTACTCCAATTTTAGAACCATAGAATTCAAACAAATCTTGGACTAAGACAACTCCAAGATCCATTGACGTTATACAGAAATCTCTAAAATGAGCAACAACTTTAAAACACTCAATGCTGAAAGAAAGTTTCAGAAGGAAAGTGGATTTTTGAAGAAGGAAGTTTCAGTCAACTCTAGTAACAAGTGTCTGTCAAATTATACCTTTCCTACTGTAATCAATTAATATTTTAATAAACTTCACATAAACAGAATTAAAAGAAAGAAAATTCTGTGGGGAGTAAGGTGAATACTTTTTTCAAAAAGTTAACACTGAGGACTTTTTTTTTGTTCTGGCTTTACAATGAAATTTACCATCTGTGTGATTGACTGATTGACTCTGTAGTCACTGGGCTTTTACTCATTTGAGTAGCTTGCACCCTTCTATACAGACTGGTCACTTCAGGTTTTACTATTTTATATAGTTCATATCAGAAAAATAATTATTTCAAATTCTTTGAAGGAAGTAGCTGTGAGAATAGAAGTCTCTAACTTGATCTACAACATTGCATGAAAAGAAAGGAAGTACATCAATATCCATTAATGTGCCTGCCCTGCAAATAGAGGAAACTCAATGTCTTCTTTAGATGTTGTAATATTGAAAGAAATTCAAGTTATACCGGATTAAGATGAATATTACTATGTTTTACATTATTACATTTATACACACAGTTATTGTGTCGAGCTAAGAAAAAAAGATAAAGAGTTATAAACCTGTTTTTTGAATACATGTTGAATACATGTTAAATACATGTTCATTATATGCTTATTTGAAATAATTCTGTAATTTTGAACACATTCAGTTTAGTGCAGAATTTTTGCATGATTACAGGATGTGAAAGGGAAAGAGAGAACACACCTTAAATTTGCTACATTTTTGTCTCCCATGACTCTGCTGATAGCTGCAAAACCATATATCTCCTGAAGTATTAATCAGGAGACTGTTGAAGCTGCCTTAACTTGAACTAAAAATACCAAAAGGCAAGTTTGGATACAAGGGTTAACACTACTCTGTATCAACTAAGTCCCCAATTTTCAAGGGCCTAAGGAACTCATGTCTGTTTGGGGAGGCTTCTTCTCTTTTCTGCCAAGAGACATGCAAGTAAGTATCCTTTTAGAGGGCATTATTGCTTGTTGAACAAACACGATAAGCTTTTGAAACAGGTATCTTGAATATTGACAGGTATGTAGAAAGTTACTAAGTAGCTCAAAATTGGTAATTAGTGGCCAGGATTAAATATTATATAACAGCTCAGTTAAAATTATTAATCTAGCTGCATATGTAATGCACATTGTCAAATGCAATGTCATTTCTACTCTCTTTGAAAAGTATAGCTTCAAGAGCTGACTTTTGGCTGGACATGAAAAATGAACAACTAAAATTTTTAAAAATAAAAAGTAACACTTGAGTTTTACAAAGTTGCAGGACTATTTCTAACTGGGACAGAGGGGTCTGCACTAGTACAGAGACACAGCTACTGAACTAAGACAAAGAAAGAAACAGTTAAGATACACTTTACAGTAATTTCCCTGGACATTCTTCTCAGTTAAAATANTATACTCACTTTGAACTCCATGGGAGCGAACTATTTTCCAGGTATCTGAGGCTACTTCTTTCACATCCACTTGGTAGTGGTGAATGGGCACACCTCCATGTGAATCTGGCTTATTGAATGAAACCTTGGCAGTGGTTTGTGACAACTCTAAAACTCGCACTCCATACGGATTTGATGGCACATCTGAAAAAGTACAAACACAATTTAAAAATCAGCAGCAACAAGAGAGGCCTAAGCAGCTGATAATCTACCCACAGAAGTCTCCTTAGAGTCTTGGAGGGAGAAAAAGAAATATTGAATATGGTGCAAAAATATTTGTATTGGATAAGCAACTTAAGCTTTCTAATACAGAGCTGTAAGGAAACACCACTCATTTCCTTGTATGCTAAATTACTGCAAAAAAAAAAAAATCACCATTTTTGCCTTTATTTAATATTTTTAATAGCTAATTTAATCACAGAAAAATGTAAGAGATCACTTTGTTGACTGTATAATTATGTAAAAAAGAAAAAAACTTTATATCAAATTTAACAAAACCATAATTTACAGCTAATTAGACCTATCAGATTTTAAATTCTTCTAAATAACCTTATGACAAAGAACCTTATAAAAAAATTGGCCATTTAATGGAAATCTGAAATGCAGCTAAAAACATGAATCTTGATTTTTTTGAAGACTGGATTTCAAGCTACTAAGAAAACATGTTAATGGAAGGTTTCTTATCCTCTGTTCAGCTAAAGAATTAATTTGCAAATTAGGCTGAAAGAAACATTTTCTCTGAAATCAAAAGCAAAAGTATGTCTTTCAAAGTAGAAAAGATCTATGAAAATAAAGCAGGTGTTTGTAGGTGTTGAAATACTACATATGAAACAAAAGCAAAAATAACATTGGGATCAGTACATCTTTAAAAATAGAAATATTACATTATTTTTACAATTTGAGATAAAACACATAAAAGTCAAAAGACTACCTTTTCTAATTGTCCTACATTTTAAGGAGTTATAATTATAAAAAGTGATATTGAAAAAGATAGGAAGAATTTTAATTCTGTGGACAGAATACCAGGGTTTGAAACACCATTAAAAATATCTTTTCTGATATATCTGAAAATTATTTGCATACCTACTTCCAGATTTGACATTGCTGTTGTCTCCATGTTATAAAAGATATTTTTGTAAAGATATGCCAGAATTTGAGCCAAAACCTGTAATTTGGTTAGTGGGTAATGAACTATTTACATAAAATATTGCCCGCGTTCAAAGGCTGTCAGACAGTTGTGAACAAAACAAAATCAAGCTGAGCTTCACCCAGTACTGGTACTTGAATAAAAATGAGACAAAAACTTCTACAAAATATTAAAGAACAGATTTAATGACATATTCAGCCGCAGATTCTCAGGAAAAAGACACTGCCAAATCTGCTCTAAAGGGGCTGATTTGTATAACATCGTAATTATCAGAAACTTAATTTTTTTTCAGAAGAACATCTCTTTCAGTTGTCAGACTTGAATTTTTTAATGCAAATACCCTACCTCTTACAGCTGACCTTTCTGATTCCAGGTCTCTTGAAACCTCCAATCCTTGGAGTTCATTGGGTTAAAACCAACATAAATTTTATTTATATGGCTAAGAAAGTTGTAATATCTTTGACTTGAAGACAGAACTATGTGAATCCATGAAATTACAGATATTAGTAGAATTCAAGTCTCAGCTTGAGGGATTCAAACCCTTTCCTATTCCAGAAAACAATTATCAGGATATGGGATTTTGCAAGAAAATTTCATGTTTCTTAGAAAGGGATAGAAGATTTGTGATCAGATAGAACATGACTAAACGTAACCAGTTTGCTATGAATCCATGAAAACACAGACCTGGCTTTTGGATCTCTTTCTAAAGGGATTAAAAAGTTGGAGGTCTTTAGAAAAAAGAAATTATGTTCAAAAATCCACACAGACTGTTCTTTTCTGTGACTGCATAGAAGTGGAATGAACTACATGAGTTGCTTGTCAGTATTCACCCCAAATTCAAGAGGATGAGGATTAGAACCAACTTGTGACCAATCCCTTTGCTTCAGATTCTCATTAGAGCTGAGAAGTACTTATTTTTTTCCTCCAATATGATCATTAAATACATAAGCAGCATTTTGTGTAAAGATGCCTTCTCTTTTGAGCTCAAGTGGCAGCTCTGAGAAGAGTGGGAAAAATACAGTGTAAGGATCCCAACAAAGCAATCCAGGACAGCCATACCTAACCAGAATGGCACTGGATGAGTCATGTGGATACCATCTCTTGGGAAGATGAATATCAATGCTCAGTACTAAAGATGAATGCTCTTTGGATTCAATTGCAAGCTAAAAGCTGCTGTGGATATGTACAGTATTAAAAATAGCTTCTAAACTTCTGAAGATTATTTTTCTCTTCTTAAAAGTGTTCAAAATAAACAAAAACAGGGGATGAATAAATACCTAATTTCATTCATACTATTTTTAGGTTAGTTTTTGGATGATATTTTTAAGAATGCAATTCTCTGGTGCTTCTGTCTGCATCAAAACCATTATTTGGTCTATGGTATATAACAAAAATGTGTTTTTTACATACCCACTCTGTTCTTGACTTTGCAAATGTTAAGGAGACCTCTCTTCCTTGCGTGTTAATGCCTGTGTGTGGTTAAGTATAATAAGCATGGCAGAGGGAAGATTAAATCCTTTAGGAAGAACCTTGTGTTTGTTACTGCAGATTCAAGTATAATTTCTGCCAGAGGAAGATAAGATTCCAGTTCATAATAGGCATGAAATGAAGCTCCTTTGAAAACCCAGTATGACACTTTGTGTAACTAGCACAACGCAGTATGTTTAGAACTCACTGAAGTGTAAAATACATCCACAGTACTATTTCAAGTATGTATCTCACATTGCAAGCCACTGACATGTGCAGGTAAGTTTTATGCACTTTTCAAAATTGAACTAAGTTCAGTTCTAAGGAAGAGAGTGAATCACCCGAAGAAAATACAGCAGGAGACACATTCCTGGTGAAAACCAAACACAAATACTAGCAATACCAGCAAGATAAATATGATATAAATAAAATAAAATAAAATAAAATAAAATAAAATAAAATAAAATAAAATAAAATAAAATAAAATAAAATAAAATAAAATAAAATAAAATAAAATAAAATAAAAAAAATAAAATAAAATAAAATTACTGCTATCTATTTCCAACTAGGCAGATCTGTAACTTTTTTTCCCCCAAAGAAGATCAATAACAACATAATAAACTGAATCTAATTCTGTAGTTCTCTAATGAGTATGCATTTGATCAAGCAAGGTATACAGCCTTCTGGTCCTGATCCAGCTAAACATTCCTGCATTTGAGCTATCCCATCAGCTGCAATTACTTGGAACATTGCCATGATTTTTATGTTAGAATTGCAAGGCTTTTGGATCAATGTTTAGCAGGAATTAAGAATAATTTGCAATGTTGTGTACTTCCAAGTCTATGCCTGGAAGCATAGGGTTGTGGATTTTTCTTGTTCTTTTTCCTTCTATAACCAACCAACAAAATGAATCTTAGAGGTTAGCTACAGGCAGTGATCACTAATTCATATACTATTGTAGATATAAGTTGAAGGACTAAGTAGTAGAAAAAGGAAGGGATTTACTTTCTATGATTTAAAGATCACTTAGAGATAGCAAAGATTCAAGAATATTTCCTTAGAAGTTTCACTGCTATCTTTCTTTGTAATAATACTGCTGTCAAAACAAGAGATAATTCACCAAAAATTCAGCCCTTCAACTAAAGACATAAAAAGTCTCAACAAATGTCAGATGTTTATGTCAACTTTTTCTTCTTTCCACAGCATCTATTTCTCTGTTCAATATGTAACTATATTCATGTAAGATGTTAAAGAGTTGTGAGGTGCCGATGTAGTTTTGATTTCTGCTGGTTGTCAGAGGCATGTAGGGGAGTGGGTGCGCATTGCCACGTGATAGAGGCAGCTAGGAGAAGATGGGTGAAAGCTTTGTCTCTGGGTAGACTTTGCCTGGTAACCATTTCACATGTCACATGGGATAAGCTGTCAGCAGCACACCACCAAGGACATTGTACTCCCCAGAGAGGTTTCTTCTATCAGAAGGTGAACGGTCTCCAGCCAAGACTGCTTTGGAAGGTTGGACTGGGCCAATGGCCTCCTGTCAGCAGGTAGACTTTGGGAGGGGCCAGGGGGTACAAAAGTAACTGCACAACAAGCTCTTGGGGTTTTTTTGAGACTTATCTTTTGGCCATGGGCTTTCTGGATTTGGGCTTTGTCAACTAGGGCTTTTTGTGTCCTGTTTTTTGGGATTTTTGAGTCTGGAGGCCTTTTGGATCTTGTGTTTTTGCTTTGGATCTAGTCTGCTGAGGTCTGCTTCTTGCCAT
Organism: Aegithalos caudatus; assembly: GCA_013389925.1. Lineage (NCBI taxonomy): Eukaryota > Metazoa > Chordata > Aves > Passeriformes > Aegithalidae > Aegithalos > Aegithalos caudatus. The sequence goes on along the minus strand of WEIU01003615.1, from coordinate 42,246 downwards.
TGCCTCAGCCTGCCTTTTGGCTCTCCTGCCCTCACTGGCTCTTGCTCACCCTCTCATCTGTTCTGCTTCCCTGTGTCCCTGACCAAGGCCCTGCCTGCTTCATCTCTGCATCCCCTGCCTCTGGTGGCAATACCTGCTTTGTGTCTCTGTCTCCCCTCTCAATCTCTCCTTCTCTCTCTCTCTCTCTCTCTCTCTCTTCCCCACTCCCCTCCCACCACATCCTTTTCCATATTCCTCTTGTCTTTTCTAGCCCTCTTTAGTAGGGCAACTGGTTTTTTTTGTTTCTTCATTGTTACCAATAAACAGCTCCCAGGTACAATGTTGTCTTGGTTGACTTAATTTCATTCTAGAACATCTGTTTTTAAAAGAACTCCTTGCAGTCCCCCACAGTGGAAAGCGACAAGAAACAAATAAAATTAAATAGGATCCCCAAACAATAGGCATAAAATTGCACCTCATCTATTCTGTACTCAGCACAAAATGCTGGTTTGCACAAATGGACTTTGTGATATAATGGCCTAAGCAGAATTGTTTTCGCTCCAAAAACAGTACCACAGCTGATAGAGAAGTACATGCAGAATTATGACTTCATATTTGTCTCCACTGATGTGTAAAGTCTCCTACAATTATGACCAAACTTGTTCAATATATGACTACTTTTTATCACTGGATATTTTCTTTTCAAGCTATTTTTTGGATAGCTTTATGGAAGAAAATAAATCCCTCTCAGAGTTTAGTAGCCCTGGTATAAACAGAGAAAAGGAAGTGATTCTGTCGGAGTGGGTAGTGGGCTCCAAGATTGATCTTCCAGTCAGCTCTTGTCTCCTGTCTCCTGTCAGTATGTTCTGCATTTCTCCAGCTTTTCATCTCTCTGTACAGCTGGCATATATATTGACTGAAAATAACTATGTCTACATGCTGACTCTAAATAGCACCAGGATCTTGGCAAGGAAAGAGATGAGGCTGGGGACTAGACTTCTGGAGTCAAAAATCTCTATGAAATAGCTTGTGCTTGTATAACCTTAGAATTGAAAAACCCCTAATATAAAATCTCTATATATATTTATTTTACCAAATCTCTGAGAGTCCTGGAAAATAAGCATTTGGTTAATAAACAGGACAACAGCTAGCAAATAAATAATAAATTAAAGTAAGACACATGCACACAAAGCAAAACACTGCTGCCATGTTGATAGTTTCATACGTATGCTAATTGAAAATATGTTGCTGTTTGGTTCATTTTTAATAAAAATCCTGTAGCTGATGCTGCTATTATGTGAATGGCAAGCTTTAGAACAGCAACCTAGATTTTAGGTCTGCCCATATTTTTGTGGATACAAATGGCCTTTTAGAAGAGTATGATTTTCTTTTTCATTATACTACGCTCCAGGGAAAATTAAGTCCTACTTTGATTTTCTTTTACCTGCATGGAAATGCAAATACTTGGTGAAAAAAGAAACACCCATTAACCAGCAAAAAAATGCCAGCGTCAAAACTACAGTAAATTTCTACTAGTAAATATCTAAATTTGATTTTATAGTTTTTGTCAGCTGTCAATCAGCCTTTTCATATTTTGAGCATGACTTTATTCCATGAAACAGGCTACAGGCTGCATTTTATGTGAAGCTCAGTTATGGTCTGTCCCATGTCTTCACTTGCTTTTGTTGTCATACCTAATTCAATAAAGCAGTATAGGAGCTCTGAGTATCTAATTACATCATTGGCTTTTTCTTTTTTAATGCCCTGTAATATTCCTGTACAAAGAAAAAGAAAAATCATACAGCTGTAGCAGATGTCACATCTCTCATTTGACTAGAGAAGCTGTGGATGCCCCATCACTGGAAGTGCTCAAGGCCAGGTTGGACAGGACATTGAGTGGCCTGGTCTGGTGAAAAGTGTTCCTGCCCGCAGCAGGACTTTTAAACCCTATGCCATCCTAGGATACAAGGAAGAAGGGGAAAGTCTAGGAAGAGTAAGGCTACGGATTCTTAGTTGACTTTTTAGGTCTCAAGATTCAGCTCAGCTATACATCCAGCTACATAGAAAATCAACATTAATATTAAAAAAAAGAGATATCTTCAAAATTCTCATTTAGCTTTGGGTCACAAACTTAAAATTTAGCATTTTAAGATATTAAATTACCTATCCCAGTAACATAGTCCTAAACTACTGATGGCCATATGACTTTCTATTTACATACACAAAACATTTAAAAGAATTATATTGAGACCTTACCAAAACAGAAGAATGCTTTTCTAGTTCATACTGGCTCCCTGCATATTGATATTTCACAAAAACAATGCACAAACTATATTTGTGTGCTCACCTCAGGCACTGAGAGACCTGACCTGGCTTGCCAAAATTTAAGCTTAAATTTAACTTACATTAAAACCAGACTGTAAGTAAAGTTCTAAAAAAAAAAAGTTGTGGTTGTTGTGCTGACATGAAGCAACTAATTTGCAGTGGTAACACGTGATTACGGCTCTTTTCACATTCTATATTTTACTCACATAACATTATAAAAGCTCAGGTAATGAAAAAGGAGGTGACCCATGTGGTATTTTTAAAAGTTGATCATCACAACAGTAGGTCAAGGGCACATCTGATTAAGCTTTCAACAAAACTGTGAAGTTCCAAGCAGGTCAGCACCTTCCAGAATGAAACCTTAAATCCTCTTCAACTTTTCAGTTGTTTTGAAAGGTTTAAATGGAATTCAGTCTGATTCAGTAGCTCTGTCTAATCTGGGTGAACAGTTATGGTTTTCCCATCATACAAATATGGCTGTAAACTGTGTATCAATTCTGAAAAAAGTCTTCTTTTTTAAAACATAGATAAGTTTAATTTCTTAAGGAAGGCAAGAGGAATAAAGATAATGGAATTTTGACAGTATGATGACTTTCTAAGTAGCAGTAAATTAATAAAAAAGGTAGGTTGATTGTGCTGAAATCTAGCAAAGCAGAAAATGGAACAAAACGTGAAAGAACAAGCAATTCCTGCAGAATTTGAAGAGAAAACTATTCAGTAAAATGATCATTATTTGTGATCAAATTTACCCTAGCAGCATACTTTACTTAAAACTGTTTCTCAGCTAGGAATTGTATTTATTTTTCCCTGACAGAGCCTTTGTAAAAGCATTCTATGCCCCAGGATTTGTATTTACAATCAAAGCCAGAAGGCAAATCAGGCCACATTGAAATGCATGAAATGATTTTATAGTCTTAAATACCAAAAATATCAATCATTAGGCCTTCCTAATCAACCAGAGTGAAGCAACCAATGTAATAAAACTAGGGAGAAAGCTGCATTTGACATATTATACCAGTAATCATTATAGGGGTTTTATCCTACATATCTGTAATCATTTTCCAGTTCCAGTTGATGATAGTTTAAGTGGAAAACTTGTAACACTGAATTAGACGTTTGGGGTTTTATTCCAAAAACAGTCTATTTAGAGGCAAATGCTAGAAATATCAGTCTTTCAAGATACTGAATACTATGCATTACACTACTGTAAGCAGTGCATAGCAGGTAGTGCATAGTATAGCAGTGACACCCCAAATCCAGTTTTTCCAGCCCTGCTCATTATCACTACTAAAAAACCTGCCTTTTTTCCCTATTTTCTGCATTTAATATCATTATCTAGAATATCCCCATATGGATCATCCTTTACACGATCTTTTCCTGTAACTCTATTTATCCTCATTCCTCTTTTTATGTTTATGAGTACAACACGTACTTTTTAAGTGTTCATCTAGTTTTCTGAAGAACTGAAGAAAAAAATAATCAGAACATTGCAGAAGTAGAGAATATTGATCTGTTTAAAAAACTGGCATTAGTAATATTTCTGATCTAGTTGTACTAAAAAAAAAAAAAAAAAGTATTATAGCTTGTTATTTGTTTTTCCTTTCATTTCCAGGGGTGCTCATGTGTGAATTTCCTGAAATAAAATTACAAAATATCATGAGCTTTTTCAATTAATATTTCAATGCTAATATTCTTTATTAAAATTGATTAATTAATAAATTACAAATCAAGGGATATATACATGGGTAAAATAATCATCATGTAGTATCATGCATTGTGATGAGATGTTGTTCTGCAAATCAAAGAAAGAAAAGCCTTCTGGAGAATATCTGTTGAAATGCTCTCCCAAGTGTATAGCCATCTATGAAAAAAGAGCACAAAGTGGCAGCCATAACATTTTCACATCATTTTCTCTCCCGAGAGGTAAGACACCAGAGGGATCCAAGTAGTGATTATCCTTCCTTTCCTATTATTTATGTTCATGGTTTCAAGAACAGATTTCTTTCTTGGTAGCCAAATGTAGCTGTCTAAGGAAGGTCAGATCACATCACATCTAACACCCCAAAAAGTTGTAAAATGAAGGGTAATGGATCTTCTAAATTATGTAAAATTGTGTGTCATAGAAATTCAAACCCCACATTTTCCTGTTTTAGGAAGCTCAGTACTTTTCAGTGTCTTCAAAACCAAAATATATACTATAGTAGGAATGTATGATGGTATTCTACAGAGATGAAGGGAAAAACTTTCAAAACTGTGTACAAAGTCTAAGAAGACTATTAATAAATAATGGGGTTTTATAATTCCTAAGAATTATATTACCAAAAGAAAATAAATGCTGTATGGATCAAAAATACTCAAATAATAGCAGCAGGCCAGGTCAGAGAGCTTCCCTGTGACTGGATGTGCACGCTTCAGCAATGCTCACNCACAAGAAAATATAATTAAAAGCACTGGTAAGAAACTCTCATTTTATCTCCATTAATAGTCATTTCTGCCAAAGAACAAACATATATTTTTCTGCTTGCCTAAACAACAATAGAAAGACATAAAAATATTCAGATATTCTGTAACAATAGTGTGTAGAATATCTCAGAGCTTAAATTATTTTAATCTAGCACTCCAGCCAAGTTCTACTTTCAAATAACTAAAAGTGCAAATGGAGATAGGAAATTCTTTGCTGAGGTATTTAATTCTTTTGTCATTGTTGCTTTATCAAGAAAACATGAGAGAGAAAAAGTAAAAAAAGAATTTTTTGGTTCCTTCTTACTTCCTGCAAACCATATGTCTCTCTGCTGAAGTAATAAAAATACATTGTTATAAATGTAGGGTATAGTAAGAGCAAAGAAAAAAAGGTTAGATTAATTTTTTTTCAAATTTAAGAAAGATCTTAAAATTAAATTAAAAGAAGATTCATATTCTGAGGGAACTGGTTTATTTTACTTTATACTGCAGCTCAGCTTTTACACAATTATATTATCTGCAAACAGTCCACAGAATAAAATAAACAGCGGATAGTGTGTCTGAACTTAATGTTGATTAAAGTAGGAAAAAATATTTCAAGAAAAGGTAACAAAATTTTAACTTACCGGCTTGACCAAGTGTATACTCCTGGTATCTTGTTCCTATTCTGTTTGTGGCTGTACAATTATACCGTCCAAAATCACTGTCAGATGTAGGAGCAATCTTTAAAATGAATACACTTGGTAAATATTAGTTGCTAATTAAATATATATATTTTTTAATCAGAAATTAAAATATTCAAGTAATTCATTAACCAATATGCAGATGTGTTCTTACTTCAACATATCTACTATATTCCCCAAATAGAGACCTAAATACATATTTCTTTATGATTGACTCCCCCTTCTCAACTTCAAATGAGGAAATCTGATAATGGAAAAGATTTACATTGTTCATCTTTACAATTTCACCTTTAAACAATAATTAAAAAAAAAAAAAAAGCTAATAAACTTTTTGTAGATAGCAAACACCTACCAGGCAGTCAGTCACTTTAATTTTCAGTCTTAGCTTGATAGTTTAGTTTTATATCTATTTATTAATTTTTTTACTTCCAAAAAATGAAAATTATATTTTTGTTGGGTACAGTTGGAAAACTGAGCATAAGCCATTCAAATAAGTTTTATTTTCTAACTACTCATAAGGAATGTGTAGATAGATCAGTTAACATATAGTTGTTTGTTGTTTTGTTCCATTTTTAGGGGTGTTATTTATTAAATTGTAGGTTTTAGCCTTAAATACACTTTACAGTACTCACAGTGCTGCCAAACTGAGGACAAAATTATCTTCCACCACCACACTCATTTCCATTTGAAGCCTTACCTCTAGAATCAGCTTTCTTCCTGTACTGTAGGTCTTCAAATGAGTTGTATTTTTTACAGGTAAAACTAATTTTCCTCTTTTCCACTGAACTGAGGCAGACGGATTTGCTAGCACTTCACAGCTTATATTGATGGGATTGCCTTCCCAAGAGTAATACATGGTTTGATTTGACACAAATGTTGGAGCATCTGGAAAAAGGAAGTAATGCACAAGTTTATTAACTGGTTTAGTAAAACAAGATGTTTACCCATACCCAAGCTTTCACATCCATTGAGGAATTTCAATTGATTGTTGTGTCAGTTTACTATGGAACATGGAGATAATAGTATTCAACTTTGAGTTTCTTGGGCTTTTAATCTTGGTAGGTTTCTCCTCTCATAAACAATTTTCAGCTGAACTTCTCTTGAAAGAGAATACCTGTTAAATATATTTAATATTAGGCAACCACAGGCCCTTGAAAGACACTCTCTCAGAAATGAAGAAGAGTGCTTCCTCTTGAAGATGACAAACTCTTCAGCCAGACTCTTGTATGACAAAGGGAGGTGACCTGCAAACACAAATTGTCTGTTTATGTGTGGATTTTATAGTGTCTTCTTTTGCTATGGATAAATTGCATTCACTCCTGAAATTTTCTTGTGCTATGGATTCACCCATTTCTGACTGGAACTTTATTACACTTTATGATATCTTTCTAAAGAGGGATGTTTATTTGTGGAAATAAAATTTAAAAAATAGCAAAATAATACCAAAAATGTTACAATGTATTCTATTTAATGCAAAAAAATATATTGTGCATACAGTATTAAGGACAATCTTTACATCAGTTTCTTATTATATTATAAAGCTACAGCCAAGTAAAAAGATGGTGTGGTTTTCTTACAAGCCTGACTGGTTTGTAAGAAATGGCTGCATTAAACATATACCAAACACTGAATCTGACACAGAGGAAATTGCTGTTTTGCAAACTGTGATCTTCAGACCACAGTGCCACTAAGGGACAAGACTTATCTCTTCTGCTCACTGTTTCTCTGGAGAGCAGGAAGCTTAGTGATCTCTATAAAATAAGAGGGAGTAGCCTTCTCCCTCTTCTTCTTAAGTCTTGGGTGAATAGTGTTTTTTATTATATCAAATACTGATTTGTGCTATTTCCTAATTTCATCATTATTATCTTTAACAGTACTAAAAAAATTCTTTATTCAAGGACACTCCCTTAGTGATTTAATTTCAAAAGAGAATTATCAGTTACAGCTATTGCAATATCTCTTTTAATATCTAAGATACATATAGATACATATTTGCTTTGATAATTAGCTCCTAAATGTTTCCATTTTTCTCTGGAAAATCTATTCTAGTCATCTCATATACAGCCTAGTTTTAGGCAAGAAAATTCCTAATAGGTCTATCAGAGACCAGAATTGAGCATCTTTTGTATGAAGTAAAATTTAGCTTCAGGAATGATTTTAAAAAAACTTTTTTTTTCCCTGAAGTACGCATTTTCAACTTCTTCCTGTTTGCCTCTGTCAAAAAGCATAACTTTTTGATGACATATGCTGCTGCATGCAGGCATTCAGGCTTTGAGCAAAAAGAACTGTTATCAATAGAAGTTTTAGAGCACAGATCAAAGCTGCTACATTGCTCAAGGCCAGCAGCATCTCCTTTAATAACTGTTCAGCCCTTATTTTTGTAGCAAAACAAGCATTTTCATCTAAATAAGTAAAGTTTTCCTGGCTATGAATTTATTTACGAGACACAGGAGCTCATCTTTCTGCTCCAAGAGTTTTAATAAGTAATTCTAGTGATCTTGATTTTCACAGACCTTTAAATATCTCATATTTCAGCAGCTAAACAGTTTAATGCAAAGAACAGACTATCAAAGAGTCTTCAGAGTGTGACATCTCGCAGTAGTGGAGAATATAAAGAAAAAAGCAAACTGCTTAAGCATGTTTTATGGTTAGCTATGGTCAAGAATCTCAGAATACTAAGGCTTAGATCCTTGGCTTTTCCTCCAGAAATGAAGTTCATGGTGGGAATCACTTGTAGGAAAACTGTACAAACTTATTTCTGTATGTTCAATAGATGGATCAACAGCAGGTTCAACAAATAGGGTGGAAATCTCATTAGAGTCTTCATGAGGTTCCAAATGTTCCAAAATTTTCACAAATTTTATATAAGCACTGTCTTCCAATGTGCAATTTCTCAAAATAGGTTCATTCAATTTATGAACACTGGCATGAATGTTGAAGATTAAAAGATACTCTGAATCTGAGAAATTCTCCTTCCTAGATAACATTAAGTTTTGATGCTCAATACATATGTGGCAGACTCATCCTATTTTAAGACTTACAAATTAAAAAGTAGTGTGCACTTCTATACTGCTGATAAAAGAATTTAAGACAATAGGGACTTTCAATTCAGATTTCTCTCTCTTCTAAAGGTAGATTTTGGACACCCATAGTATCTATTTGCTGATATTTTAAAAGAATAGGTGAGTTATGGAGTGCCATCTTTACAAAACTACATGGATTAACAGCCATAAACACAATAAACAACAAATAGGACTAAAAGTTTGTCAAATAAAGATATATCCCAAAATAAACAACTCACAATTGTAAGGCATTCCTCTCAAAATAAGAGCTTTGTAATTTCCCTCTCAAAAAGCCTGTGTAAAAAGGCTTTGAAGCCATTTCCCCAGCAGTCAAGAACTCAAATATACAAAAAGAAGAGGACTGTGCTAATGACTTGATTCAGAGAAATTATCTTAAGACAGTTGATTTTTGATTTCCTAGTCAGGAACAGATTAAGATGATTGGAGTGATGTTTTACAAAAAGAATATAATTTGGGATATAATTTTCTTTTTACAGTACAAATAAAAGATAATCTACATTTCTTACGCAACTAAAAATTTGATTTGGAAAGGAATAATTTGTTTACAAAGAGAACTTGGGCTTTTGTGTGCTCTTCATCATTAGCTGCTGTTTAGTATGCTTAAATGGTTACAGAATTAGTATTTATCAAACATAAACACACATTATTTTTAGTAGAAAATAATCACGAAAAATGACAAACCTTAAAGCCAAGTCTTTGAAAACAGAAGTCTGACTATTTTTGTCTACAAAACCTAATCAGTTTTATAAAATAGCTATCAAACATATTACATTAATAACCAGAATATTTCTCAAAAAGTTCTATCAACAGAAAATGAAGTAAAACCAACTAAAAATGAGAAGGTGGTATTATGAAAGGATCTTCAAATGCAATATATGTGTTGTTCAAAAAAGAAAAGTTTCAGTGGAAATCAGATTGAAAATTAGAACCATTAAAAATAATAATATGCTCAGCTTAGTTTCTGTGTAACTGAGAATCAATTTACACCTGACAAAATTCAATGCAGAGTGCAAATGAACTTTTCCTTTTAAGCTTTGAACATAAAGTAAAAAGTTAAGATGACATATGAGAGTTCTAGGCAGAAAAGTAGAAGTAGGAGCTTGAATACATGTCATTAAAAAAATCAACCCTGATGGTATTTCTTATATCTGAACTTTTAGCACTTTACTGAAAACAAAACATATAAAACCCCCAAAACTAAAAAAAA